>CAJGYO010000002.1:27707750-28069063 GCA_904845875.1 Miscanthus lutarioriparius
ATATATCCCATGTAGATATAAAGCTTGGATTTTATATCTTTTTATTAAAAATCTGTACGTTTTATAAAAGTTTTTCTTCTTGTTTAGACGTACTGCCGATTCATTTAGTTCGAATTTGCCCCGTGCATTAGATATCGGACTTCCTCTTAATAAATCAGATTAGATTAGGTTCGGACCTTAGGGGAGGCGCCTCATCAGTGTATAAAAGCTGCACGCACGTATGCCAACAAAAAGCACGGCAACTCGTTAACCGAGCAGGCGATCTGCGTGCGGTGTCCACATAATACCGCGCGCTCCCTATACTGACATGCTTCAGCGATGACGCTGTTAATGTTCCTGTCCCGGCCAAGGAGAACGCGCATGGGAGCGAGAAGCAGCGGCGGCGGAGGTGGACCGGTGAGATCAAGCGGAAGATCCTGGCGGCGACGTGGACGTTGAAAAGCAGAGGGAGCAGGCGCTGGAGCCAAAGGTCCTGGAGCAACAGGCGACGCCGCGGCGAGAAGGTGCACGTGCACCGATTTTGCAGAGTGACAGGAGCCCTAGCGATGATGGCGCACCGGGAGGCCATGGCCGTGGCCGTCGACGGCCGACGTAAGAGGAAAGGCCTCAGGGTCCGCTTCTGACCTCCCTCCGCAGGAGATCAGCGCCGCGCTGCCAGTGGAGCCGCGGTTACCAACTGGAGTGCTGGGCGAGCCGCCGGAGAGCTTTATGCACTCGGGTGCGGACATGACTCGCTGCGTTCTTGATGTCCGTCATCGCCTAGAAGAGCAGAGAGTAATGGATTAGCGCCACGCAGGTCGACTGAGAACTTGTCGCCTGCTGGACGGAGGAGAAGGCGGCCTGCTCGCGCCGCCTGAGCTACCTCAGGGACTACTGTCCCTTTCAAAGGGGAGGAAGAGGAGGTGGGGACGAGGGGAGCGAGCTGGAGACGACGACGACACGACTGAAGGCAGAGCCCGGTCACGCGGAGGTGCGGCCGGTGAAGACTAAACTGCCGTTCCACAGTCCGGAATCGAGGCCGAGTTCGTGAAGGCGATTCGTTCGAGGTACCTGCTTAAGGTGAAGGACGACTTCTTATTCCGCCATGCATACGAAAGAAATCGTGCTCGAGCAGCAGAGCCTGATGGCCGCCGGTGAAGGTAATGTTGTCCAGGAACTGAAGGTTTAGGGAAAGTGAAATAGGATGGGGGATGGCCGTGGAGGACGGCGCCGATGAGAAGCGAGACGCGCCTCTTCGTCTCAGCTGAAGCTCATGCGCATGAACACGTCTTGTGAATCACGGCCGTTCTACTTCTACGGGGATCGTTCTCATTGATTTTTTCCCATCTTGACAGACCCGTTTGTTGGATCTTCACTGCTCACGTCACTGTGCACTAAGCTTCTCTCCCAAAAACAACTGTACTAGAATAGAAACCGATAGAACATTTTTTTTTAACTTCTCCAGCTTCCGCTTCCCCACACCCCAGCTAGTCTAGCAAAGGAGCATGTGAAGCTCAATCAAACACTGCCAGTGTCAGTCCTTCGCCGGTTTTGTGAAATCTCCCTCATGCAGCACTGTTTAAACAGCAGCAGCCAACTGCAATTAAATGCCACCGAACAGGCAAAACAGAGATATCGAAGAATTGGCTTTGTTTGTTTCATGTTTGAGATGAGATGATTCCTTCGTGGGTGGACTTCCACATGCATAATCCTACGATCGTTCTGTCTCTCACTCAAAAAAAAAAATCCTACGATCGAGCATGGAAAATGGAATAGCCAAAATTCTCTCTAAAGTGTTCTTTCCAGTCAATCTAATCCCACGTTTCGAATTGAATCATAATTTGTGCGTGTCTATTTATGTGTTGGCCTCCAAAGATTTTTTTATAACGCTTTACTGCAGTCAGGGGATAAGGGTTGGACGGGGATGATTGATTAGGGCGATGCAGTCAGGGGATAAGGGTTGGACGGGGATGATTGATTAAGGCGATGCAGTTAGGGGATAAGGGTTGGACGGGGATGATTGATTAGGGCGATGGGAATTTGTTTCAGCACAACGAAATTTGACTACAATTATTTAGTTGTAAACCAACAATCAACCGATCAATAGATCGACCACAAAAGAGTTCCCATGGTCATGATCCGATATCTTAATAATCTGGACCTGATCATCAGTAAACTGCACAAATTAAAACCTAATAACTAAATTACATTCCATATATCATGAACTGGACCTGATCATCAGTAAACTGCACAAATTAAAACCTAATAACTAAATTGCATTCCATATATCATGAGCTGTAGTGTAGAATTCCGAATTTCTGATCCAGCAGTTTCTCATCCTAGAATCCTCACCGCAGGCCAAGGCCACACAAATTGGTCAAAAAAAAAAACTACATCCGACCACGACCCGCGCAGCATGGTCCGCTGCACCTTCTGCATCGTCAGCTTCACCCCCCCCACTGCACCTTCTCCATCGCCCCCACGCTCCACCTTCTCCATCATCACTTCGTCAGCTTCACCTTCCTTCTGTAAGTGCTTCAACCAGGTTACAAACCACTTGCACCTCCACACTATGCATACGGTCATGGAACATGCAGCCCATTTGCTTTGCTTTTGCTATAGCTACAGAAATCTCAGCACAACTGAACCCTTGTCCTCAGAAGAGGCTTTTGCTATAGCTACAAAAATGTCAGCACAACTGAACCTTTTTCCTCAGAAGAGACCTGGATCAAGAATGTCCACTCAAGCAAGTGCCTGTAAGACGATGAGCATAGAGAGCATATGATCACTTATTTTAATCATCACCATTGGCTAACACTAACAAAATAAACATTCAGTTCATCAGAGAGTTGAACCACACAATTACTCGGTCCTCCATGTCCTCCCTGGTGGGTGCTGATCCCTGCAGATGGACATTCCATTACCAGACATACCCGAAGCACAAATGAACATGCCTTTGGAGTAGCATACAGAGGAGCAACCATAGAGCCACTCTTCACCTCATCATTGCCTCCAAAACCAGAAAACTCTAGGAAGGTATGTTGCATAGATTCACCAATAGTCATGCGGAGCCACAATCTATGATGACTAGATACGCTCCACAGAGATATTTTAAAGCTGACGCCCACTGGTAATCCACAAAATGTATTGTAATGGGTTTCAGAATTGTTATCACAGACTCGCAACCCTGCATTTATCACTTTAAGCATTCCAAAGTCTGTTGTTGGTTTTAGACGGAAGAGTTGAAACAAATTGTTAATGCTGCCAATCAGATTATCGCCAGTAGGGCTGGTATCACAGGCCTTCTTAATTTCTCTACTGAAGTCAGACAGTTCACAGGACCCATCAGCACACAGATGCTCTAAGCGATTAATTACCCAAAGCAACTTACCCAGAACTACCTTGGAACAAACTGCAATCTTTGACAGTCTAAATAAATGAGCTATCAAAGAAAGCTCCAACACTTGGACCTCCAATACTCTATTTAATCCAACATAACAGTATTCCATCCTTCTTACAGACATATCCAACTTCTCCAGTAAAATATCAAGTGACGTTAGGCCAAAAGTATAAGGATTGTCCAACTGAATCAACTGCCATATTTCAACAATGAACAATATTGCATCAAGATACTCACTCAGAAAGCTCAAGAATGCACCAATTGATCCAGAAGAATTTTCTGCCAATAATCTTAGCTCTTCTTTGCATGTTCTACAATCAAGAAAAACTGAACTCAAAAGATATTTCACAAGATAGACTATAGAATATATCCAATGTTACCTTGGGTTGCAGTGTTTACCAACACAAGGCCCCAAGTGCATAAAAAATTGAACAAAAAATATGGATGGATATAGCATGCTATCATCGACCATCATGCAAAATTTGGGACTAAACTGTGATACTGGATATGCACTCGAGTATATAGAATGGTTTGGTTGTGTGCAAAAGGAAAAGAAGTCATTAGTACCTCAAAATTGACCGGACTTCACAAACATTGCACGGCATTCTCATAGTCCAGGATCCTTCAACTATTTCTAGTATGGATTTCATGGATTGCATTACCAGAACTTCATCTAGACACTTGGTTTCCTTTGCAGTATTTTCTACATGGGCACCAATTTCCACTTTTTCAACATTGCAGCTTTCAGACTCTCCAAACTCTGCTGATACTGATCTGTTTTCCCAAAATGGCATTCCACCTTTATGACACAAGTAAGATAAAAGTGAATCCTGACTAACCTCTCCTCCTAGTGCACACGAGACCTTCTCCAGTAGAGGAATTGCATGTGAGAAGATAATCGAAGGTATGTTCAGCTTCTTGTGCTTATCATCAGAAAAAGGTGCTGAAATAGACACTATTAACAATGCTTTGACCCTTGGTTTGTCCAAGATAAGCTCTCCATCAGATGCCATAGTGATCTATGATATGCAGATAAAATAACATTAGAAAAACAGACCTTAGAAAAGAATGCAAAAGATATGATGGAGGAAATTGAAGATACCAAACACAGATATTGGTGCATCTAACTAGACAGTGGTTACTGAATGACATAGCAAATTGAAGTATAGAGAAAGGTACAACTTAGCAGCATTATTCTCAGATGGCATGCATGTAAATACACTGGAAGTTGGAGATTCAGAATACCTCTTTGGCCAAATGTTTAGCTATGTTAGCTGAAAAGCTCCCATGATTCTTACCAATGGAAAATAGAATACCATATATATCCTGTTCCTGCATGAAATAAATACATCCAGTTAAACCATGAAAGAGTGAATATATTACATGCTGAGTTGCTGACCCATAATAAATTTAAGAGATCTTGAAAACTGTGATGATTGTTTTTCAGCAAAGATGTGGCACTAAGATACCTCTGGATATTTCTCCAAACTTGTAATAAGACCATCAACTGCAGATTTGAATATTTGAAGTTTTGGCATGTTGACTAACCCAAGGATCTTGAGTGCTGCATCTCGAATTAAGGCATTGGCATCAACCAGCAATCCAAGAAACTACAAAAACAATTACATACATAAGGTTGGAGAATTTTACTAGCATTTAGCAAGATCAATAGCAAAGATATGTCTAGATTATTTGGAAGATCCAATTAAGCAGGTACAAATCAATTATAAGTCATTCAGACTCCAGAGAGAGGACTTTCAACAAAAACAGGACTTGAACCTGCTTGATCTTTTGATTATGCATGCTTCTTTTTACTTAAAAGCTGGAGCTAAGGTTGCTTTGTGACAGTAAAATGCACAAGAATCGAAAAACATGGACCCACCACTTTAGGAACTACAAAACTGAGCTGTTTTGACCCAAAATTATATTTTCATGAATGTTTCAGATTCTGGCCAAGTCCATTATCGTTGCATATATGTTTATGGTCGAATGTTGTTCCATATTGTTCCCTTGAAAACCACACATTCAACGGTGCAGATCACTATCAGCTAAGATTCCTCTGAATAATATCTGTGTCAGTACTCTTTCTTCAATACACTGGTACTGGCTTGAGGAACTCTGGCTAGTGGCTACAAAAGATTTTCCTATAATTGCAACAAAATATTTCAGAATAATAAGCTGTGCGATAAGCTGAGGATATAAAAAAAATATATCCTGATACGCAGCTCTCCCGCACGTTCGAGAAAAAAAAAATCTCCATTCTATCCAACAACCTGTGATATCATTACAAGGCATATCTTATAAACAGAGTAAGAAAAATAACTAGCTATGAATTAAAAAGAGTGGCATAGGACTAACATGTGGCATGTGGTACCTAAGGAATGGCCAATTAATTAATATATGCTGATTACTTGGCAAACTATGTTCATAGGTAATACCATATGCATGTGCTTCTCCTGCACACTCAAACATCCATATGTTGCCATATGAAATAGTGCTTCCAAAGTCTGCAGCCTAACAGCTTCCGAATCATCATTCATCATGTCCATCAACAAATCCAAGGCCTTCTCAGTGTACTGAGTAGAAAACTTTGCTAGTGCTCCTAATGATTTGCAAGCAGTTCTTCTCACCTGTAATGTGGAAACAACAATAAAATAAAATAAAATATCAATAAAATAAAATAAAAATATTGCAATTTTAGTGGAAACAATACTGAGAATGACAGAACCTGGTAAAACTCATCTTCAATTCCATGGGAAAAAATCCCAGCAGCACAGGGAATTTTTAGTTTAGGAGGTAATTTTTGCCCAAGTTGATGATAGAAACATCCATACTGTCAGTTTTTATGACTTTCTTATACAGCGACTGCAGCAGAACACCCTCAGAAACTCGCTGCATTTTACCTAGGGCAGCTTAATGCTTCCATTCTCACTTGTGTGCACATGTCCCTAGCCATGGAGCTTAGCTGAGTAGAGAAGAAAGAGGAAGCATAAGCATTACAATGAAACAAAGCATGCTATTTACAGATGAAATGTTTGTATATTTTGTTAAGAAAAATTATAAAAAGTTTATTTTAACACTATAAAAGAAAGTACTTCGATATTAAACATTATTTCAGGATCAACACTTTCACCTTATTCTATCAATCAAAAGGATCTCTGCTGATATGAATCTAATGGTAAGCAGTGGGAAATATGTCTTACTCCCTCAGTCTCACAAAGAGAGGCACTTAAAATTTCTCTCCCACAGAGAAAGACACTGTAGACTGTTTGACACTGTTCAGCACTGTCTATCATTGTCCACCAGTACTTTTGAGGGGTATCCAAGTCATTTTGCTTCATCCTTAATTTGTGTTATAAACCTTATAATCAGCTTGTTCATTGTTGGCTTTCAACTGCGCTTATCACCAGCCAATGTTGTTTTCCTCTTACAACAAACCAACACCAACTTTTCCGCTTTATCACCCTGTAAACCAACCAAATGAATGGCCCAATGTCTTTCTTTGTAGGACGGAGGGAGTATAAGCAAATACAAAAACATCAAATGCTGTTGGAACACGAAACCATGTAAATGCATGCTTATTAGAGAGTGCTTATTTTTACGGCCATTCAATTCTACTGTACTGTAAACCTGTAATACCAACTGCAGCACAAAGTGTGCGAACCATACCTGTAGGAAAATCATGTCCATCAGGTCACCATAGCCGTCGGCATCGAAATCCAATCTCGCTGAAAATTTTCGAGCACACGCGTCTACCTATCCATGGGGGGCAGGAAATTTCCTCAGTATCTCAGATTTATGCCAACTAATTAACCTCACCGAGGCATCCAAGTGCAACAAAATATTAACGAAACGACAAAACCTCACCAATCGCACGACGGCTAACCTGACGCCGTTGTCGTCGTCCCTCATGAGCACCACCGCGCATTGGTAGGAGCACTCCGTGATCGCTACGCTGGCACGGCTGCTGGGGTCGACCTTCTCGAGGACCGCGGTGAGTCCACGGAGCGCCTCTGCCCGCGCCAGCGGGTAAATTCCTCCTGCCATCGATACAAGAGCTCGTACATCCGCCTCGACGTACGGAACGCAGCCGCCGGAGGCGGGCGACTCCGCCGCAACCCTAGGACGTTTGGCGACGGACGGGGAAGGATCGGGCGCGGCGAGGTCCTCGTCGATGGGGCCAGGGTGTTCTCGAGCCGAGGAGGAGGCGGCGGCGGCGGCGGCAGCGGTGGGGTGGGCGGAGGAGAGGAGGTGCGGGTCGCCCATGGGATTGGGAGGCGGTGATGGAACGGCGGAAGAGGAGGAGTAGCGCTCCGGCGGGAAGTGGGAAAGGGCTGGTAGCGGTGGCCTTGGCCTCAGCGGCGACCACGAACGTCGAGCGTGGCGGCGGCGGCGGCCTGGGCCTCGGCGGCGAGCGCGAACAGCGAACGGCGAGCACGAGCGGCGGCGGCCTTGGCCTCGCTGCGGGCGGGAGGTGAGAACGCGCAAAGCGCTGGGAGGTGGGAGGTGACGGAAGGCAAGCTTCCTACGCTGGATCGAGCCGACCTGAAAACAACGTAGTATTTCGTTTCTCGGCCTAGCCCGTGCTGCTTTAACTCCCGTGCGGGACTGACTCCGAGCTGGGCCAGGCAAACAAACAGGCCTGGTGGACCCTTCGGCCAGGAAAACAAACGGCCCCTAAGCATCTCTAACTATTTTGAGCTGGATCAAAACATGAAATGGGCATACATTTTTTTTGTTCAACTTTCAACTAGTACCATTACCGTGCCACCGAGAAATTGATCAAAAACTAAAATCTTGAAGATGTCTGAAACCACACATACGTTTATTTCCCATGTTCACTGCGTTATTTACTTATACTATGCTAGAAGCTTTGAGCAGTACCTCATCTGAAAATCCTAGTGTTTCCTTTAGCTATTGAGGCTAGTTTTTCTTGAATTTTATTTATATTTAATATTTTGATACATCAGTAAATTTAATGGCTTGACAGATTAATTTTGGAGAGAGATATAGAGAAAGTTTCATATAGTTTCATCTAGATAAAACTTGTTATCACAGTCATCAACATAAAAGCTTAACAGTCTTGGTAACTCTGTCATAAAACTTCTCACTCAAACTGGTGCGAGGAAGACTCTGAATTAAAAGAGCCCTTGAAAACCGCAAAGTAGATAGTGCTGGTCAACTTATGGTTGACTTGGTTAGAATAGGTGTTGGTCGGACCACTCTTTTCACGAGGAGCTAGTGTTGGTCAGAGGATGTTCCAAAAGCATCCAATAAAGCTGCATGCATTTGATTCCATCACATTTTATCTTTCATCCGAAACTACATTTTTTTTTTTACCTGCGTACTGAAAGTCTGAATTTTTCTACGTGCATCGGCCGTGAGAGAAGGCTAAAAGCGACCTATTTGGTCAGTGCCTGACCAAACAGCGTATACTGCTGCTGGTAAGACCTAGGGCGTTGAGATACGGATAGGTAGATGGTGATTTGTTCACCACCTCAGGCTCCGCGCCTCCGCCCCCCAGCCCACGTATCAAACATGCCGCGTGACCGCGCGCTCCTCCACCGCTGCAACAAGAAACCAGACGTGCAAACTTGGCGGACCGCGATTTCCAACGAAAGCGGCAGCCGGCAGCCCATACGTGGTGTGCTAGGTTAAACAAGTCATCGACACGACATGCAAGGCAGCTCGCACCTAAGACCTAACAACTTTGCTAAAAGGGTAAGCGAGTCAATTTCAAAATTCCGTAAACTTTGGATAGTTATTAAGGTGCACGTCACATATAAGTAACATATAATGGTAGTCACTAATTCATGTGCAAAATAGCCCAATATCATGTGGTACAAGCATGTCCCCAGCTACAGAACCAAGTTAGCGCAACTGAAACAATCCTGTCTAATATGATCGAGATATATAATGATGAAATATTTAACAATTAATCCTGATTAAAAGGTGCATTGAACAATCTAATAACCTAATGATGTGCTGCTCCAAAAGCGAGTGATTACAATTTGTTTTGCCCCTACGACATTTCTTGACTTTGGCCAACACCTCACACCATTCCCCCAACCCTCCATGCGTTCTTTGGCATACTTTTGCGCATAGCCCGGTGCTCTGCTACGCCGTTGTTAGCTGCCCATTTGGTGAACTTTGGGCGAGGGACGCTTAACCACCTCGCGCGCCAAAACTTGCGCGCACGCAGGCAGTCACGCTGAGGGCGAAGGGAGGAGCTCCACCCACCGTACCCACCGCCTTGACCCCCTCTCCTAAACCCAAGCTAAGCCCTCCGTCTCCTCCTTGGTTCCTCACATCCATGGCCGCGGCAACTTAACCGATTCCAACTAACAGCAAGAAAAAAACCCAGAGCGGGGCCGCGGGCAGCCAATCTCCCTTCACCAACCTAGCGCCGCTTTTGACTGCTCCAGTGAGGAGCTATAAGAATGGTTACTTACTAGCAGTGTGATCCTCAGAGTCCAGGCCAACGCCGATCGAGAACCCGCCTCTCTATCTCTCTCTTTCTCGCTCGCCGCGGCAGGCAGCGAGGTGGGGTGCCCGCCGGCGGTGAGGGGGAGGGGAGGAGCACGTACGTATTGAGCGCGCGCGGCGCCATGTCGCGGTTCGTCGACAAGCTGCCGTTCTTTGACCGGAGGTCGTCGCCGATGGAGGAGGCCGGGGACATCCCGCGCAACGGCCTCCTGCACATGCACCACCACCAGCCGCACCACAGCGGCCTGCTCATGCAGCCGCAGCCGTCGCCGCCCGCGAAGCAGTCGTCGTTCACGCTCGCGCAGCTGCTGAAGCGCGTCAACGAGGCGCGCAGCGACGCCTCGTCGCCCACGTCCTCGCCCACGCACTCGCACTACACCATCGAGCTGGGCGGCTCCGTGCCGGGCTCCACAGGCAGCGACCTGAGCGAGCGCATGCGCGGCGGCGGCGACCGCGGCAGCGACGGGCCGCTCCTGCCGTTCGTGCTCAAGTTCACGGACCTCACGTACAGCGTCAAGCAGCGGAAGAAGAGAACGTGCCTGCCGGCGCTGCCGTTCCGCCGCGGGGGCGGGGAGCCGGCCGAGCCCGAGGTGCCCCGGATGAAGACGCTGCTGGATAACATATCCGGCGAGGCACGGGAGGGCGAGATCATGGCGGTGCTCGGCGCCAGCGGCTCCGGCAAGAGCACGCTCATCGACGCGTTCGCCAACCGCATCGTCAAGGAGAGTCTCCACGGCTCCGTCACGCTCAACGGCGAGTCGCTCGACAGCAACCTGCTCAAGGTCATCTCCGCATACGTCATGCAGGACGACCTCTTGTACCCGATGCTCACCGTGGAGGAGACGCTCATGTTCGCCGCCGAGTTCCGCTTGCCCCGCTCTCTGCCAACCAAAGAGAAGAGGAAGCGCGTGCAGGCGCTCATCGACCAGCTCGGCCTGCGCAACGCGGCCAACACCATCATCGGCGACGAGGGCCACCGCGGCGTGTCCGGCGGGGAGCGCCGCCGCGTGTCCATCGGCATGGACATCATTCACGATCCCATCGTCCTGTTCCTTGACGAGCCCACCTCCGGGCTCGACTCCACCAGCGCGTTCATGGTGGTCAAGGTGCTGCAGCGCATCGCGCAGAGCGGCAGCGTGGTGGTCATGTCCATCCACCAGCCGAGCTACCGCATCCTCGGCCTCCTCGACCGCCTCCTGTTCCTCTCCCGCGGCCAGACGGTGTACTACGGCACGCCACGCGCGCTGCCGTCCTTCTTCAACGACTTCGGCAAGCCCATCCCTTTCAACGAGAACCCGACGGAGTTCGCGCTTGACCTCATCAGGGAGCTGGAGACCATGCCGGACGGGGCCAGGGACCTCGTGGAGCACAACAAGAAATGGCAGACGCGCATGGCTCCCAAGGCGAAGCACCACGACGGGCACGTCGAGAAGCCGTCGCTGTCCCTGAAGGAGGCCATCAGAGCCAGCATCTCTCGCGGGAAGCTCGTGTCAGGCGCGAGCGACGGATCCGTGTCGGTGCATTCGCCCGGGGAGTTGGCGGCGCCGGCGGCCCCGGTGTCGAAGTTCGCGAACCCGTTCTGGGTGGAGATGGGCGTGCTCACCCGTCGCGCGTTCCTCAGCACGAAGCGCACGCCGGAGATCTTCATCATCCGCCTAGCGGCCGTGATGGTGACGGGGTTCATCCTGGCGACCATCTTCTGGCGCCTGGACGACTCCCCAAGGGGAGTCGAGGAGCGCCTGGGCTTCTTCGCCATCGCCATGTCCACCATGTTCTACACCTGCTCCGACTCGCTCCCCGTGTTCCTCAACGAGCGCTACATCTTCCTCCGGGAGACGGCCTACAACGCGTACCGGCGGTCCTCGTACGTGCTCTCCCACACCATCGTCGGCTTCCCGTCGCTGATCGTGCTCTCCTTCGCGTTCGCGCTCACCACGTTCTTCGCCGTGGGCCTGGCCGGCGGCGCCGACGGCTTCTTCTTCTTCGTGGCCATCGTGCTGGCCTCCTTCTGGGCCGGCTCCGGGTTCGCGACGTTCCTCTCCGGCGTGGTGACGAACGTGATGCTGGGTTTCCCCGTGGTGGTGTCGACGCTGGCCTACTTCCTCCTCTTCAGCGGCTTCTTCATCAATCGGGACCGCATCCCGCGGTACTGGCTGTGGTTCCACTACCTGTCGCTGGTCAAGTATCCGTACGAGGCGGTGATGCAGAACGAGTTCAGCGACCCGACGCGGTGCTTCGTGCGGGGCGTGCAGATGTTCGACAACACGCCGCTGGCGGCGCTGCCGGCGGTGCTCAAGGTGCGGGTGCTGCGCGCCATGAGCCAGTCGCTGGGCGTGGACATCGGCACGAACACGTGCATCACGACGGGGCCAGACTTCCTACGGCAGCAGGCCGTGACGGACCTCACCAAGTGGGACTGCCTCTGGATCACCGTCACCTGGGGGTTCCTCTTCCGCATCCTCTTCTACATCTCGCTGCTGCTCGGGAGCAGGAACAAGAGACGGTGAGCGGTTCCCCATCCTGACTTATTTTCTTCTCGTGCTGGTGCGATCGGTGTGCACGGGGCTGTATGTTCCTCGAGTTGTTTATCGCGTGTACATTTGCTTGTAAGTTGTAAGTTTTCGTGGGAAGTTCAAACTGTAACTCGACAATATTTATAAGATGGTTTTCTGTTATTGTTCTCGCGGAAGGTGTTTCAAATTTGCATGAAGAGAATCTGCCGATCTCATTTTGTTCGGGGGTGATCATGAACCAGGCAGGTCTAGCAATAGAAATAGCTGATGGACTCATGGAAAGGCAAAGGCGTGATCATATATCACAGAGAAGAACGGGCGATGGGCACACATCGCTACAAAACTATAGTGCAATTTCATATCTAAGGTTTTCTTTGGTTCTCTCGAAATACTATAATTTCACCGGTATACTTTGAGTCGTGGACTGTGAGAAAGCTGAAAGCCGTTTGGTTGAACAGTTGTGGCTTCCGAAAAAAATTGTTGTCAGGCTCTCTCACTTATCAGCAGACCCCACATGTCATCCACCGCTACTCCTCCCTACTGATCACCTGGTGGATGTCCGACACCGTCCCCTCGCTGGCCTTCGATCGCCGACCTTGTTCTTGCCGACGCGTCGATTAATGCTGCGACGACGCCGAGCCCCAAGCGAGATCTCTCCGGACGCCATGTCGTTCTTGGCCAGCCTTCGCACCTAGGGGAGGTCGACGACCGACGAGCAGACTACGGTTGAGCGAGCTGATCTCCATCTCCTGGTGCAAGACAACGGCCTTGAGGAAAGAGAGTGTGTCCTCATCGTGTTGTATCCGCTCCTCGGCCACCCGGAGGAACTACTCCACCTCCATACACTCTGTCTCCTTCTCCGCCTATTGCCTCAAGGCCTCCCGCAGTGTGGCCACCTCGCCTTCTTCCTCAACTCCGGCCATCGACCGTGGCTTCGCTTTCGTGGATCTTACACGCGGCGGCCTGGGCACACCGGCCGGGGTTATGGGCACCGGCCATAGGGCCGCCAGAATTGGAGAGGAGCGCCGCCGCCATGACACTATTGTGCGTGACTGCGTGGAAGGTTTCACGCGGACGGGGAAAAGAATCGAGGAAAATATACATAACGAGTGACGAGTGGGTATTTTTCGCGAAAACTTGGAATGAAAGCAGGGGTGAGGATGCCGTAAAAATTGCACTAGAAAAAAACTGCTTTTGTTGAAGGCTTTAGGGGCAAGACAACCCCTTTGGTTAGCTTGTTGCTTTTTGAAAGCCAAAGCATATAAAAAAGTCTAACCAAATGGGGCCGCAGAACAGGCAAAGATGCTCCTGACAAAATTTATAATTCTAAAAAGCATTAGAAGCCGCAACTCATCCCCTATCACCTACCTTTTCATCGATCGAGAGACGAGAGTGTAGCAAAGAAGGTTATAATATGGATAACAACATTAAGGATCCCCACCTAACAAAATTGAAAACGTAAACATTCCCATCCAAGCATTCAGGATTCAACTATAATCTGCACTATATCTGGATCGCAAAATCTTATCATGCTTCAAAGAAAAGAAAAGAAAGGTTACAATTTGAACTTGCCACACTAAAACATAACAATTACAACATACAGATCCTACATTTGTATGGTGGAAAACTTGGCCTCATCCTAACTTCTTATACGGCTATACAAACTCTCCTGCCGTGATGTAGAAACATTTTTCAGCAACTTCAAAAGTCGAGTCATGGGAATAACCTCCGTAGGTCCCTCGGGAACATAGAAGCTTTCCGAATATTGTAAGTCCATGATACAACATCACAATCCTTTCGAATCCAAAGACCGAATCCTCCACGAGGAGGTGGAGCATAGATGCGGTATACTCCATCCGTTCTAAAATAAGTGGACTTCTAGAGTTTAGTGAAGAGATCAAAGGTTAGTGAAAATTACATATATCACCCTATAAAGGTGTAATCATTGCATATTGAAAGAGAGAAAGTAGAAAAAGACAAGCGAAGTTAGTTTGTCTTATATCTAGAAGTGTACTTATTTTGGGACAAATTTTGAACTCTAGCAGTGCATTTATAATGGGACAGAGGAAGTATATATATATATATATATATATATATATATATATATATATATATATATATATATATATATATATAGAGAGAGAGAGAGAGAGAGAGAGAGAGGGGGGGGAATTTAGCATCCCAAAGAGGACCCTAAAAATGCAATGTAATAATAAACTGCATATGACAAATATTCTGCACAACGGATGATTGATGATACGAGATAAGAAAAAATAAACTTGCTCGAGAGACTCGATGAAGCCCTTCAAAGGATTAGAATCAATTTCACATTTTTTGACTCATGGTTTGTCTCTGGGATTAGAATATTTGTGTTGCGTACGCACGCCTGTTCTGGCGGAAAAGAAACAGCAACAAAACAAAAACTACATCCATTAGCTATCCATCTTGCGGTCCAGGCTGGTTAACTGACAATAACGATTAAATCTGTTCTTTATTTGGGTACAAAGCAATGATTGAGTATGTATTCTTTGTCATCCAGATATAATTTCTTCACCTATCATTATCAATGATTCTTTTAGAACAAAAAATGGCACATGCTTGTGTTAATCATTCGAAAGAAAGTTGCCCATTTCTTGCTCAAAGGAATGAATTTGTCATAATGTTTTTAGTTACTTCTCCCTCTTATTATCTTTATATTCTAAATTTCACAAAAGCACATCACTTGGCAGTACTATCACAAAACCACACCCGCACCAGATATAACGAATGTCTTTTGGATCGTTTGGGACATGAAGTTTTGCTATACTGGATAGACCTTTGGGAACCTCCTAAAATAAACTCACACAAGCCAAAGCCTAGGTGTGTGCAAACTGAGCATATATATAGATATTCGCTGCCCTGATCCCATGTATGGTAAATATCCACAATGTTAGAAAAATATAAATGCAATGGGCCTCTCAGACAAGAAAGTGGGCCTATGATGTAAGGCCTGTCAAAATAGCATTGCATATATGTGTGGTTTTTAGAAATCATGTGCAAGGGAAGTACAACTTCTAAGTGTGCTTTTGCAATGTCCCCACCTCTAAGTAAGACATCAAATGAGTTACTGTACTGTCTATCCAAACACGGCATGGTGTAGAAAGGTCGAAAGGACAATGGGTATTCATAAAGAATGAAAAAAAATATGTGGCATACCTTAAAAAAAATTACAATGATGATTTATATATATAACGACAATAAAGTAGTTAGTACATTCTCAAATTAATATAACCCACGTACTTGTCATGGACAAGTTGGCCTAGTTTCTTTTCTGCTTCAGTGTTAAGATCATCTATGTAGTTAATTTGAAATCTAGCTTCTTGCCAATAAGATAAATATCCAATCATTATCTAGAAAAAAAGACTACTTACTACTCAGTATTTGGCAATGTCAATTCAACACTTCAACATTACATACCTTTAGCGTACCAATTCCTTCATCATATCTAAGCTTCAATGTTTTTATTCAGATACTGCATAAATCAATTAAACAATTAGAGCTCATCAGGTAGGCACAATTAGATGAAGCTAGCTCATCAGCTAGGCATAGTACCAAATTCAATAGACTGCGCTGTACCTTTACAGGTTCAAATGGATGCTGTCTTTTAATGACTTCAAGATCTTCTTTGTATTTCTCTTCTAGATGTTTGAACAAATTTACAAATAATTCATCGACAATATCGCAGACCTCTGTCATACATTGTCATTGTTACTTCAGCAAATGAATAATTGTATTTTTTTTAGTAAAAAGCAATAGTATCTCCCATACCTCAAAATAGTGGTCCTTTATTTCCATTTCTACATATAGGCCAATGTACTCGCACAGATGACAGTGTGTATTTGATTTCGCTCTAAATACTGGCCCAACTTCAAATACGCGTTTAAACCCACCATGTATGGCCATTTGTTTGTATATCTAAGGTGACTGTGCTAGTGAAGCCAATTGGTTGTTAGTGTAGGCGTCCACAAAGAGATTATGAAACAACACTTAGAACAACCGCACCTTTCTTTGTTCATGCTGCTTTCCGAATTTCCCCGTTCTGATCTTATGCGCGCACAAAGAGATTGGAAGAGCAGGCCTCTGGAACCTATGCCTATCTGTGACACCCGCTCGGGTGTGTGGGAGAATCAGGTTTTTGAGGAGCGCAACGCGCGACTGCTCCTGTTCCCGGTGATCTGCGATGTCTACTGGTGATTGCCACTGCATCGTTTTCTTCCCAGCAAACCAGTACCTAAGGGCTTGTTTAGTTTGCAAAATTTTTGGCGAAGTGGTACTGTAGCAATTTCGTTGTTATTTGGCAATTAGTGTCCAATCATAGTCTAATTAGGCTTAAAAGATTCGTCTCGTGAATTTCGTCTAAACTGTGTAATTAGTTTTATTTTTTATTTATATTTAATGCTTCATGCATGCGTCCAAAGATTCAATGTGACGGGAAATCTTGAAATTTTTTTGCAAAACGAAGTGGAACTAAACGGTACCTAAGCACATCTTGTTCCTAGTGGCTGTTCACGGAACTACACTGTAAACATCTGCCTATATCGCATGTGGTCCACTACTTCACGCAACACACTGTGTCAACAATGTGAATGGCATTGACGATGCCTCCGTCACTGGTCCCGCCTTTGGAGTATACTACTTTACACACTGTTTTTAGTGTTTTTAACACTATATTTGTTATGGTCAATATGTTCATGTATGCTATTATTAATAGATCACATGTGCACATTAAATTATGCCTTAAAATGCCTAAATATCTAACAAAATTGAGGTACTAGTTGATTATGATAAAAAACAATTCAAAACTTTTTTAGAGGTTTTGTTCATGGAAACGGACTCAGCTCTGGACGTGATTGCAGCAATGTGAGGTCTAGAAGGAGCCATTACAAGTCGACTACACCTTGGAGTCGATGGCTATGGACTTGTGCATCCCATGGATGCCCTTTTACGGTTAGAATTCAACAATGATGCACATTGTCTATGTGGCGGTAGTATTTTTTGAATTTTGATAGGTTCATCGTGTAATAATTGTGAATTGACATCCTCTTTTTGAGGAGATTAAAGCCAGAAGGAGAAAAAAAGAAAGAAACAAGACCTTGGGACACTAATTGGGATCCTCCTATTTGCACGTTCATAATTTAGCGAGACGTTTGTGGTGACTTCGTCAATCTCGAGATGTGCCGGCACAGTCTTTCGAAGGTGATCATAGGGATAGGATTTACATACATATGTTCATAGGGGTGAGTGTGCCCACGTGTTAAGCGTTTGCGTCTGTACTTATGTAATTCGCAACAACAACAACAAAGCCTGTCAGTCCTAAACAAGTTGGGGTAGGTTAGAGTTGAAACCCACCAAGAGCCCCTATTCACGGTTCAGGCACATCAATAGCTGTTGTCCAAGCACTCCTATTCAAATATAGATATCTAGTTATATCCCAAGCTTTCAAATATATTTTTATTGCCTCTCCCATGTCAATTTCGGTCTACCTCTACATCTCCTCACATTATTAGCTTGGCTAGGACTCCACAATGCACTGGTGTCTTTGATGGTCTCCTTTGGACATGGCCAAACCACCTCAACCGATGTTGGACAAGCTTTTTTTCAATTGGTGCTAACCCTAGACGGTCACGTATATCATTGTTCCTAACTCGATCCATTCTTGTGTGACCACAAATCTATCGCAACATACGTATTTCTACAACACTTAGTTGTTGAACATGACGAATCTTTGTAGGTCAACATTCTGCTCCATACAATATAGCCGGTCTAATCGTCGTTCTATAAAACTTGCCTTTTAGCTTTTGTGGTACCCTCTTGTCATAAAGAATGCCAGAAGCTTGTCACCACTTGATCCACCCTGCTTTGATTCTATGGCTAACGTCCGCATCAATGTCTCCACCCCTCTGTAACATCGATCCTAGATAACAATATGTATCCTTCTTAGGCACTACTTGACATTCCAAACTCACATCTCCCTCCTCCTATGCAGCTCCGCCAAAATTACATCTCATGTATTCGGTTTTAATTCTACTTAATCTAAAATCTTTAAAATCAAGGGTCTGCCGCCACAACTCTAGTTTTCTATTTACTCCCGCCTGGCTTTCGTCCACTAGCACTACATCATCAGCGAACAACATACATCAAGGGATATCCCCCTAAATGTTCCTGGTAACCTCATCCATTACCAAAGCAAAGAGGTACGGGCTCAAGGATGACCCTTAATGAAGTCCTATTTTAATCGGGAAGTAAGTTGTATTATCATCATTTGTTCGAACACTAGTCACAGCATTGTTGTACATATCCTTGATGAGGGTCACATACTTTGATGTGACTTTATGCTTGTCCAAAGCTCACCACATAATATTCTTGGTATCTTGTCA
Source organism: Miscanthus lutarioriparius (assembly GCA_904845875.1). Taxonomy (NCBI): domain Eukaryota; kingdom Viridiplantae; phylum Streptophyta; class Magnoliopsida; order Poales; family Poaceae; genus Miscanthus; species Miscanthus lutarioriparius. The sequence goes on from CAJGYO010000002.1 coordinate 27,726,545, forward strand.
TAAGTCTTCTTCAAATCAATAAAAACCATGTGTAGGTCCTTCTTCTGCTCTCTGAACCGCTCCATAACTTGTCTTATTAGGAAGATTGTTTCTGTGGTTGACATTCTGGGCATGAAACTAAATTGGTTCGTAGATATCTGCATCATTCCTCTCATGCGATGCTCGATGACTCAATCCCATAGCTTCATAGTGTGACTCATCAACTTAATTATCTGATAATTAGTATAACTTTGGATGTCTCCCTTGTTCTTGTAGATTGGTACTAATATGCTTCTTCTCCACTCCACAGGCATCTTGTTCGATCGAAAGATATTGTTGAACATCTTGGTTAGCCATACTATAGCTATATCCCCGAGACATCTCCACACCTTGATTGGGATACCATCCGGGCATATCGCTTTGCCCCCTTTCATCCTTTTCAGGGCTTCTCTGACCTTTGATTTTTTAATCATCCGCACAAAGGGCCTGTTAGTGTCATCAAACAAGTCGTCCAGCTGAACGTTGGTGTTCTCGGTCTCACCATTGAATAATTTATCAAAATACTCTTACCATCTATGCCTAATCTCATCCTCATTCACCAAGAGTTGCTCCCTCTCATCCTTTATACACTTAACTTGATTGAAGTTCCTTGTCTTTCTATCGCGAGCCCTAGCCATCCTATAAATGTACTTCTCCCATTCCTTCATTCTCAAACGTTGACAAAGGTCCTCATAGACACGTCCCTTCGCCTCACTCACCGCTCGTTTTACGGTCTTCTTTGCCACCTTGTACTTCTCTACATTGTCTGCACACCTGTCCTGGTACAAGCACTTATAACACTCCTTTTCCTTAATAGCCTTTTACACATTCTCATTCCACCACCAGGCATCTTTCGAGTCGCATCCGCTCTCTTTAGTGACTCCAAGCATCTCTGAAGCAACCTTACGAACGCATGAAAAAAATCACTAACAGTTTCGTAAAAGTATTTTTTGTATATCTTTTCTATTTTCTTTTTCCATGTGAACTATCTCTAAAATATTACATGTGACACAGCATTGTATAGCAACTAGTGGCAGGGCGCGCGCCATAGCGCGCAAATGCGGGCACAAATTCGAAGACACAGAAATGTATACTCGACATTGCATGGCATGCATAATATGGACTAATATAGTGGCGGGTTGAAGCATAATTATACAAATATTATACATGGAGCTAACTGTATAGTACTTGGCAGGAGTTTAGCGGCACATGTTTTTGGGTCTACATATATACCAAGAAAGACCTGGTTTGCTAAACCACGAAGTACGGTAGGTATACCAAAGCATTACAGTTCATCGGGTTGAACTATAATACAAGGCTAGGAGCAAGTAGATGCAGCAGCGTCTAGTGGGGACTGTAGTAACTATGCGACTTGATTGGAGCCTCTTCTACACTTGGAGGTAGCTGTAGGAACGATCAGTGGGACGTGTTGCTGCGGTCGGATTCCCAGCCTTGATTGTCGTCGTCTGAGGTGTCCATTGAGGAATTGTTAGACGTGTCTGCACAGATGTAAACATGTTGTGAGGCTGATGATGTTGATAAGTAAATGGCTACAGCTGCGGTAAGGTTGTGCAAATTAAATTTAGAGATTAGGCTTTTGTAGAGTAGGCCAATAATAGGGTTATAAGTCGCCTCCTGCATAGGGATAAGTACACATGGAATGTGTGGTCACTGGAAGTGTGAACGACATCAGAAGAGTTGTATAACATTGCCGAGCAATAAGTTACAGAGGCAGTAATGCGCAAGCCTAAAGCACTAAAGTTATCGTTTTTTTAGAGGTTACCATAGCAGTAAGGCAGAATCTTAAATTGCTATTCTCATCGCTTTTTTAAAAGGTACCATTAGAACATGACTCCTTAAAACACATTAGAACCATTCTTAGGCTCCTCAATCTTGGTACCAACCAGATCAGGAAGGTCCCTTTGAGGGTTGTTTATGGATATCTATTTCATGCAACCACGTAATATTTCAAGCAAATGGAAGGTCATAACAAAATAAGAAAAACTGTGTAGAAGATAAAGAAAAAGCAGATGTGTCACTAACCACTTTCTGGAGAGCTGATTTTTTCACAAGGGCTTGACATGTTATTAACGATGTCATTCTAGCTTGCGCCGAAAGCCTAACAACCTGATGATCTAAAGAACGGAGAATTCGTAACAAGGCCATGTGACGCTGACAGGAACTCTACGAAATAAGAGCCTGTGAAGAATTATAATGGAGAGAAGCACATACCTTTCATTTCTGGATTTTTCACTTTGTTGTTGCGAAATCCTCCACCAGACCACCAACAACTTATTTTCATAAGCTGGAACCCGAGTTTGCTTTAGCCCCAAATGAGAAAACATAGTGATACAGGCATGGAAAAATTCTGAGGCGCATCACTGTATAGGAACAAACTAAGATTAGTTATAACTGATTATATGTCTAAATTATGGCGCCAGTGCAGAGTTCTGAACATTTCGAGTTTCAGCACCGAATTAAAAAACTAATCCAGCAAACATATGCATCCCTTCCGGACTAACTTGTATACATGCATACAATTTAGGCATAGATTTCTTTGATCTATACTTGTTAAAATATGTTTTGCCAGACATCCAAATATGTTTCGTTTGACGCTGCAATGGCTTATGAGATTCCAAGTCTGCACTAATGCCTTTTTTGTATGCACTGGAAATGTAAAAACAATATCCATTTTTTAAAAAAAAAAACTCAACTGGTCAATTCCTGAATATTGTTTTTTGTGTTAGAAAAAATGAAATAGCTAAGAACTGATTAATCATTGGTTTTGATTATGTGAACGGTACTCTATGAAGCATGTGCAGTGACTTTAGGCCGCCCATTCAACCAGAAAAACACACCCAGTGCATAGAAATAGATATAAATTTGCATCACCAGAAAAAAGAATAAGCCGAGGCTGCAGAGCCCTAAAATTGCATTGCTAAATTAGCAGTTCATGCAGAACTGTTTGGTTGCAGAAGAATTGGCTAATTATTTATGTAGTAACAATTTATTTTAGGCTCAAAGTCGACTGGAAAGCATGTAATTGCATAACTCAAACTTAAATAATTGGCCTAACCATTTGAGGTCGTCTGATAAACTAAGTATGGACTAACAATTTATTGCGTAACAAGCAAAGTATTGCAGTTTTCAAGAATCCAACATATGTAGTACAAAATTCTAGCAAACAATATGCGGCATGCGCAGGGAAAAAATATCTTGGATACTAATTTTAGTAGCCTGATCTGTTCACTGGTAAGCAAATCCACACCGGCAACGACAGAAGATTAACAGTGTTGCAATGTGCATTGATAGCTACAGAAAGGGAGTTCATAATTAAAGGAGATAAAAATACCTTGGTTCAGTGGATGCCTAAGAGAAGGCTAAGATTCAACGTGCATTGGCAAATCATATCTGATAAAAGAGAAGGGTAAATGAATATGCAAAAGTAAAGATCACTTTGCAACATAAAAGGGAGAATAATGCTTTGCTAATGCCACGGATCCACAGACGGAACAAAGAGATCTATTTTCATTACATGGCAACCAAAGCATGGACACATTAGCAATTCAGACACATGATTCATAGGAAACATCTGTCAGCTCAGGAAAGACCATAGAAGAATGGTAGCAGGACAAGACCAAAACTACTAACCATGTGAGAGAAACACCAAGTTAGGACATTGCGGCTGAATTCAGCAAGACAATTGTCACTTTTAAGAACATTGTGCTTCCTCTGGGATATTAAGCCACTATCTATTTTTTCCTGTAGCTTTACATTCAGGACAACTTCTAATAAAAAATGCATTGAAGCTAGAATTGCAGACACTAAAATTAACATATCCTAGATAGTATTAGTATGCTAAGCACATGGTCCTTTTTTATAGCGGGAAAAGGATTTTTTTAGGCTGATAGTCGTACTTCTATTTCTGGTTAACAATGATCAAATAATGAGCCTAATTTCATTTGAAGCACTGTGGTTTGAATAGCTAATGAGCAGACCCTAGCAAATTTACAACATTACTTTTTAAAATCTCACAAAGTAGTCAAACAACATCCTATTCTGGTAACATAAGGTAACTTAGATTAATATAAGGAATCAAAACAGAACCCTTTTTTTTCTAACCAGGAAAACAGCAGGGGAAGCCCCCACTGTTAGATGACATGAGACTGAATTTTTTGTACTTAGTATGAACACCATGCATTGAAAAGAACCATTCCTTACTACAAATGAGGCATTAAGCAAGTTGCCAACCTGTAAATCAATCACCTTGTGCTTGCCGTCCCTAGCACAGTTTTCTCCGCGGACACCTTTTAGTATGCACTGTTTTCATCTGACATCATATTTTAAAGGGAGGAGGGTCAGTCGAAAATGATAAAAAAAAAGAAAAAGTAGCAGACTATCAGAAAAATTGGTTTCAAAAGGCTCTGAACCAATTAATCGCAGGAACTATCCTATCATAATGTGTTACAATGGGGCAACATGAAAAAACAAAATGGATTATCTTGCAAGCAAAATTAAACAAATTTCACAGTACTGTGTATGGTATAAAAGTCCCCAAATAAGTGCAATAGCTATTTAACATTCAGCAATAAATGGGCATATTTACAAAGGCTCAACACATATATGTATACCTGCAGCAACAGTGCTTTGCAAAGGAAGTAGATTCAGCACAACCTGTGCACACATAAAAAACAATTACATAAATTAGGCGGAACACATAAAATTAGTCAGAACAAATGAAATCATGTATTAACTGGTGCTAGAACAGATGGAGCGAGGTCGATGCTCTACGCTATTCATTTTAGGTCTTATTCGGTTGCACATCGCATAGTGCAATAAAAAAATTGTACATGAACTGCCTCAATGTGAAATCAAAGTTTCAAAATTCATAAAGTGGGGAACACACCTACAATCAAAAGTTGGCAGATATTTAGATATATAGGGAACAAAAACTGAATTTGAAATAAAAACAGAAGAATTGAATAGTCGATTTTATACACCATAGTCAGGTAAAAATTGCACCTACACAAGATCCACTACAGACCATTAGCAGACTGACTAACTGTACAGAAATTGTTGTGAGACCAATAATTCAATGACCACATTACTTGTTAACAGTCCAATGCTGAGGATCCGAGCGGTCGCGTCGCCGGGAGCAGCTCGCGGTCGTCAAGCACAGGGAGTTAGGGTTTCGTGGAGCACACGCGGACCAGCGGGAGAAGTCAGCGCCGTGGGGCAGCCACCGGCGGTGCCTGCTAGCGTCGTGCCATGGTGGGGACGGCTGCCGCCGGGGTCCACGCGCGCCGCCGTGCACCAAACCGGCGGCGCCGTCGCCCAGGCAGCGCGCCGCGCGGTGAGGCGGCGGCGCTGGGGCCCGGCAGGCACGCCGCGATGCCGGGGGAGAGGGAGAGGGAGAGGAGAGAGGAAGGGAAGACGGCGTCGGGAGCGACCTAGGCACCGTGGTGCGGGAAGACGTCGGGGTCGGGAAGAGAAACATCGGGAAGAGTATGGGCCGAGGACGGAAGAAGCTGGAATCCTGACTATATATTTGGGGGGAGCTATGATTCTGTAGAGAAGCTAGGAGGGAACGGTCGTAACACAAGAAATCGGTGGAGAAGCTGGAGAAAGCCCACAGTGTAATCCGAAGCCGATTCTAGAAAATTCTTGCTGGGGCCCTGGGCCGTCGGATTGGGAGATCTAACGGTCAAAAAAATTTCTGCCGACGTGGACACGGCTTCCATCTCAGGAGCTAATGGGTTTTGTGAGGTTAAAATGCGTTCACCGCTCAGTGACTGAAGAGACGACTATAGTATCTAAAACAAAATCGTGCTAATGTGGTGGGTTTAAAGGCCCATTACATTTTTAGCCCGGGCGTGTGTCTGCGTGGAGACTACGTAGGGCAGAAACGCAGAAGCCCATAGGAAAAGGAGGCCGAACTGTGAACGTGACAGCGACGCATACAAGCCGAGCTATTTTGGCCCAAATTTTCTAACGGAAAAATATCTCATCACACGACCGCAACGCTGCATGAGGCAGTTTTCAATGCACCGTGCAACCACCGGAGCCACTCGCCAGCCAACCAACCAAGACCCTATCCAAAAGCAGAGGCCAGCCAGACCAAGACGAGACGCAAGCTGCAGGCACCCGCTCGCGCCCGCGCCATGAAGTGCTGGTGCGTGCACGCGCCAAGCGGAGCAATGGCGACGCCGCTCTCCAGCCCGTTCGCTCCCACCACCCTCCGCTCCCCCTCTCCGGCACCGCGCCCTGCTGCTACTACCGTTCCCTCCCCGTGCGGCCTCCTCCGGCGAGGACACCGCAGCAGCCGACCAGGAGCAGACACCCCCGGCTGCTACCAAGACGGCCACCGCGGACGACGACTTCGAGCAGCGCGTCCTACAGATCAAGTCCCGCGTCGGGCCCAAGAAGCGCGGCGCGCGCAAGAAGAAGGCCGCGGCGTCGTCCGCGTCCGCCAACGCCGTGACGCTCCCGCCCGTGCCGCTGCGGGAGCCCCGGTCGGCGCTCGGCGCGCCCATCGAGTTCGGCTTCACCGCGTACAGCGAGCGGCTCAACGGCTCGCTGGCCGCGGTGGGCCTCGCAGCGGTGCTGCTCGTGGAGTTGGGCTCCGGGCAGGCCCTGGTGAAGTACCACCAGCCGGCCACGCTGTTCCTGCAGGCGTACACCATCGCCGCGGCCGCCGCGCTGTTCGTCAAGTACGAGAAGGAGCGGATCAGCACGTGGCCGGGGCCGCCGGCGAAGTGAAATGGAGAGTTTTTTTTTTTTTTTGATCCGGTAGGGTGCGTCTTTTCTAGTAATTTTACCTCTCGATGTGCCTTGCAGGAATATGTGTGTTGTGAGAACTGGGAAATGTCGGACATTCGAGCAAAGAACTTGATCTTTAACAGTCGTTTTAACACCTTTAATTTAATTTAATTTCATCGGTCACGTTATGCAAAATGCTTTGTGATGCTGTTGTTGAGAGAACTGAGAAATTAATCTCGAAAGGCGTGAGTTTACTACAATGGCTTTGTGATGCTGTAGTTGTTGAGAGCTGTCCGCAGCATGTCTGTTGGTATGAATTGCTGCATTGCTGAATGGCTCCTTCACAAAGAATAGTCTGACGCGTCACAATCGGACCACAGACTACTAGACCTGCAGTCGCCGCCGCTCTCGACGCCATTTCACGCACCAAATCGGCCATGACTTGCCAGCTCGAGAAAGCAAGCCAACGCGTGTGGATTTGCTAGGCGCAGGCGACGACTTGCCCGTCTAAGCGCAACGCCGGTCAAGCGCCGATTTGCCAAGCGCCAAACACAAACCAATGGATTCTCATCGCGCTCGCGCATTCACATTCGGGTCGCGTCAATCTCAAACCCCCATGATCGACAGTGGCACAACACAACGCCTGGACGGCTGGACCACAAAAAGAGAATTATGAAGATGCCAAATCACTCGAGCTGTCAAGAACGACTAGACCAACCAAAGCTCGTCAACGAGCCAAGCACCAACACACACCGATTCCCTGGAGCACGCAGCAGCAGCTTCGCAGCTCCTTCCCGTTCCACGCCCGGCACAGTTGTAGCATCCATAGATCATGTGAAATTTCACCGAAGTGGCGTTGTCGCCTTCACGCCCGGCTCACCTTTTCCACACCACGACTAGGCCCCCAAAGGGACGGTGTGCCAAAACAAGACTCAACAGTCAACACACATCTTTATTCGGTGCATATTAGCCCGCTAGGTGTATACCCATGGAGTGTCGGGCGAGCCAATCCAACCAGACAGCAACGACGTGGACCAGACCACAAGGATACGGTCCCATAGCAGCTGTACTCCCATCTACTCAAAACCAAATTATAGAGACAAGTCGGTCTTTAATACAAGGTCCCACCAGCAGTCCAGCACCCATGCATGCATGTAAAAGTATTGTGTAGCTTTTTGTCCAAACAGGTTCGCCTCCTTGCTCAGTTGCAGCCAGGCAAAAATAGCACATGCCGGAGGAGTCTTATTTCACTGAGCTTGGCCTCAAATTTCAGTGTCTCCACCTTCATCATCCACATGTACTAGCAGCTCAGCTTGTAAAAGGAGCAGGATCCAGGGCTACTTTAGAGAGGACTATGCTTTAGATGCTGCAGGTGTCTGGGAGCATCACGCTGCAGCACCATGTTCTCCTGAGAAAATAATGCAACAAACAAACCAATATATGGAATGGAAGACGCTGGCAAAAAGGTGCTGGGTTTGGCTGAGACTGAGAGATGTGTGGCAGATGCCCTCAGTCAGTCCAACCAAAGGCCAACGTCGTCTTCATTAGCCGGTCATGCTGTGAGTAGGTCAGTACCTCCTCCTTTTTGGTCTGTCATTCGAGTCACTGTCTCGCCACCCTTGATGACCACCACGGTGCCTGTACCCATCCTCTTGTTCTCCTCTTGCCCTGCTGTGCCCCATCCTGTTCCTGAAGCGACCATCGTGCTCCCGTGGACCAACACCTCCTTCAGCAAATTCCATGTCATCCTCTGTCTGGTAGGAGAGCATCTCGTCTTCATCACTGACCGGAGAATGAAGATATGCTCTCCGCTCCCTATGCTTCCTTCTACCCACAAGTTCCTCTTCTGTATGGAGTCCAGCTAGGTGAGCAGCATGTAGCGGTGGCTCAAAGGCATCACCTTCCATGGCGCACCTCCTCACATTTCTCTGCATGACTTCTCTCTCATCATGGCTTCCGTTGTGGCGCGATGAGGCAAGTATGGTCTGTCAGTTCGCATTAGTGGCGGTGATCTGTGCATCGCTTCAGGTGATCGTCCCGATGGAAATGCACATGGCCACCCCTTCTGTGTGCAGGCGAATGGCTCCTGTCTCTGTGGATGAATCCATGATCACCTTGACCACGGTGTCTATGGGAATGTGGCATAAAAAACCTATCATCCATCATGTCATCTGGGAGATCTTCTATTTGCCCACGGGCCAGCAGCCTAGAGTCTGGAATCTCTCTTCCATAGAAATCGTCAATGTCCATCTCTCTCATGATGCAGCCATGTGGTGGTGAATGACGCCTCCTATGTGGACCTCGGATGTGCCCAGGTTCATCTTCAAATGAACGCCTCCTGCCACCAATAGATTCATCAACAAACTCATTGCTCATTCTTGGACCTCGGAAGTTCCTCAGATGGCCACGGGATCCAGCACCCCGCCAACCACCACGGTGGTTTGTCATTCGTTTGTTCATAACATCAGATGCATGTCTGCCACCATGGCATTCTCCATTGTTCTTTTCTCGCTCGGACTCCATGAATCTCTCCCATCTTTCGTTCCTGTAAAAATGGCACATGGACAAAAGGAGGGAAAGCTTTTATAATTCAAGCCAAACATAAAACCATGCACACCTAGGCACCATACGCAAGAGGACCTTGAGTCATGATTACTGTAGTATCCCACAATGGAAACAGATGACATGAAACATACCTATTCACATAAACATGCCCCAGTGTCCAATTTGCCCCAACAAGTTGTCCATCTTTTTCATTCTGTAGAGATGTGTTACAAGAGTCAGGTTTGGATTTGTCATGTTCTGACTTTTCAGACGCTGACTTCTTGCCATATTCACTATGCTGTTGACTGCTTGAAGCGCCATCAAGTTCTGAGTCTTCACCCAGGACAGAGTCTCTTGGGCGCAAATCAGAGTGTTTACCGACCTCTTCACTTTTAGTCTGATGCTCTGTCTTCAAAGCAGCAATTTTTGCATGGTTCTCACTACAACTTCCAGCTTGCATACCATTTGGAGACTTTATATCTGGGCTTCTAGTCTTCTCAAGACAGCTATCTAAAGTCTTTGGAGAATGCTTGGTAGGTTGCAGTTTAGGGGAATCAGATTTTGGAAAAGCTGATGACTTTTGGAGATGTGTGGTACTGGAACCTGTGGCAGTCTTAGCATCATGTATGCTATTGTCAGTATAATTTACTGGGATATTCTTATCAGAATTCAAAGATTGCTTGCCTTTAGAGTTTTCACTAACAATAACCTCATTTCGGAGCCCCTGCTGACCTGCATGGCTGACAACACCAACTTTTGTTTTAATACACTTGCCACCTTCAATAGGATCAATATTAACCTTATTTGTCATAGATGAACAATCTTGATGCATATCACTATCGTGTTCTTTCTTTAGCTCTTTGCTTAAGTTATCAGTATTGATACCATCCTTGCTGATTGGGGGGCCATTCCCCAATGGCTCACCATGAGGCTTATTTGTAGTTGGAATTCGTGAAACAGTATTACCATCATCATCTGAACAGTCCATTTCAGCACTCCCTTGTGACATACCATCAACAATAGCATTCTCCAGAGAATTAAAAGGCAAAGGTTCAACTGGAGGACTGGAGGAACTTGGTGATGCACCACTAGATTCATTAGCATCACAAGACCTCTGTCTCGTATCCTCATGAGCAGTGGGCTGGCTGGATGATTCACATAACCCAACAGAAGGGCTGGCAACATTACTTTGCGAAGGCAGTGATTTTGCTTCCATCAACAGTGTAGTATGACCACTTCCTGTTTCTACAACAGGGAGACTAGGGGTAGCACTTGTGGATTCTTCAGGATTCACACATTTGTCAACTTCAGGAACAGCAGGCATGGTCTTGGCGTGGGAAGTATCAGGTAAACTTTCAGCTGGTACTGGGACACTAACTGCTGCTACATCAGGCCCATTATGGATAATATTATTTGTAGAGATGTCAGAATTCAAATCAAACCCAGTTTTACGGGGACCTTGGGGTGCACTATCAGTCTTTTCAGATTCAGCACAACTGATAACTAGTCCAACACTTTGTCGTTCTGATAGATTTGCCCTTTCAGCACCGTCAAGAATATGCTGCTGGGATATTTCTTCATGTTCTTTCTTCACCAAATTATTAGATGGCAGCTGATCAATTCCAGAAACAGTTGCTGATGTAGTATTCTGAGGATTTACATTCCAGGGCATGGGTGTTACAATCTTCTCAACTGGTGCATCATCTGACACAAGTGTAGCAGGAGCCTCCTCATTGACCTTTTTGGAACTTCCAGCAGTCCCAGAATCAAATAAAGCATTAGGGGTGCTAAGAGACTTGGGCTCATCCATAGGCTTACCAAATAGAGAGAGACTCAGTTCTGGAGCAGGAGCAAGTCCTTTCCAGTTTATCCCTAGCTCAGGTCTAGCTGGTGGTTTAAGTTGCAAATCTAAGGTAACATCAGCTGGTCCAGACTTATGAGAAAGCCCATATGAATTAGACATGTTCAGAGTACTGCCAATATTTCGACCTATTCCACTGCTTATTGTATAAATAGCTGCCGCTGGGGTCACCTGAGCTTTCTGATGTTGAATTGTTCTATGATGATACAACCCACTCCCACTTTCATCCATTTTAGGCAAACCTTCGAGTGAATCAGCTGGGTCTGGCAGTATATTCAGATCCAAGTTAGGTAGTCTCCCAAGAATACTATTCCCAGAAGCATTGATTTCATTTGCAATAGGAACGTTATTGTGGTGTTCAGAAAGACTCTGGTCCAGTTTCTCTTCCTTCACAAGTGAGCCATAGTAATTATTTTTGCCACTTTGACGAGATGGTAACTGTAAATCCAGAGCCAAAAAATTTGGACGTTGCAATTCAGCAACTGGTGCAGAAGTCCTTGTAGCACTATCTGCAATAGAAGGGATCTCAATTGATCCAGTAAATAGCACTCCGTTGCCATTGGCCATGGATAGCGCAGTACACGACGTGTTGGCATGGTCTTGGATGTGGGTGTCAGGGATTCCCTTACCTTTGGTGATGACATTTGTGTCTGAGTTACCAATGTTGAAGAATGGTTCCTCGCGGCGGCCTGTCCCTGTAGCAGTAACAGGCATCGTCTTCGTTGGAGATGGGGGCTTTATCGAGAGTGGTATGGCAGATGCAACCGATCTGTCAGACAAGAGAACTGGCCTCTTCTTAATAGGCACACCAACCCCAGGCTCATCCAACCGCGGTACAAGTCGGTGACTGCAAACCTGCTCATAAAACACCCAGAATTTTTAGGCAAACGTGAAAGAGACGTTCAAACAACCAGAATTGACCTCCGAGGAGGAAGTTTCTGAGTACCTCTTCCTTCTTGGCTAGCGACATCTTGCCGTGTCACGGATAATCAGCTGATAATCTGTGTCCTCTGGTACAAATCGTTGTCAGTTTCCCCAGATTAAGCAGAACTGAAGGCACAGTACATCGCATACCAACCGACAATAAACAAGCAGATGATAGGGTAGATCAAAGATACTACTAGAAGAACAGTGAGGTAAAAAAATAATATTCTTAATATAGAAGAAGAAATTATTTATTGCCATGTTAAATTAAAGGCAGTACGAGTTTTCTATAGAAAATAATCAATGATAGGGTAGATCAAAGATACTACTAGAAGAACAGTGAGGTGAAAAAATAATATTCTCAATATAGAAGAAGAAATTATTTATTGCCATGTTAAATTAAAGGCAGTACGAGTTTTCTATAGAAAATAATCAAACTATCAAAGAAGTAGACTGGCAGAAGGTAGATAGAAACAAATCTACTGCGTTAATGATGAATGGATTGTACACAAACAGAAAGATTCAATTAGTGAAAACACTACAGTAGCAAATATAGAGCATCATTGGGTCATCAAACAAATTCAATTCTTCCCAGATGCCGCAGCTCGACTCATTCACTGATGACGAGGTGAGATAAGCGACATCATAATCAGAACTAATCTACAGCTACCACTCCCACTAAATTGCTAGTAACCCCATGCAAATCAAAGCGCAGCAGTGGCTGAAGAACAAGTCCCTCACACAGCTGCCGTGCAGTGCAAAGTGAGCAGCCAAAAAACTTTCCTCAAACGCAGAAGCGGAATCCACGGCCCCAGAGGCAAGAGCAACAAGATCACACGCTTGCGTGGAATAGAAGCATCCCAATATACCTCGAGAGGAAATCAGCAATCTGAACAAGACGACCAGGATATCTACCTGCGGCTCAGTCAGGCAGGAAGATCGCCAAATATCAGCGAGATGGATCGAGAAAACTTTGAAAAAAAAAGACAAGTCAAATCTCGTATCCCTCTCCTACCGCTCCACTCCCCGGGACCGCACAAACAACATCGTCTCACACAGACGGGCGAAAAAGAAAAGAGAAATGAATGGCGAAAATACAATGAACTAGTACCTGAGGAGCGCTCCAGTCTGGGCCAGAGCTCGCTCACGCTGAGTGCGGCCGACAGGAGCAGACGCGCGCGCCTACGCAGGCGCGGGCGCCGCAGCGATTAAAAAGGAGTGCTCCTTGGCAGCTCACTGGCTTGCGACGGCGACGGGCCAACCGCTCCCTAATCCGCCTGCTCCTCCTCCTCCTGCCGCTTGCGTCGTCGCCTGATCTGACCTCCCTTCTCTCTCCGGTCTCATCTGCGCCAATCTGATTCCTTCCCTCCCTCTCCTCCCAACCCAAGAACCAAAAACTGCAGCGCCCGAATATTTTTTCCGCCCCGTTTTTTTTCCTTTATAGCCGTCTCGAGATGCGGTGCGTGCGTGCCTTCCCGGAAGTTGCTCGAGTCGAGTCCCACCCCCACCACGCCACTGTGGGGCCCAGCCAGATCGGGCGGTCCGGTGCGCGGCACGTGGTGCGGCCGGTTTAATTGGCCGTCCGCGTTCGCTTTGGGCCTTGTTTAGAGCACGTTCGTAGGACTGAAAAATAAATTAAAATATTGTTTTGATTGATTGGTATGAGATAAAAATATCGTTTTATCTGAAAAATATTGTTCACGTGAACAGTGGTTTGTGAGTGTGCTGGCTGGCCAGCCACCCAGAACACCCCCTTAGTTGCTCCCGGGAATTTTTACATCATGTTGAATGTTTCGCATGCATGAAGTATTAAATATAGACTAAAAATAACTAATTGCATAGATTACGACTACTTTACGAGACAAATCTTTTAAGCCTAAATAATTCACGATTTGATAATGCGGTGCTACAGTATATATGTGTTAATAACAGATTAATTTGACTTAATAAATTTATCTCGTGGTTTACTGATAGATTATGTAATTTATTTTTTATTAATATCCGAACATACGACACCCTATTTCGATGTGACACGTCGAAGATCTAAACGAGGCCTCGGTAGGGCTCTTCTGGTCGCCCAATAATTTTTCTGCCGTCGGGGCCCGCAGTCCGTGGACTAGGTGAGCGGGGCCGGCAGTGGGCGCGGACCGCGTGGGGACTGCCGAGTGGTTGCGGCGTTGCGCGTTGCGCGCCCGCGCCGCTTTCGGATTGGGGACGCGGGACGGACGCCACGCCAACGCGCGCGAGCTGCCCCGCCCCGCCCGGCCCGGCAGGCTCTCTCGTTTTCGTTGGAGCGCATGCGGCGCGCGCGGGCAACGTTGGTTTGGTGCCTTGCTTCATCGATGGGACGAGACGCTCCATGGTCATGGAGCTCATGGCTGGCAGGCTGGGCCGCTGGGGTGGGTCTGCTTGGCAGACGGCAGGAGCAGGGCGGACTTGGCAGTGCGTAATGGTAGTTCGTGCCGGTCCTACACATCCCTTGACTGCCTGACACGCCCGTCCACTTCGGTCGAGACCGGGCAACCAGTACCTGCCTCGGGAAGGACTTGAAGGAGAGCCGGCTGGCTGGATTCCTTGTACAGGGCCTGCTGCTGGGAGTGCTGCGTCGCGTCATTGATTCTGCAGGGTTCGGTCACGGTCATCGTACAGGTACGAAGCAAATAGGAGTACTCGTAGCGAGCAACTGAGCAGACACATCGCGTGGCTCTGTCCGGACTCCGTGGTCCGCAGGCCATTTACGACGGAATACGAACTACTGTACGTACTGCAGTCTGTAGCCGTACCGATAACAAAATGGTTCTCTACGGACAATCATCTCCAGCACACTTGACTACACCGGAGTACGGCGTAGAAGATCGCGTTGAAAAAGGTGTGTGCACCAGGGGGCACGCCACCAGCAGACAAATGAGCAGATAATCACGTCTCTGCCAAACGGGTTGAATATGGACGATGGACGATGGTGCGCCGTTGCGGTCACGCTCCACCAAATCCTGCCGGGCGGCATCTCGAGGAGGCCGACAAGTGCCTTGAAAGCGAAGCCATTACTACTCGCTGACCACCCGGACCAGCACCAGATGGCAGGTACTGATGCCGGCCTGGCGGCCTTTATCATCATTCATCACAAGTGGACAGAATGGCATGTCCGCATGTGGAAATTCTATCGCCCGTTTGATACGAATTCTCACTGTTTCGCCGGAGAATCTTTATCAATTATCAAATAGATTGATTTTCGCAGAAACAGTAGAATATATACCAAAACTTTAGTCATTTAAAGTTTGATGAACCGGATGCTAGAAACCAGAAAAAAAATATGTTTCTTAAAAGAATCGGAATCAACTTCTCCCAAAGAAAACGCTATCGAATCCTTGCAAAACAGGGACTTTAATCCAGTTGGGACAAGCTAAGAGCCGGACTGTCAAAAGTAATTCAGTAAATCGTGGACTGCCAAAAACTAGAAAGAGGCGGATTGTGGAGTTCTGCGTGACATGACCGAATCGTGTATTATAGATAGATTATTGTGACTCCCACGCCCGTTCAAATTGGTACACAAAACTACTATGTACGAGTTGGTTCCGGTTAATTTTACCGATTCAATAGTGTTACGTGAGAGAATAAATTAAACAAATTCAAACTTTAGTGGTCTGTGTACTTCAATTCAAGGCTAGATGAAAAGTTGTCTTATGCCAATCGACTTTGATTTTTTGTTTTTATGATATGATGTAGCGTTCTGTGATACTCGACGTGCACTTTCTTTGCATCTTTGGAACTGCCTAGTTTGTTTTACAAGATAAACCTTTTAGAAGTGAAGAGTTGTTTGAAAAATAAACCTTTCGTAACGGGTCGAGAAGGTCAGCAGCTAGTTAGAGCTGGATGGCTCACCTACTACTCCTAAAGAAAACATTAACACGTTGATCTTCATCAGCATTTCAGCTAGCAAGACACTGCACGCTAGCTAGTCCAATAGGGTTTGCGACCCTCATCAGCATCTCGTGCCACGTCTGCTTTGCTCGTCGTCATTCTTAGCGTGTGCGAATACAAGCTGGTGGTCATACTGTAAGTATGTGCTTTGCATTGCTTGCACGAAAAAGCGAGTTGCCGGCGGGCGGCAAACTAAACTTGGTATCAAATCAAAGTTAGCAACCTGTTGTCACGACCTCTGTATGACTAAACAAATATGAAGCTGAATATAGTGGGACAGGGAGATTTTGTTGTGATACAATGGAAGACACGATATAGACAATAACACAATCAGTTGCAAAACTGAACATGTTAATTAGGCCGATAGATCGGACCATGTATTAACCTTCTCGACCCATCATACTCCATCCATGCCAAATAACTGCGCATCTTACTTTTCAATCAGTTCAAACCTATATTATCCGCAGCTATATTTCTTAATGTATTTGTTATGAAAATATGTTTCACTATAACACTCAGTTAGACCTAGCTTGCAGTTAGCAATCATGATGATCGTCAGGATGGGTTCACAGCACTACAGATGTAGTATTATCTCAATCATGTGTGATAAACTTAGCCTTGGGTTGAGTATTGGAACGGGTGATTTTTTTTTTCAATACCAGCATCAACTCTACCAATTGCCATCATGCATGTTAAACCCTGGAGACCCAAGCCTGTTCCCGGACCCAACCCTCTTTTCTTTTTTCAAAACAAGGTCATAACCCTCACTAAAATCTTAAACTTCAAAGAGACAATTTTCTATACGCCATGAAAAAGATGGTCAATCCGTATGTGCGGTTGAAAAGTTAATAGGCCGATCGGACCATAACACATCAGTTAGCGAAGGCCCGAACGAACAAGGCCCAGCTAAGCCAGGCGAACCAGGCCGGACGCTAAGGCCGGGGTCAGGCACGACCCCTCCTTTACGCCGTAGCTACACGGCGCTAAAAGGCGCACGACCTCTCTCCCATCACGACCCCTGGAAGGAATGGAGAGAGGTCGAGCCCAGCCAAGCGTGCCTGCTTTGACAGGAACGAGCACGTCGCACTAACCCCGCAAGGACCAAGAGGACAACAGTCACCTCGGTCTGATCAGACGACATCCCTATGCCACACCGCACAGTCAAGACAATACCACCTAAAGCGGTGATGACAGGTATGATGATCACCGGCCAGATACGGCCCGACGAGGACAAGAGTATGATCCTGCCCACTACGGGATGGGATCCACAACGAGGGCCTCGACTCAGATGCTATCCAGACTGGCAAGAACCATGACCCCAATGATGGGGATCGTGGCCGCCCGCTCCTCAAGACAACAAGGCAACCAACAATCCGGGGGAAGCCACCAACTCCTGTATGACACCCCAAGAAACCAGGAGACGATAACAAAGACCATGGCGGAGACTACGTCGCACGGGATAGCTGGCGAACTACCATCATGCCTACAGTGCCGCCACATCCGGCACAGTAGCACCACGCCACACCATGCCGCGACGTGGCCACAAGACCATGAGGATAGCCACACCACGGCGTAGCTTTCAAGCCAAGTTAGCTAGGACCCCCCTCAGGCTTACGACCCTTCGGTCGGGAGAACCTATTGCTTTGTATGCGCCCTGGCCCTGAACTCTATATAAGGGCAGCCAGGGCACCCTTTCCGGGCATTCAGAGTCCCCTACTCATTCACTCATTCTCCATCGTAGCAGAGCTCCTAAAGCTTCTCTTCGGGTTGCCCGTCACCTAGCTTAGGTTCTTCTTCCTCTTTAACCATTCTTGCACCCCCATTATAAGAACTCAGAGCATTCAAGTGAGGAACACGCACTCGATCATCTCTGAGACTAGACGTAGAGCTCCGGCCTGAACCAGTATAAATTCTCGTGTCTTTTGGATGCTACCATCGTCTTCCTAGAGCAGCGCGACAATCGTATAAGTTTACTAGTCCGGTTTACGAAACACCGACAGTGCTGGTGCATAAGGGAGTAGTGAACGCGCACTAGCTCATGTCCAAATTCTTCTCTTTGCTCAAGAGAGAAGAGGAACATGTGAATGTGGCTGCACTGAAGGAAATGTTAGGAGAAAATTTCTCAAATGTTTGATGTATGCTGGAGGCTAAAAAGTGTGTAGGGTCAGGTTGCCAAAAATCCCAAATTAATTCATCCCCGTATCAGGGGCAAGGTTGTTGGTGACTATAATGATGTGGTGCGGAGGCTGGTGATCACTCCCACCAGGGAATATTGTATGCCATCACAAGTGGATGAAAGGTCCTAATGGCTAGAGGGGGGTGAATAGCCTAATAAAATTCTACAACAACACTTAACAAAATGTGTTAGACAATTTTGCGGCGAAGCGAGTGTTGCGCTAGCCTACTAAAATGCAAGCCACCTACCACAATTCTATTTCGAATAGTGTATGTCCACACAATAGCTATGACACTTAGCTAAATTAGTGTGCTCTCAAAGACTAACTAAAGAGCAACACTAATCAAACAAACAAGCTCTCACAACTAGCTACACTAAAGAGCTTGATAACTAGTTTGCGGTAATGTAAGAGTGAGCAAGAGAGTTATACCGCCGTGTAGTGGTAGGAACCAATCAATCACAATAATGAATACCAATGTAGACCAATCACCTCGGAATCAAATGATGAACACAATGATTTTTACCGAGGTTCACTTGCTTGCCTAAGCAAGCTAGTCCTCGTTAGGCGATTCACTCACTTGGAGGTTCACGCTACTGATTGGCATCACTCGCCAAACCCTCAATAGGGTGCCGCACAACCAACACAAGATGAGGATCACACAAGCCACAAGCAATTTACTAGAGTACCTTTTGGCGCCCACCGGGAAAGGTCAAGAACCCTCACAATCACCACGACGGAGTCGGAGACAATCACCTCCTCCACTCAACGATCCTTGCTGCTCCAAGCAGTCTAGGTGGCAGACAACCACCAAGAGTAACAAGCGAAATTCGCAATGAAAACACAATCACCAAGTGTCTCTAGATGCAATCACTCAAGCAATGCACTTGGATTCACTCCCAATCTCACTATGATGATGAATCAATGATCTAGATGAGTGGGAGGGCTTTGCTTAAGCTCACAAGTATGCTATGTCAATAGAAATGGCCAAAAGTACGAGCTTGAGCCGCCATGGGGCTATAAATAGAGCCCCAGTGAAATAGAGCCGTTATACCCTTCACCGGGCACAACGCTGGGTGACCGGACGCCTCGGTCGATCGACCGACGCTGGCCCTCGGCGTCCGGCCACGTGATTCACGCCACGTGTCCCCCGCTTCAAATGTTGTTCGTCGATTTCAACGGCTGCAAGCCGACCGGACGCTCGATAAAAACCGGACGCCAAGCCCCAGCCCGTCCGGTCGTTTCTAGTAAGCTCCACGAGGCATGTTTTTTGACCGACGCGCGTCCCACCTTAACCTTGATCGACGCAGCCAACGTCCGGTGCTCAACCCTAGCCATCAGTGTTGCTCGATCGGCTCGACCGAACGCAATTTTCAGCGCGTCGGTCATTGAGTGACCCAAATGTCCGGCCAATGAGACCGACGCCAAAGATCATTTCGATCAACTCCATTTCAACTCTTACTTCTTCACCCTTGCTCAAGTGTGACAACCACCAAGAATTTTGCATCCGGCGCAATAGAAAATAGACATTTCATTTTCCCGAAAGCGCCGAATCCTGCCTCGCAAGCTCGACGGGAGGGAGAGAGGGACCCAAACCCATCTCAACCCTACAAACACCTTGTGCACATGTGGTAGCATATTTACACAAATATTATCAAGGGTGTTAGCACTCCACTAGATCCTAAATGCATATGCAATGAGTTAGAGCATCTAGTGGCACTTTGATAACCGCATTCCGATACGAGTTTCACCCCTCTTAATAGTATGGCTATCAAACCTAAATGTGATCACACTCTCTAAGTGTCTTGATCACCAAAATAAAATAGCTCCTACAAGTTATACCTTTGCCTTTAGCTTTTTGTTTTTCTCTTTCTTCTCTTCAAGTTTAAGCCCTTGATCATCTCCATGCTATCACCATTGTCATGTTATGATCTTCATTTGCTTCTCTACTTGAAGTGTGCTATCTATCTCATGATCACTTGATGAACTAGGTTAGCACTTAGGGTTTCATCAATTTACCAAAACCAAACTAGAGCTTTCAGTGGAGTGCTCTAACTGCGTTATTCCACACTATCAGTATATGGCGGATCGGCTCTTGAGGGTAACTTTTATGGATGAAGGTATCTAGCCGGTGTCTGTTAAGAAGGAAACGATGGCTCCTCGCACCGCTGGTGGACTCGCTGGCGGAATGGCCCACGGTGGTCACATCCGTCGTGAAAACTATGAGTTCATCGGCGTCAAAGGGCCAGCGCCCGCGTCTGCCTTGGGCCACGGCCCGAACTTCCACCCTTTAGATCTGGACCCTGTGGTCCACGGCGGGCACACTCTTAGAACTGCCCTCGGGGGCTGCATCCCAGAGTTTGCCTGCCCAGAGGGGCCAGTACCCTCACTCACCATCGGTCGTTGCCAGTTCTCCCGTCCAGGAAACCAAAGGCCCATGTCTCATAACGAACTCACTTGGGGAATGGCCTCAACCGGCCACACCCTTTTGGGAAACCACGTGGTTATCCACACCAAAAGGGCCAGCACCCGCATCCACCTTTAGCCGCGGCCCAGATCTCCACCTTGGAGGCCTAGGTCCCGTGGTGCATGGCAGACATACTCTAGGAACTGCCCTCAAGGGCTGCATCCCAAAGTTCACCTATATAGGGGGCAGCACCCTCTGTCATCACTGGCCACGCCCAAGACTTCCACCCAGGAAGCTAAAAGCCTATGGCTCATGGCGAGCTCACCCAAGGAATGGTCCATGGTGGCCACATCCTTTTAGGGAACCACGACATCACTCGAACTAACGGGTCAGTGCCCGCCACCGGCTACTACCCGGTCCAGACTCACCCCGTGGGGAAACTGGACCCTACGGAAGAGCCACGCCCTGGACAACGTCGCCACCATCGGTGGAACATAATGAGCCAGGGCACGCATGAGCGGTGAAATTACCCGCCGCCACGCGGCACCATCGCCGGAGACCCGATGGCTAGGTGGCGCCACATTGCGCAGGGCCAAACCCGAAGCTGAGAACCACCTCTACATGGCAAGCGAGCCATACAATGAGTCCGCGCAAACTATCGGCTATCACTCAGAGGCATGTGCATCTGAGGAAGCAGGCTCCCTAAGCGCACCGCGCGCCGCGGCGAGCGGATCGGATCGTGTCGCGGTTAGAACCAACTTCTGCAGCAACAGTCGCGCTGGCTTCCCATCAAGAGAAGCAACCACGCCCAGAAGCGAAGGCACAGCAACAACGACATCGGCGCACTATGAGGACTCAAGCACCAGAACGCACAAGCCCTCCTAGACAAGGACGACAGCAGGCTGGATGTGAAGAAGGCACCCCCGGGGGCTCATGAGCCTGCCGAGGATGTCGAGCCAGCAAGAGTCAACCTAAGGCAGCCTGAGAGGATGATCCACGCCAACCACAATCGCTGTAAGTAATCAAGAAGTGCCCTCACCAACTCGCAGCCCAGGAGCCACGACAGCTTCGCCACAAGCGAGCGCTCGGGAGCTCGCCTCAACACAAGCAGTGGCAGCGGGGCGAACTACCACACCCGAAACAAGCATCGATGATATCAATCCTATCACCTCAACACAAGCAGCGGCAGCCGGTGTAGTCAGGGTGGGTCCAATGCTCCGTCCGGTACTGCACGGTGCACCTAGTGTGGTAGCGGCGTACAAGGGAGAGAAGCTTTGGGTGGTAGTAGGAATCACCCTATAAATCATAGTGGATCTCCACAGTCCACCCCTTAGCCAGCAGTGCAGCATGATAGTCATCACCATCACCTCCATCTCCGTCACCATCACCACCATCATCTCCACTATCATCATCATCATCTCCACCATCTCCATCATCACCACCATCATTACCCCCATCATCAGAATTAGAGTTGTCAGAAGCACCACCATCTTCAGGATCACCAGCTCCATCCTGACCCCCCTATTCATCTTCCTTCATGGGCTCCTCATCAGATTCTTCTATCTCCATGGACGATGGGCCCCTCTTTAGTCTCCTCATCCCTGGGTTCATCCTCCATCTTGTCCTCTAGAGGTTCCTCTATGGGCACCTCCACAGGCTATTCCTCCTGGGGCTCCTCCGTCATGTTCCTCAATGCCTCAACTAGGTGTGGAGGAACGTGCTTACCAAGCGTGAACCTCGTCCTCCTTGTTGGCATCACAATGGTATGCTTGTAGGCTGTCAACTTGGTGCGGGCCATCTATAAGATTGAAAAGGTTGAATATTAGAATAAGATAATTTTTGCAACAGATAATAGATAGAATATAAACAAAAAAAATTTATAGTAAATTAAAGGTAGCAAAATAAAGATAATGTGATCCTAAAAACTTCCATTTCTAACTAGATTGTTCATCCTACAGTCAGTTATAGCTTTGATACCAATTTGTCGCACCCAATTTTGCATAACAAAACCAAGTGCTCATATATGTGCGCCCAGGATGTCCAAACACACATATAATCTCAAATTGCCATAATATCAAAGTACTTTATTACATCACATATCCCATCACATAGTTATCACAAGTCTTGCTCATCGGCAACATTATTACATAGAGTAGAGAACTAAGCCCAAAATGCCACAGGGACTCCAACTAGGGGACATCACCCTAGTAATCCTGGACATCTTCTGAAAACTCTTCATATACATTATCTGTTACCCATCTGGGATTTTCATTGAATGTAAAACAAGTGTAAGCGCACCATGCTTAGCAAGTACAACAAAGGGGTCTATGAGGCTCAAAGGCTAGACACAGTTTGACTACGGTTAGCAATTTTAGTTGATCAAGTTTTACCATCCCGAATCACTACTTTAGTGAATAAATCCAACCCCAAGTGGTGATAATGAATAGTCAAGATTATGTCAATTCCCAACCATCCATAGTAGCCACTAATCATGAAGGATCCAGACCGCTCATATCTGTGAGCCCGGTTGTTATAACAGGTTAAATATTTATGCAGAAATTGTACAATTTTACCCACCGAGCCATGATTCCCAATGCTGGGGTTTGCAAAGCCCACATCACCTCTACCTAGGAAGTGTGGTAGGGTTTCACTACGTAACCCTTCGCTAGTCGCACTAACAGGTCGTAGCTGCTAAGGTTTCAACCGTCTAGCCGCATGTGGCCCTCCCCTAGGAGTGGCACTCATGGTCACGGCACGGTACACACCATAGTAGGAAAAGAAACATACCAACTAGTGCACCCCTCTTGCCCTTACGAAAAGCTACATATGAGCTAGTACAATCTAGTTAATAGGTTAAAGTCAGAGCCATTTGACACTCAGGGGTGTATGAAACCTCCTAGGTGTCCGCTTCAGGATTAAGTCCTTATGGAGAGGCACTAGAGCACTCAACCCAGTACTCTAGCCCCCTAATTATTGCTAAAAAGCTCCATTTTAACATATTGCATAATACCTTTAGTCATGTTTAACAATTATTTTATGTTGAGCGCTGCAGCATCTATCCAAAATGCATCACAAACCATAGGTATCAAGGATATGTGGTACAAATAGTAATCTAGGTAAAGTCCTTAAAGGTAATTAAAATTTAAACACATGCATGTATATGAATTATAGAGTTCATGGGTATAAGGGACCTTTGCTACACTTGCCTTCCTCAAAGTTCTCCTCTTGGTACTGATCGGTGGCTGGCTCCTCAGCAAACTCAACTTGTTCACCCTCTATAAGTGATCCAATCCACCAATCAGCCATCCAATCCAATCATTACATGCATACAAATAGGCTTCTATTAGAACAGTATAACAAACAGTAATACACAGGGACTGAAATGCTTATAAAACTAATCTACGTATTGCCACGAACACATGAGCGAAAGAATCACTCTAAGACTTAAAACGCAAAAGTCATGCATGAAATAAGGTTTCAACGGCTTTTTTGTAAATAAAACAAACTCGATTTGAATTTAAACTAATTAAAACTGAACTTCAAAGCTATCTGGACTATGTGTACTATTTTTCAAAAACACGGGGGCTAGATCATAAGAAAACAGGACTAAAATCTAATTATTCTGATCTGAGATGGACTGCGGGTCGATTCCTTGATAACCGGGGGCTAAACCACAAAAGCGCGCGACTGACTGCGGGTTGACCCGTCACTGCTGACCGGGCGCCATGTGGCCCTCGTGGATTGGCTCGGTGCACCACATGTGCGTGGACACGCTGACGTGGGCGCGGTGCACCGCGTCTACGGTCCACGGTGGGCCGGTTACATATCCTCGAAGGGGTATCTAATTAGAGACGTCCACCCATGATCGAACAACGCAGAAGAAGGGGGGCTCCCCTCGCCGGCGTGCAGTGCCAGCGCGGCGACGCCATGGTCGCCGATGGCCTGAGCTCGCTGGGATCACTGGTACGATGATTCCGGCCGCCTCAGACCCAACCCGACACACCAAAATGCAGCGAGCGGCCTTGCAAATCCAATAGAGTATGAAAAGGGGGTGGGGAAACACGTCGAGAGGATGGCCCCACGGCGGCGCCATGAACGGTGTGGTCTATGGCTCGCCGGTACGGTGCTTTAGAGCACCACTCACAAAATGGAGGCTACGGGGAGGTCAAGTGGCTCATCGCGAGTCCGATGGGGAGGCTGCCGGCGTCCGGGTTAGCTCCAAGATGATCGGCGACATGCGGTGGCAGACTACGAAGAGGAAAGCCACCAATGAGCATAAATCCGTGAAGTTGGTGACCAAAACGAGGAGAAGAAGGCACCTATATGTGCGGTGGGGCACGATGGAGCTCCTGGGCGAGACGTCGACGACGATTGTGCACCGGAGCGGGCGAATTTCGGTGGTGGGGCGGGAGTTTGACTGTGAACGGAAAAGAGGAGGGGGAAGGGCTCAGCAGCAGGGTTTATAGGCGAGCGGGGGCACGGCAGATGGGGAAACAGGCGTGGCGGAGCTGCAGGATCATCGGGATTTTGAATGCTTGCCCTGGCTGGCTCGGTGGCACAGCGGGTGAGCTGCCATTGATGGCAAGTGCCATCACCGGAACGACAAAGAAGGAAAGGGGAAGGGAGCGGCTGACGTGCGGGTCCCACGGTGTAGTGAGAGGAGAGGGGGAATGATAGGTTCACGGGTGTGGCCACTGAGTGGCCACTGCTGGGCCGAGCGGTGCACCGAGCTAGGCTGCATGGGCGTGCGCGTGTAGTGAAGAGAAGGGCGCAGGAGCGGGCTACCGAGCAGGCCGCGCTACTAGGCCACGCACGCGAGACAGGAGGAGGGAAGGGGATGGGTGCGGGGCTAGGCCGCCAATGGCCCAAGGCCAGAATGGGGTGCGGGAAAAAAAGAAAAAGAGAAGGTGGGCTGGCTCTATTATTGGGCTAGAAAGAGAGTGGGAAAAAGAATTTTTTTTTAAGTTTTTACAAACTTGCTACAAATTCAAACTAGATTTGAATTCAAAGCCACTCAACTCTAACCCTACACTCAGACAAAAACCAAAATGCCTCGGCATGAATGCAGCAATCATGTTACTAAATCTTATAGTAAATTTTAATTGGCCAAAAATTATTATTTAACCTAGTTTAAAATGCATAAAAATTAATTAAATGCTCAAATTTAATTACTAAATTATAATAAATTCTTAGGGTGTTACATCTATGACTCCACCGTCTTCATTGCATGTAAGTTGGTAATAGTTGGCTGGTTAATAGCTTATGGTGACGTGGCGAAACCGAGGGCCCCTGTGGAACAGCTGCCACGTGGTGACACTGTTTGGCACGCGCTGATATTGAGGTTGTTGACCAAGCACCTTTACCAAGTTACACCGCCGTACCGCTTTTGATACAAAATATTCTTCTTAGAATATTTGGGTGTTCGAACAGAAAATCCACAATGGGTTGATGAAATAGTGTTCCCCCAAAGTAACCAAGAGAATGTGGTTTTGGAGGAAGCAAGTATGTCGCGATCTCAGTTCATACAGAAGGTTGGCGCATATTGTGGATAAGGAAGGGAATGCAAAGAAGAACAAGGAAAAGTTAGCCCTCGGGTAGTAGTGAGTGATTGGAAAAGCCTGAGTGGATGTCATGTCCCAAGCACTGTGTCCAGCTCGCCTGCACTATGCACGCCAAGTCACTACTGCCACGTGCCCTGCGGACGCCGTTAGTGTCAAGGTCCACTAGTACCCCGTTCTCGCGTAAGCACGGCTTTATGTCGCATCCACCGTACTCATGCACTATGCGCTTCCCCTTTTTCTCGACACCCTGTCGGCTCTCGATCCCTGCCCTCACTCCCGTACCGACCCCCCTTTCCCCTTTTATTTTTCTTCTTTTGGGAACATAGCCGTCCGCATGCCTTCCCCGCCGAGCGAATCCCCTCCCTTCTCCCTTATCCTCCCTCCGCTCACTCGCGCAGGGAGCGTACCATGGCTAACTTTATCCCCACAGCATGAACTGATAGTGTCTCCCATCTACGCCATCTCCACTTTTGGTGCACTACGCCCCACCTCCGTTCACCATTATAAGATGCCCTTGCTCTCCTCTTGCATCCCCGTCCCCCTCGAATCAGAAGCAGAGCTACGAGATTCAGTCGTCGTTCATGTAACTAGGGTCGTCAGCTAAGGTGATTGTATAATCCGAGAAGAAGAAGGGATCTGGTTTTTGTTGAAGAAGTTCAAGTCCATCTTTGGTTAGTTTGGTCTTAGGATTCACGATGTTTGAGTTCTCGATCTCCTGTTTCTGGATCTGTTGGACATACGTCATGTTTTGGATAATTATTTTCTTGTTGTTTCTCCATTGTCCTTGTCTACCTTGACTTCTGGATTAAGCCTTGGTTGTACTAGGTTGCTCTTAACCATATATCTCTAAATTTCTGTGTGGTTTAGTGTTCGACGTCGTGTAATCTTCCGTGTAATTTTAGATCTACAAAGTGTAATCATATTTTCTCCCTTTCTAATTATTGTTTCGAATCTCGGGATGAGATTCTTTTAAGGGGGGAAGATTATAACACCCCTGGTGTTATCAGCTTGCTTAGCACCGAAATTGTGGCCCAAGAGGGATTAGCCAATCAAGTTTTTGTGTTTTAAAATTTTAAAACACACATAAAATGATATACGAATCCTATGTGACTCACTTTTGTGGACTCAACTAAATATCCCAAGTTAACTTACGTAGTGCATAAAAGTGCTAATGAAAATCCTAACAAGAAAAATATGATAGGTCGTTTTAATTGTTTGGCATGAAAATTAATTTTTATAAACAAAAATAAAATCCGACGTGTATATAGTACTTAAATAAAATTCGAAGTGTAAGTTTAGTAGATCAAAATGTAACTTAGTTTTTTGAGAATAAATATTCTTAACTAATATTTTTGGGAGTTCAAAAATCCCAATTTGAAATTAAGATAAACTCTTTTCGATAAGTCGGCAAACATTTGAACTCATGTTTAAAGTGCGAATTTTGTCAAATTATATTAAGCAAACTAATTAAATAGTGCCTAAATATTTTGTTTCCATAAGATTAGTATAAAGTATGGACTATTGCATGAAATGCTTGTTGGGTGAAATAAATAGGGTTTAGACCTTTTTAAAAGTTTAGGAAAAAGTGTTAAGATTGTTAGTTCAAACTGGACCTTAGATTTCTCTCAAGTCTAAAATTATAATGACAATGCCATTTTGGCATTCAAATCCCAAAAAATAGAATTAAAAAGTAGTGTCATGTTTTGGCCTGGTGATTTGCATCTTGACGAGTGCTTTGCAATGGTATAAGGGTTAGTCGTGTTAGTGATGGTTTTAGTCGCTAATTAAAAGTTTTAAATAGTCTAAATTGCATTTAGGCACGGCTGTTGGGCCTTTTAGCCACGGTCACCACGCCCTGGCTCGGCAACGCCGCGCTCGGCCACGTGCTGGTCGGCTACGGTCGCCCATTCCCTGGCGTTGGCCGGCCCCGGTCCGGCTGACCGCCGCTGCTGCTGCCACGCTACAGTGCTCAATGTCGCTGTCGCTGTCGCCACTGCGGCGCTGCTGCGCTGCTCTCTCTCTCTCTCTCCCTCCCTTTGTTGTAGCCTGCGCTGTTCGTTGTGCGCATCACTGTGCTGCCGTGCCACGGCCTTGGGACCGTGCCACTATCGCTGCTGCCGCTACCGCATCACTGTCGTCCTCGATGTCTAAACCGTCATACACCAAGTGGCAAGAGGCCATACGGCCGTCTGACAGTGCCACCACCGGCCAAGCGCCACAGCGCAAGCATGCCACCGCTTGTCGTTTGGTCACATCGCTCGCGTCACTTCTAGCCAAGCACACGTCTCGTGCCGGTGTGCACGCTCACTGTTGCACGTGTGCTTGACCTTACTAATAGCCACCCACGCATCGCCGAGGCAAGGACAAGCCGTGTAAAAGCCTAACCCCTCCCTTGTCTCTTACGCCCGACGCGAGTCGCGTCTAGCTAGAGAGTCAAGGTAGCCGCTGTGGTGTTTCCTTGCCCACGCTCTGCCTTCCCAGCGTGCCCATTTATGGAGACCACCGCACCGACGGGACTCGTCGCAAGCCATCACCGCCATCATGGACGACAGGCCGACATCCCCTCCCATAGAGGATTCGAAATTCATGTGCCTCGGTTCATTAGAGCTCGATTCGTCACACTTATAGCTCCGCCACAGAGTTGTCTAGCTAAGCCACCCACCTCGAGCCACATCCAAGCTCCGTTGCTGATCAATTTCATGTTTTTCCTCACCGCCGGTCGCCTCCGCCGCCGTGCCTTAACTCGGTCGGGGGTAAGCCGCTATGCTTCGGTAGCGATTCAATTACTTGCTCCTATGAGCCTGCCTTGGACCCCTCGTCCTCATGCGCACGCTAGTTCCAGAGGAGGCACTGTTAGTGACGTGCTGACGTGGAGGTGCCGCACTCGGAGTGCCGCCGCACCGCCCACTCGTACATGGCCAGCGTGGCTCCGCCTTCCTTGGCCCCGACCATCACCTTGGCTAGAACCGTGGTAACCTCTTGGTGCTCCCATGCCTCCCCATTTGTCTTACAGCCGCTCTAGCTTACCGGAGTAGCAGCGCCAACATCGTGAACGGCGTTGTTCCACCTATCGTCGTGGCCAGGCCGCTGTAGGGCCCCGTTGGCTGGCGTAACCGTCGTATGCCGTCAGTGGTCCGTGCCATCACGCACGCGCGCCCAGGGGCATGCCCGTTTCAAAGATGAGTCTTTGTAGGGTGCTGAGCGCAAATCCTCTCTCTGTTGGAATAGGGACATGTTGCGTTGCGTAGTTCTTCTTGTATTCGAGGGCCTTTTTGCAAGATTACCAGCATGCGCGGGCTCCTCGCCTTGGGCTATTGCTGGGCCGGCGATGCCGCGCGCGGCCGCACCCCGCCCTGGGCCGAGTGGGCTGCGGTGCCCTTTTCTTTCTCCGGTGAATTAGTAAAGATTGTCTAAAATAAATTATGGGCTGATTTTATTATTTAAATATAAAATCATTTAGGAGTGAAAAAAAATTATGAAACTAATTTTGTTAGGTTCCTAAAATCATAATTTATCTGTTAGTGTGTTTGGTTCACATAACTCTAAAATATTTCAAGGTTGCTATAAATATTTTAACATGCTTTAATATTAGTAAAATATGAACTTGTAGGAATTTTCATGATCAATCAAGTGCTAGTGTTGATTCTAAAAAAATTTACAGTAAGTTCCTAGTATTATTATAGGCTCACTGTAATTTTTGTAGCTTCATAATAATTAGTTTGCTAAGGTAGCTAATATATATATATATAATAAAATGCTGAAACATCTTGGGATCGTAGAACTAAAATATTTTCTAGGAAACGACACCTTACTCGACCACGTGGACACGTAGCCTAGTGCGTTAGCCATTAGAGCTAGGTCGTTAGCTTGAGAGGCGTCAACGTATTTTAAGAGTTACGATTGTCGTTGATTAATTACATTTTCTACGTTGCATCCACGTATATCATAATAGGAACAATGATGGATTGTGAAGTCATCTGGAGTAGCGGAAAAGATGGTGCCTTGATGATCGTGTCACCATGATGGAATGCTAATCCTTGTTTACATCTTGCCCAGGCAAGCCTCGGTACATAACCCCTATTATTCTACACTTTATCTTATGCTTGTGCATTAAGTTTTATGGAGTTGAATGAAAACCACTTGCATATATATATATATATGCTTATCCTATGAGTCCTACTAGTATGTCAGGATCATGTAGATTGCTATGTTGTAGGATCCGGTAGAAGTCGAGTGATTACCTGTCACTCACGAGAGATAGAAAAGATATTATTGTTATTGTCACATGGAATATATATGAATGATAATTGTAGACCGGGCAGAATGGTACTTTGGATCTGGACTTAGTTAGGCATTCGAGCGAGGCTTGGTTGCACTTGTTCCACCTGTGTCGATTGAGGACCGTCCGTTGCTGTGGATGGTAGTCAGGTCACAGACTTATTATCCTGAGCACATACTTACTTATGGGAGCAGGAATGCTCGTTACGCTCTTGTCGTGGGTTCTAGCTCTTTCCGGATTAACTGATTGAAGGCGGGGAAAGGTGGAGGTCTAAGCACCATACTGAGATCGGATTTCAAGTGTGGGGGCTTAGAGTCCAAGTTTGGACGGGGACCTGGACCCCGTGACAGGATTGTAATGGGTTGGTCTTGTTTGTGCCTAGGGTACAAACGGGGCGTGTGTTTTGGGGTACCTAGCTGTGATACATTGGTTCGTGAATCGCCATTTCTGTGAGACGGTACCGACTTGGCTATGGTCTAGCACCATAGTAAGAACTAGAATATAAAAGATGGTAAAATAGTTCTGATTGCTTACCACCTGCTTGAAAGTAGCATATGTGCTTACATAGAATGGTTAGTTAATGAACTAATGATGACTACTAATGAAGTTGAATATAAGGACACACGTTTAGTAATGCTTCTACAGATGCAATAACCCACAAGCCATATAGCCTTGCATATCCTTGGAGTCTTTTTATTTTCCTCCTGTCGGGTAAGTCTTGATGAGTACAATTATCGGTGCAGAAAGTGACCAACACGTAAATATTTGTAGTTTTGCTGTACGTTGTGATCGGAGGTGGCCTAGCACTCAATGACACATGGTTTATACTGGTTCAGGCAACGTGCCCTACGTCCACTTTAAGTTAGTCGGTGACTTTATTCCTGAGCCCAGGTGCTCGAGGTTTGCTGTAGGGTTACAAACGAAAGAGAGAAAGATGGGGGGTACAAGAGGTTCAGTCGGACTCTGGTCTGAAGGACCGAGAGTGACGGGAGCCTCGCTATGTGCTAAGTGTTCAAGCGTGTGCTCAGTATAACCTTAGAGTGTCTAAAGCTACAGAGGGTGATTCAATACAAGCGAACTGATCGATCTCTCTGTTGGAAGAGAGCGCACCCCCTTTTATTGATGAAGGGGATGGCCTTACAAGTGAGAGGGAGAAAGTACGTATGCTGGTAAGTCTTGCTGCCCATGCCAGCGGGTACAAGATGATGGTAGGCGCCCACAAAACTGTTTAATGTTAGATGCACGTGGGAGGTTGCGTCGTCTTCTTCAGGTATGGCAGACGTCGGTGCCTGCCACACTGCTGATATCCAGAGGCATGCAAGGGTTTTACCATGTTCGCCTGGTATGGTAAATGCCAGCGCCCACAACACTGTTGATGCCTCAGAGGCACGTGGGGATGAGCCTTACCGTATTTGTCTGGTATGGGAGTTGATGGCGCCCACAATATTATAGAGGAAAAAATCGGCGCCTACAACACTATTTGGGTTCTGTCATGCCAGGGAGGTCGTAGGGAACTGTCCTGCAGGTGTACAGGGTACGGTCCTTGGTATTGTGGTTGACTTGAGTGCTCTGCCTTACTTTCTCTGTCCGTTTCCTGGTCCTCACCGAGTGGGCATCCCCGGTCGGTTGGTCCTAGTCAGCTCTAATTGTGCCAGTCGAAGAAGAGGTGTAAGCAGGGGTTTGGCGTATCCCCGTTCGGAGGCGTGGGTCGGAGTCGAAAATGGTGATGGGACAGACCTTCCGTTTGGAGAGGCCGTCCGGAGGTGGGCCAAAGCCGGAAGCGAGTGCTCCGATCGAAGAGGGGGCCCGGAGTCGGAAGCGGGTGCCGTTCCTCCTCGGCCAGGCCTTTCCGGTCGGAGATTGGATCGTCCTTCTGGCCTGTCATTTAGGTGTTTGGGCCGGCCCAAGAGTTGCGCGTCGTTCACAACGTTGTCTGCTTCGCCGAGCCTTTTTGCTGGGAAGTCGGTCCATGAGGGACCCTGGGTTTATGAACCTAACAACAATCGAGTACTTAGGGTTTTATTCCCCTGTTGCAGGTGATCGGAGGATACTTAGAGCTAACTCTTGTGTGTGGAAACCTCCTGATGGGCTCAGAGAGGATTCCTTTCATGCTACGACCGTAGTGTTTATTTAAGAAAGATGTAAAATCTGTTAGCATCTCTTGTATATAAATATCCACTATGTTAAAGCTCCACCATGTCATTAAATTAATCTTTGCTTCCTCTGTAACTCTGAGAACATTGTTAGATTCCGCTGTTATAATTAATTGAGGTAATATTCTACTACTGAAATAAAGTGATGTAAGAAATGACTTCAAAATATTATAAGCTTTATTCTCTCATTTATGATCCTGATGAAAAAATATGGATTTTCAAGTTCTCCCTTGGGGTGTGCTCGATGAAACTGCGTAGTTTAGTGTCCTTTCTTGGAAACTTAGTGTCTAATGAAAGACAAGTACTCCTGGGAGGCATTAGATTAGGCGGTTCTGCCACAAAAACCCACAACGGAGGCAAATGCACTTTCAAAACAAGAATGTAGAGATAATTGTAGGTACAGTCGTGGTTGCAAAGAACCCATGCCTTCATCCGGGGGGGTGTCCGTGTTCTTGAAGCAGTTGATGTGCATGAACTGCATCACCTTGTTGATTGCTTGGTTTTCCCAAAGAAAGGTGAGAGGCCCCACGCCAACGAAGCTTCTGAGAGTGATCTTGATGGGGACATATGCTTTGTCACATAGAGGAAGCCTATGAACTACACTCCTACTTAAGCAAAACAACTATAACAAAGAGTACTTCAGCATGTAAGTTCAATATATTCTCTGGACGTGCACAATTCTTTCATAACTGTTTGTTTAGTTAGATGTCTTCCCTATCATTTGTATGTTTCTTTTATTAGTTTAGTGGTTTTCTGTAGTACTTTGTTTAATATTGCTGAATGCTGATTTTTCTTGCAATGGCTTAGGAAATTGTAACTTGGCAATGGGTATCTTGTTTGAGACCAAATATTTTACTTGTCCATGGATATGGGATCTATCCTGCTATTCCATTCCTAATGGTTTCGCAAGGATTTTGAAAAGGTAGAACAATTAGGACATACCTACCATACTCCCCTTACTGATCTAGATAGAATAAGGAACCAAGGAAGTTTAGTTTCTTTGCAAACATAGTCAAGTGATGCTGATTAAAGATAAGATCCAGTATCATGCAAGTAAAAGTTGTTAAGACTCTAGTGTCACAGGTTAAAACTAATTCATTAAACTTGTTTTGCAAACTGGAAGGACATATTCTTGTGAAAAAGTATTATTCTCGTTACCGATAAAGAGTGAAAGGGATGTTGCTCAATCAGTGAACTTAAGTTGTTGATCTATTTAGCACTGTGAGTGCTCGATTACAAAAGAGCATGACCACATATTCATTTAGTCCTTTGAATAGTCACTACTTCCAACTGTTTAATTTCTCTGCTTAACCCCCCATACAAAATTCGTCGAGTTACATATAAATTGGGTAACCTTACCAGTTACCACTAACAAAAGTTTGTCCTTTTTCTGTTTCTCCTGAAAGTTTGTCCTTTTTTTTTTTTCTCCTAGAATAAGTTATGTCTAGGTTGATTTTTTTGAATGAAACACCATACCCCATGTTAGAGAATATTTTTTTGTGAATATTGCTAATATTTTTTCACATCTCAAACATATAAAGACAATCATAACAAGATGATTTCTTGTCAGTATTGAGTAAGCCCTGACTACCAATAACAACTGTAGTTCCTTGTTTAAAAAGTGAAGTATCTTTAATTTAGACAAATATATGTATACCATGTTCATTTGACAATTTAATACTTCACAATAGCATTAATAGACAAAACTAAAATAGTTTGGTAGCTCAACTAAAGGCTAAGAGGATGTTCTAAAAAGTAGCAATCAGCAAACCTTATATGTTGAGTTAGTCTTCAGTTTGGTCTAGTTTGGTTACTGGGCGTAAAAGTACTATCATTGATTGTCATTATAATTTTGGTTTAGAAATCCTTGGTAGGCTAATTCCTTTTTTTATCTATAAAAAATTCAAAGTTTACTACTTTAGACGGTTAGTTTAGGGATGTACTAGCTGGTATAAATAATTTCAAGCCCATTATCGAGCATCCCTTTCACTTTTATTTTTAAAGTTTACTTAGGCCCCGTTTAGATCCAAATTTTTTTTGGATTTTAGCCACTGTAGCACTTTCGTTTTTATTTGGCAATTAGTGTCTAATTATGGACTAATTAGGTTCGAAAGGTTCGTCTCGCGATTTCTCACCCAACTGTGCAATTAGTTTTTTTTTCGTCTACATTTAGTACTCCATGCATGTGCCGCAATATTCGATGTGACGGGTACTATGCAAAATTTTTTGGCTTTTGGGTGACATCTAAACGGACCCTTAGTATGCTCCCTTCATCCTGCAATGCAATGCATTCCTAAAATTTTAAGACAACTTAAGAAAACACTCAAATGACATATGTACCCATGGATTAAACCCAATTAAGAAGTTTCTCCTTAAATTATGGTTTTATTTTTAATAACTTTGCTCAATCTGAGCATGGGCACCACATAGATTGTATTACATTCAGTACAAACTTTAGAAGTTATAACGCAGTATTTCAGGATGGAGGGAGTATATATGTAGGCTCATAAACGATCTTAAATGAAAAAGTTGTCAACTACAAAGTTTTCTGATCCTATTAATCTCTATAATTTTCATATAAATTTGTTTTCATGCGACTACATCTGAAAACATTATGAATTTATTTGTTCTGCAACTATCTTGCCAATGATGCCACTACCTTCTATACTCTCTTTAAATTTTTTTCTTCCCCTAGTGTCACTTTTATGTTAGCGAGTTAACAACCACTTCGCAGAAGTAACACCAGGAAAATAAAATCTTAAAAGCTGGTATAAAAGCCACAATTAACATTTTGATAATATATTTTGCTCGATCATCTTTTTTGACACTCGAAGAATTGTACTAGCAATTTCAAATCATGTTTAGTTTGCCTTTTCCTCGTTCCCCATGCTGTCGGCCTGTTGGGCTAAGGCCTTGTTTAGTTGACGAAATTTTTTGGGAAATTGTACGGTAGCATTTTTGTTATTATTTGGTAATTACTGTCCAATCATAGTCTAATTAGGCTTAAAAGATTCGTCTCGTGAATTTCGTCTAAACTATGTAATTAGTTTTATTTTTTATTTATATTTAATGCTTCATGCATGCGTCCAAAGATTCGATATGACAGAAAATCTTGAAAAATTTTGTAAAATTTTAGAAACTAAACAGGCACTAACTATTGGGTCAGATGTCAGACCACAGCTTGTGTTGTATACGCCTGGCCCAGGCCAAATTTATCTAAAGGACTGTGATTTCATGATGCGACCACATGTCGGATTCGGCCCGGCACCGACTAGGAAACACAGCCTGACTGCGACTCCACATCTCGTTCGGTCGTGTTCCGATTCTCAATCCTCTCTACAAAACTGCTGGGTGGCGCGCAGACCGTGTGTTCGTCGTGCCGTCGCCTCCTGCAACTTTCAGGCCATGGCAACCGGCGTTCCGCAGGAACCCGAGCTCCAGGCACCGGCGATCTCTTACCACATTGGTACAATCCTCTATTATCACCAAAACTATAGGATTGTCGTTATCTCCGCGGCGCCAGGCTCCGGCAAGTCCACGGTGCTCCCCCGATACCTCGCCAACTATGGCTTCGGCCCGGTCATCTCCGCGCAGCCTCGGCTCCTCGCGGTGACCGTGGCCTCATCGAAACCCGGACAGGAGCGGGAGTCCGACGACGTCTGGTTCACGACCACCCGGGTGCTCATCGACATGTTGTGCTGCAACAGGAGGCCGGCCTTCCTGGCGGCGTTCCGCACGATCGTCGTCGACGAGGCACACGACCGCACGCTCTGCACCAACCTCCTCCTCGGGGTAGTCAAGGCCGCCGTGGCGACGGAGGAAATGGGGCACCTCAACGTGGTCGTCTGCACCGCCGGCGGACCGGAAGACAGCTCGCTCAGCGACTTCTTCTTCGGCGCGCCGATCGTCGCGTTCCAGCGCGCGGTGCACCCCGTCGCGGTGCACTACTCGCGGGGGCCCATGCTCGACATGGTGAGCGCGGTGGTCGAGGAGGTGAGGGACATCCACAGGTCGAAGCCGCCCGGCGACGTGCTCGTGTTCTTGCCGGATATCATCCGCATCCTGGAGGCCTACGAGAAGCTGGAGCAGCTCGACCTGCCAGGGCTGGTCCTCTGCCTCATCCACGACAACCTCCCGAAAGAGTTCATGGACCACGCACTGGACCCTGCGCCAGGTGGATCGAGGAAAGTCGTGCTGGCGACGGACGTGGCCGAGACGGCTGTTCTGGTCCCCGGGATCACGTACGTCGTCGACACCGGCGTGCTGTCAGAGGACCCGCTTGCGATGGTCTCCAAGGAGGCGGCAATCAGGCGGGCAGCGGTGGCCGGCGCCGCCTTTGTGGGGCACTGCCACCGGCTCTACATGGGGCACTGGACCTTTGTGGTGCGCTCAACAAGCTGGCGCTGATGCTCAAGAGACACGCTGCTGATGGCATGCCAGGCTTCGAGCTTCTTGACCCACCAGTGGCGCCATCACTGGAGAATGTTGTTGCTGAGCTCGTCACCAGCGGCTACTTGGATAAGCATGGCAAGCTGACAGGGAAAGGGAAACGCGAATTCATTCATTTTTGCACTCTTATATGTACGTGGCGGGGATACCGCAAACTGTTGCAAGATTCACTCCCTCCGGAAAAGCTACGAGGAGGTCACCAGAAACAGATATTTAACTGAATCATAGTTTTGTTGGAACCATTTCTTTATAAACTACACTACAAAATTTCTAAGTGAAAAATTGCACATTCTATACATCATCGTGGAAACTACATCTCAAAACATCGGAAGTAAGACTGTACGAACTATTTTAGAGTTCATTGCTAAGGCCCAGTTCATCTTCAAGGTCATCTCCCTCTTCAAAGAGCTTGAGGAATCGTGCCTGGTCTCGCTCCCTCTTCTTCTTCTGCCAGTACTTGTAGCCCCCAAACAAGGCAATGATGACAAGGACTGAAGCAAGAACACTAACTATTATGATGGCAGCAACAGATGTCTTCTTAGTTTCCAAAACTTCGCTAGGTTCACTGTTTCCATGTCCTGGCATGAAAGAAACATCTTGAGCAAAGGCAATGTAGAACAAAGACACAAGGCATTTCTTTGACATTATTAAGTACTATCAATTTAACAGGGAAATTTCATCATCAAAGATGCTGCAAAGGCGTTATCCATGAATCTAGACTACTCATAACCAAATTAAAACAAGCTGCAAAGAATTACCTTAGACTATCAAAAAGCAACGGTAAATCCAGCTAGCTCATAGGAAAAATGTCTAAACAAACAGAAAGGAATAGGTATTGGATATCAGCAGTACCAGTTGAGGCAGTGCAGTTTGGACATAAGAATGTTGCATTGAACTGGCCTCCCTTAAACCGGGTGTATTTTCCACCCTTGAAATCACTCGAACACATCTCCCATTCATCAAAGACATCATCAGGTTTAAATGGGTCCTCCTCATACAAACCACATCGCTTGCATTTCTTTTCTGGAAGCTCTGTCAAGGGCTGCCAAAATTGCACAATTCAATGTATGATGCTAACAAAACAATGAGTAGTGACAAACTGATGAACAATTTTAAGTACTACACCAACAATTTGGCTTACCTGCCATGATTCTTCACCCTTAAAGGTATATAGTGTGTGTGCCTCTTTCACATCTGGCAAATCTGTTTTGTTCTCTCCATTGCACCGGAAAACCACTGTTGGCTTGCCAAACCATTCATGAGTAGTAAATATCTCAACAGTATCGAGTGTGACTTGCCTCGATGAAAATGTTCCTATACCATTAACCTCATCAGTGATGCACAAATAATTAGTGAAGGAAATAAACAAAGGAAATGGTCCAATTTTAGTCCCCGCAACTCTTTGATCGGTTTAAAAATGGTCCATCATCTATCACGTTTATCTTTGGTCCCTGCCTCTCAAAACCAAACGACAAAAGACCTTTCCCTTGATATCAGCTGTTTTTGCACAAGTGGCAATGGACTAGGATCTGATGTGGGTGTGGCTTCTAGCAGCTGACCTCAGCCTTCCCATTATTCTCTCCTCTCTCACCATCAGCTTCGCATTCCCCATTCCTTTGCTGCCTGCTGCACTCAATCCCCACCAGCGCAACAATTCACGCTGCCTGCACTTCCCAATCTGGCTAACTACCCACGAAATCGCACTGCCACACCTCCAATGCTAATCCACACCCCACTGGCACTGCCGCACCCAAATCACACTGCCAGTCTATCCCTGTCGCGTGGCCATGTGCCACATTCGCAATATGTGCCTTCCAAATCCATCAGCCGTCACCAACAAGTCACACATGGCAAGCTCTGGGAACACAAGGTAGGCGCGGGCGACAGCAAGCTACATCGCTGTCCTGTGTTTACATTGAGAAAACAGCAGCTGCAGCTTGTGTGCTCTCAAATAAACAAATAAACTATCGAAGCACAAGCTTAAACTAATCAAACAAACAGATCTGATGGGAAACAGAACTTCAGACCTTCTGGCATACAGATTGATTTGTGGATTTCCACCATGAGGGGAAAATAAGTGGGCCATACAGAGAGAGATCAGAAAAGGGGCAAGTCAGAGAGGACTGCACATCACATATGCAAAATCAGCGGGAATTAGTGGACCCAGGGAGGACTGCTGTTGAACGGTGTAGTAAGATAACTGGTATTAGAAATGAGGGACCATTTTTAAACCATCGCATAGCAAATATGTTAAAGTTTACAACCCTGTACAACAGTATAAGTATCACCAATGAGAACACAAAAACGGTCAAAATAAAAATATGGTGTCATTGCTTTCACGCAGCCAGTGAAAGACCAGGCCGGTTTAAACAAAACCTTGCCAACTTCTCATTATCAACCAAAATTGTATTTTCTGATCGTGTTTCTACTTTCCTCTTTTTCAAGTAGTGCAATAACAGACAAATTCATGCACCGGCACCGCAGGAATCTAATTACTGATCTGGGATGAAATGTGACAGGTCTCAATTGTTATACTTTATGCCTTATGTTTTAACTAATCACTTGTTTACTAAGGCATTGATAACGAGCACCGTGGCCTCGTCATGGTATATCTGTTGCACTGTAGCTTGTGAAATGTGATCTCGCACATCTATTGATCTATTCCATTCTAGCAATTATAGCTAAGAAGAATTCAAAATATCAACTAGAATAAAACACTGACATCTTTGATGAAAATACACCAATAGAAGATAAAATAAGTTACAACCAGTTGGCTTAGTTTCTGTTACTTAAATTTGCTAAAACAATCAACTTCAATCAAGCAAAACTAATGGTAAGCAATATGAAACTACACCATATAGTAGTTGAAAAACTACTTAAAATGCAGACAGATGAGAATCATTTAGCTTAGTTTGGTGTCTGTAGGGCACTAAAGGTATAAAATTGTGTTACTTCAATGCAAAAATACCAATCTTGGTTTCCTGATGAAGTGAAGATAGAAAAGTCATTAAAATTTTTGAAAAGCAAGTTGGGGTAGGCTGAGATAAATCTTTGTTGACACTTGACACTGTCAACAACATGGGATCTGAGTTCTAAAAATTTAAAACAATCAATCTCCAGGAATACAGGACATGTAAGCAAGATTGTTCTTGGGTTACATAACAAACACAAATTGTGCACGTAACAACACAGTATATTTCCTAACTTCTGAACCCCAAGCGAACTATGTCCTTCAGGGTGAAGCTGAACCCAAAAATGGGCCACAGTATGGATTGTTCTAGATTGATAGATCCAACACCAACCAAAAGAATCCCCCAAACTGTTCCGTGGCCTTTCCCATTGTCTATTCCATCTTTGAAATGTTTCATAATGAGCACTACGCTTTTGCTCGCATTTGCCACCTTCAATCTTCACACTGATGATCCTTTCGTTCCATCTTTGAAATGTTTCATAATGAGCACTACGCTTTTGCTTGCATTTGCCCCCTTCAATCTTCACACTGATGATCCTATAGTAATAAATCATCGAGGCACCTAGCAGGACAAAATTCACTTATTGCTACAAGCAGTTTCTATTTCACGAGTCTATAAAATCATTAAATCTCCTTCAGTCCTTCCCCTATGATAATTGCACCTCAGACCTTACCCAGCGGCCAATTCTTTCGCTGGTCAGTGGCCACAAATACATTGGGAAAAACATAATAATATGTCTGGAAAATGATTAGTTCCCATCTAATCACTCTCAATCGAAAAAAATACGGTAAAAATAATTTGGTCAACCCTCCTTGACGGTAAAACATTCAAACTAAATTCCTTAACCCCGAAACAAACAGATACGAGCCAGATCTCACCAGGAATCGTGTAGAGGGCGACGAGAAGGACGAACAGGAGGGGGCGGCGGCGACTCGAGATCGCCAGCGGCCACCTCATGCTAAGGCCGCGGCGCACGCAGCGGATTGGCCGTGTGTGTGGATTCGTAGCTCAGGAGCACGTATCCTGGTGCCGCGTCGTAGCGGGCTAGTCGACGGTCGGGCGCCGGCACGCGCCTCCTCTTCCTCGTCGTCCTCCCAATTCCCAAACGAGAGACGGAGAGAGATGGAACTGATTCTTCTCACCTCGCCTTCGTGAGTTCGTGGGGAAGCGATGCGCTACGAATACGCCGTCATTCTAGAACTACGCCTTCCAACTCATAAAGCCCATTAGCTCTGCTGAAGTGATGATCCTCAAAGCCCATTTATATAAGGCCCAACAAGTAGCTAGCCCATATGATTGCACAAATCAGAGAAGGGACCCATCTGCGACCCGTTCGTGCTCCCCGAGTCCCGAATTTTTTACATTTTAGCCATTTTTTTTGAAAGTTTTTCATAAATAGACCCCCGACGGAAATAATTCAGAAAATAGACCTTTAGTTCAGCGTCATTGATGCTGGCGCCGAGCTAGGCACCAGCGTCTCTGGTGTCGAGCTCCTGGGCATGGTGGATGACCTGCTAGAGGGCTCGGCGTCGTAGATCTTGGCACCGAGTTTGGCGCCGTAGATCTTGGCGCTGAGCTGGCGCCGTGCCTTTAATACCTATTGGGCCCGCGCCTTTCCTCTCTTCCTCTCCCTCTCTTGCCCTAGGTTAGCCGAGCTTCGCCGCCGCTACCGCCGCCCGCGCCCTTGCCTCCACCGGTCGCCCTCGCCCGCACCGCGCCTGCTCCCGCGCGCGCGCCCCGAGGCTGCCCCGCGCCGTGCCCCAGCGGATGGCCCACGCCTCGCGCCGCGCCTCGGCGTGCAGGAGCGCCGCCCCCCGCGCCGCGCCGCCTCCGTCGCCCTCCACCGCCGTCCTCGCCTTAGCCTCGCCTTGGCCTCCACCGTCGGCCTCGGCCGTGGCCCGCCTTGCCGCCCTCCACCGTCGGCCTCACCCCGCCTTACCGCCGTCCACCGCCGGCATGCCTCCCGCGCCTGTCGAGCCGGACTCGCCGCGCGGAGCCCCAGGCATCCCCCGCCCGCCGCGTGCCACCGCTGTCGTCGGTCGCGCCACCGCCGACCCCGCCACCTGTAGCGGCCGGTCGTGCCACCGCCGGCCCGGATCATCGGCCTGACCTACGCCCATCGTCCGCCGGCCCGGAAAGGTAAAAATTATGAATATGCAATGTACCTACTTAGTTGTCATTTGTTATTTACTAGTTAATGTGATGACTCAGGTAGTTGAATTAGTTAGTGATCTAGTGAGATATATATGTAGATAGATAGAAATATAGATACATAGGTACATAGATATAGTTAGATAGCTACTTAGATATGTAGTTATATATTTAGTTAACTACATATGATCTAACTATTTAGTGAGTACACTGTAAATATATACGTAGTTATTATCTTGATTACTTAGTTCGTAGTTAGAAAGTACTTGTTAGGTATTATTTATCGTCTAATTTGGACTAAAGGACATGTGTTTCGTTACGTGTTTGAACTAGATGGATAACCTAGTGACCATATATCATGGAGCCACCATTGAAAGTGATCGCTATAGATATGTTGAGTTTCTTGACATGCAAAGCATGCCTGTGCTATTCAATGATAGGCCTTCATTTAATGAGATGGTTGTAAGGGCTTGGGAGGAGCTGCATTGCCTTGGAGATGATGGCATTGCAGTTGATGGTGTACTGCACCTAGGTTCTCCTCCGAACATCTTCAGGCGAATGATCTCAATTGGTTGTGCGGATCAGTGTGAGAACTATGTGAGATCGGCTATGAAGAGCCAGCTGCAATGTTTAGACGTGGTTGTGCGTCGGGTGTTAGTTGATCCCATCCCTCATGGGTTTACCCTAGCAATGGATCATTAGGCACACATCGACCCTTCCATTCCGGAACTTTACCTGCATGTGTAGATTGCACCTACGGTTCCCGATGCTCAATCTGCCCCTGATGCGGTATTTGGAGATGGTTGTCAGACTCATATTTTCGTGACAGATCCTCCTTATGAGATCCCTTTGACACAGAATCATCCGAGTAAGTGTTTTAACCGCATGGTTTTTGGAAGCTTACCCCATTCCTTACATCTATTTCTTTTATTCTTTCCTCATTTCTGTACTGATGTTGCAGGAGACATTCCTGAGAATGTGGATGTGCCCCCTGTTGTTGCGCAAGTGCACTTTGGAGATAGATTATGTGGCTCCAACATGTTGAAATTATGCATGATTCAGAGCCATATGAGATGGCTAGGGCTCTTGATTCTGATGATCGTCCTGTTGGAGAGCTGACAGAGAGTGATGTTGAGATGACGAGGCGTATCTTTTCCGGCCGCCGTGATCCTAGAGTTTACGAGTTCAGCGATCTTGCTCATTCCGATCAGGCGTTTGCAGAAGGATGTGATGATGAGCTCCTAAAAGCTCCTAAGGTCGGTCCTAACATGGTAATTGAGAATAGGAGAGTGTTCAATGACCTCCCTGC
The DNA here is from genome assembly GCA_904845875.1 of Miscanthus lutarioriparius. NCBI lineage: Eukaryota > Viridiplantae > Streptophyta > Magnoliopsida > Poales > Poaceae > Miscanthus > Miscanthus lutarioriparius. Next base: position 27,770,024 of record CAJGYO010000002.1, read on the forward strand.
TTTAAAGAGGTGGTTGTAGGCTTTTGCAGTGATACGAAAGAGGCCTTACAGGGTATTGCATTCATATGCGAAGTGCCGTTACATAGTTGTGTGTGACAAGAAACGCTGCCCATGGAGGGTTTGTGCAAGAAAGCAACAGGTAACCGGAAAATGGAAGATCACAAAAGTTATCGGCCTCCATTCCTCTTCTCAACCTATAAATAACCACTCACTCTCTCTCATTCACACACATAATAAGGAAGAAGAACACTCCTCAGTATTTCTTTCATTGCAGTACCAATGTCTGGAGGGTCGTCCAGAGGAAGAGAAAAGGGGAGGGGAACTACCTGGGGTGGGAGGGTCCTCTTGGTCCCAATTTCTTTAAGGAAGCTCTTTATGAGAGGTTCCCAGTTGAGAGCAAAAGTGATTTCATCAAAGAGGCACCACTAAGAGCGATGAGCTCGCTCAGTTTGCTAGTGTCGTACTCAGCCTCCTGCGCCTACATGCCCGCCTCTGCTAGAGCAATGAGCTCACTCAGTCTGTCAGTGTCGTCCTTATCCTCGTCCCCCCTCATCAGACAACACAATCGGTGATTGAACGGTGCGACCAGCTCGCGATCTATGCTCATCTAACTTCTTCTCCTCATACCTTGCACGAGCCACCTCTGCGGCATGTTTCTTGCTGCAACCAATCCCTTCATGTATAAAATACAATCAGCTAGCAACGCGATTATATTACATTTAAAATCAAGCAACGAAAAAAGGTTTTCAAGCACTCACTGGCATATAATGTAGCAACATGCTCGTTCAAGACCTGCATCTGTACTCTTGTCTCCTCCCTTGCCTCATTCCTTGCCATCTCCTCCTCTAACATCATCCGCCTCTTCAATCCCCATTTGTTAAGCCCAACATCGATCGGGTTACAAATACCGCGCTGTCTAGCAAACTCACGCATCTTTTCTTTGTGATGTTTAACGAATAGGTTGACATAGTCAGGTCCATATCCCCTCTTCTATGTAATTAGTTGCCTCTTCTTCAGTTCATCCAAAAACTTAGCTTGACCATCATAAACATTCTCACCTGCATTTTCTAGTGCTCTGTTCAAAAAAAATATTATATCATATATGTCTTAGCAAAAGAAATAAAATACGATTTCATGTTTACTAGAAAAATAACGAACCTCATCATACTCAATCATATGGCCGTAATAATGGCCTATTCCAAACTCCGAAGGGACTAGACTATAGTTGGATTTAACACCATATTCGCACATGACAGGAGGTGCTTTGTAGATTACCCTTTCTTTCTTCTTTTTCTTAACCCTCCGCGGTTCTTTCGGTCATTGGTTCTTAGGACCATACAACCACTCCTTGAAACGACACTTCACCATTGAAACACCTAAATAATGAGACATTATTACATGAACACATATAGCTCAAGATTTCAACACATACACTTTGCACTTACTTCATGCTTGTTTGGACACACAAACTCCAACGTATTCTCAGGGTTTATCATAGCTCGATCTCCGCAATCGCACAGAGGAGGTTCCTCGAGTCGTCTAACTATGGCTAAGTGCTTCTCCTTAGCCGTCATTGGAGAAGGGTTAGGGGGGGTGGAACCCACTACTTGAAGTGCTCACGTGGATGTCTCCCTCTAAACCAATCATCGAAAATGAGGTACCTAGGATCAAACTTGTCTGCACCGTCGATCCACTGAAAGAAAAATCACCTCTCATGGTCCTACACAACGAGATTCAAACAAAATATTAGTAGCATACTTACACAAATAAAGAAAAAGGATAGTGAAAACAATTTCTTACATTAAAACGATTGTATGTGTAGAAGCAACGCGCCGCTGTGTCCGGATGTTTCGATTGAAAAACATGGGCCGAGAAACCACAGTCACAGTCAGGGACAGGGAGGTCAGGAGAGACGAGGGCATCTTTACTAGACGTGTCGGGATATAATTCTCGAGGATGACCCTGTTTTTGCCAAAACTCTTCCCAAAATATTTCTTGCATCTAACAAAACGGATGTAATTTAACAAACATAAATCAAAACATCACAAATAAATGTCAATGAGAACCATAACTACAATACAATCAATTTCGTTCTAAAAATCGAAAGCAGTTAACATTAAACCCTAAACCTAGGGTTTCTCATTTGATGCACAACAAAGAACTCATAACATAACTACATACGCCTAGGTTTGCTAGCTTTTTTCACGCCTTGGCATCATCCTACGGTTGTATAATACATATATTGAGGGATATAATAAAACCCTAAGTGATGACGATTCTTAGGTTGAAAAATCTGACTAATATATACCGAATCGATGTGAAAAAACTAGAAAGGGAGAAGGATACATTGCTCTCTAAGATCTATGGATCAAATCAAGGTTTTCAAGGTCCAATATGTCGATTCATGAGGTAGGATGAAGTGGGGAGAGAAAAAACCCGAGAAAGAGGAGAAAGAAGAGGAAGAACGCTCGGACAGAGAGGTTAGACCGGGGTTAAATGCAAGGAGCTTGGCGCCAGTCACTATGACGCCGAGCTCGGCGCCAAAATCTACGACGCCGAGCTCGACGCCAGAGTGAATGGTGCCAAGCCCTCTGGCAGGTCATCCACCGTGCCCAGGAGCTTGACGCCAGAGACGCTGGCGTCTAGCTCGGCGCCAGCATCAATGACGCCGAGCTAAGGGTTCATTTTCTGAATTCTTTCCTCCGGAGGTGTATTTTGTGAGAAACTTAAAAAAAAAGCTAAAATGTAAAAAATTCGGCCCCGAGTCCCCAAGCCGACGCCATTCCTGATTCCTCCCTCTTCCGCCGCGCCGCCGGTGATATGTCGAGGCTCGCGGCCGCCGCCCTCCGCCGCGGCGTCACCACATCGAGGGATCTCTCTTCCTCTCTCTTGGCCGTGTCCCCGCCGGTGTCCGCTCGGCTCTTCTCCGCGGATGCATCCGGCGAAGCCGCCGCCACGGCCGCAGAGTCGCAGGACGACTCTTTCCTCAAGGCATCCCATCCTGCGAAGGTAACTCGGTCATTCTCGTGCTTCAACCTTTTCCTTAACCTGTACCTATTCGTGTCTCTTCTATAGCTTGTCAGTTTGCTTGGTTTTGGGTGGGTTTAGGGTTTAATACATGTTATCTTCCCGTTTAAGAATACCGAGTAATAAGGAACTTAAAGGGATAGAGTAGCCGGCAATAAAATGTAGGTTGGATGTGCTATCTGTAAATTTGATCATAAATGTAGGTTGGGTGTGCTATCCGTGAATTTGATGGAGGGATTTGATCTCTAAGGTCATGACATAGTACTACGTTTGGTAGGGTGAATTATAGGTTTGAAAGCATGAGATATTGCTCTAGTTTGTCTGTGGAACACTGTGAAGCAACACTGCTACCAGTATAAGGTCAGTCATTGTTATTGCCTCTTTGGAAGTTTCATCACATGTAAGCAAAAGAAAACAATTCAATTTTAGAAGACGTCATTTCCTTATTGGGGATGCGTTTACAGGGAAAAGGAAAATGTTCATAGGTATTTCTGTTGATTTCATATCTGTGGAGTATTGTCATGCTCAAGGTTCCGAAAGGAGGCCACTGGTGACCTAGGGCCTAGAGCGCCTAAACATAGATTAAGCATGATTAAGCGTTTGTGCTTTTTTTTATATAATTTGTTTTTGCTGCTAGGAGCAAGATCCGGAGGTACCAGCACAGATGAAGGCCAAACAGAGTATTTAATAGAGATATTTTCAAGGCTAATAAATCACAAGGCAGCACAAACAAGGGACATTTATCAGGTTCAGAACATTTGAGAACATAGTTTCAGAAGAAAATTATGTCAACCAACACAGAAGTACCGAGTTTTTTTCAAACAGAAGCAGGTTCTAGTCTAGAAAAAATAATAGAAATGTATCTCGCAGGGATAGCTGAGTGCTGCAGGTCACGCACTGCCGCACTGCAAAGTCACACTCCATCCACCACTTACCACACGAGGGCATGCATGAACAGCTAATGATGCACTCCCTGAGGCTCCCCACCTCATATGCGCATCCATACACCGCCGATGGGAAGCCGGGAGCTAGCAGGATGAGGGAGGAGGAGGCTGGGACGAAGCTACGCCGGTGGCAACACGAGGATGAACGAGGGGTGGTGATGAGGACTTTGCAGCCGGCGATGAGACAAGAAGCGATGGTGCTTTTTGTTTCTCTCATGACCTACCCACCAGGTCTTTATCTACCTGTCTGCACCCGCCCTCTGTTCCGTGCTCCTGCCATCTGTTTTGCGCTCTTGCTTGTGCCCGCACAGGCTCTTTTTTCCGCCCGTTCACTCGCTCCTGCCTGCCCGCCTGCACTAGCACAAGACTGCCTCGCCACAGCTTTTCCCTGTGTCTGTGCCGCTTACATGCCGCCGCGTGCGTATGCAAGCACCTAGGTGCAACCAATGCTTATTTGGCCGTGCAGGGCCTAATCGATTCAGGAGGCTCTGATTAGCGCTTAATTGTGTGTAGGCACACGTTTAATACTGTTTTTTTGGAACACTGGTCAATGGTCATGCTTAAATTAAAGAAGTGTGAACTGGGTAGGTTACCGAGCTTGTGACATATGTTGTAACATTTAAATTGGGTCTTCTCTCTCTTGTGTTATTGTATCTTGATTGTTGAGATCAAGAGGATTTTGTTGTGGCCTCTTAGCCTTTTGTTCTGTTGATACTCATAGCTTGTAATAACTGTTTCGGCTGATGAGGTACCTATTCACCTCATAGATCAAGTATATTACAATAATATTTTTCCTACTGCTACAGGATTGGCCTATGGAAGGTTCTACAGCGTCATTGGTGGAGGCAATCGTCTTGAGAAGAACATGTTGAAAACTGACATTATCCATCACCTTGACAGATGTGGATTGTCATTGGATGATGTGAAGATTGATTACAACAACAGATATGATCCATTGGCCGCGTATGATTCCTCTGCATGCTCTGTATATATAACCTTTTTTTTCCCTCTGCATGCTCTGTATACATAGCCTTGTGTGAAGATTGATTACAACAAGGGATGTACTCTGTATGCTCTGCATACTCTGCATGCTTTTTATATATAACCTTTTTTTATTTTTGTTTACTTGAACTTGGGCTCCTAACCGGCTCCATTCCTTCATGACCCGATCACAAGACAAGTGACGCCTTGGCCTTTTAGAACTGTAGCTTAGATATGAACCTTGTGTCTGGTTGATGCATGCCTATTTTCATATAGTGTTCATGAAGCATTGCCCTTTCTTTGTAGTCCAATTTGTCCCTGACTAGCCTTTGTTGATCTGTCTGATGACCTATTTAGTTAGGTTGTGTATCTGTGCAAGATATTTTTCCTTGAGCACATGATGAGTTCTGTACGAGGGACAATAGTTATTTCTTCATTGATGCTATTATTCTGTATGATGCTAAGGAAGATTGTGCAAACACAAGTACTTGGTTTACTACTATCAAACACTGTATTTATGGTAAACATATGTCATGCTTTCATTAATATTTTAATAGCTGTCGACATGATATTGGTATTAAAAAATCTGTATTATTATTTATTTCTGCCCGCTTCTGGATGTGATTATCAACCTGAAACTTGTTTTAATGCTTTACTTGATTAGTTTGTTGAGGTTTTCTTCAAAGGCAATGTTTACCACCGCAAATAGGCAAACAAGTCAGAATCGGGTGTACAGGATTGATGAGGTAAGGCGGGACTTTTTCTTTTATCAGCTTTTCAGTTGGTCCAGTGCCAAACAATGATATATTGTCTGCTCTAAACAGACAAGTGGTGAAGTATGGGATCTCAAAAAGCCCTTTGATGGGAAAACTGTAAGTGATAGTTTTGTGTTAAGTATATGTATGTAATCAATTTTTGTTTATGCTTGCAAGAAGATTAGGTAGAACAAATATAGTGTTGTCTCTCTTCTGCTTAGTGCTTATTGATTGTGCATATACCAAGGACTACAATCCTCCCAAATCTCCAATCTCTTATTCTAGTAAATCTATGCATTTGATATCAATTATTGATTTGTCTGGAAACAATGATAAAGTTTTGATTCTGTTGTTTGTTGTATTGGTCTTTCCAGGTACTATTGCAAGGAGTCCCACGAAATGCCCTCCCAGAGGACATAGAGCGTTTTTTGTGTGGCACGAACTTTGAACCTCCATTTGAAAGCTTTATAAGGTAAGGACTTTAGAAGCCCACTCTTGTTTGCTAGTCCTAGTCGTAGTTGTCTAATTCCATACATACTGCTGCAACAGAGCTGGTGTCCCAGAGCCCATAAGAATGGTGCTGGTTAAATTCCGCACAAAGACTGATGCGATGAATGCCTTCATTACCAAAAACAGGGGTTTCTGTCTGAACAATCAAGTTAGCATGCGTGTCCTTCAGTAACTGGGTAGCCAATCAAATCTCGTGATATTTGCGTCAACTCTGTCAAACAAAACCTTTATCTGAAGTCTATCCACAAATGTTGCCGCATTGTGTGGTTCTGTAGGTTACATTCAACTGGCAGCCTGCTTTATGTTTTAATTTCCTATTAGTTTGTGGTTTCAATTGTACTGTATGGCCAATATTTCATGTCTACTCTGGAAATTGTACCACCGTTCCCTTTATAATAAAATAATTAACAGTACAAACGCTAGGGTTCGAGTGCTGGATTGCTACCGTGTTCGACTTCTATGTTCATCGAATAAAAGACTATAATGCTGTGGAGTAGCGAAGACCAAAAGAGATTAAAAAGTGCACTAATAAATAAAAAATTATGGTGGCAATGAAAGCTGCGGATAGTCGGGGAGCCGTGGATAGGCAAAACACTTTTTGTTATTTTGGTAGAATGTTTCTAAAGTGTACTTTAAGTCCAAGGTTCGAAGATACGTGCACCGTGCAGATATGTAATGATTAGTCCTAAAGCGAGACATTTATTTAATCCTTTTTGCTGCATTCATGGGAAAAGTCGAAGCGGACATAAAGGTCATCGATGAAATTGATGTAAAATGACACCTATACGCGAACATGTGTCTTTTTACGAGTGATCTTATCCATTAAGCATAAGATCAGTGGATAGGATTAGACAGGTAGTTTTAGTCTCAAAGGGCATGTCTTTTGAAAATAGTCGTTTCTCTTCGTGACGTCTCTTCACCTGTATAAATATATTTCAGAGATCAATAAAAGTAACTGTTCTTTCAATCTTGTTCATTTACATTCACGCTTATCAGAAATATTTCCTTAGCGTGCCATTTTTTTCCCGTCCCTAATCCTCAGTCGTTGTCGGATAGGTGGAAATGGGAGTCACTCTACCACTGTGGCCGAATAATCAAACGATCGCAAATGGATTAATCGTCAGCGGAGAAAATGATGGATGCATGGTGCCAAGCGAAGCCACAAAGCAAAGCATTTCAGCATGGCGTGCGGTAAGCTTTGGTATGGTAGCTCCTGCGTCAAGGAGCCGAGCACCCGCGACCCCTTTGATCCCTATGGCCGCGTCGCCGTCACGACGTCTGACGCCACGGCGCCAACGGTTTTGTAGCCGTCACGACGACCGACCCTTTGATCTCCTCACTCGCCCGCGCATGCATCCTCACTGGACCACCCGTCCCACTGACGTCCATGCCCTCGACCACCGCGGCAGCGATGGCGGCAACGCCGGCGGGGAGGGACCCTCATTTTCTTCCTGCAACCGCTCTTCCTCCACGGCGTGAGCGCCGCGCCCACCTCATGCTCAAGGCCGCGATCGCGGGGCGCTTGCTTTTTGCCGCCTCTCCGCTGACCGCACCAAGGACGGGGAGGTGGAGGGAGATGCCAGCCTCGGCGGCGTTGATCGGTTCCGTGCTACGGGTCACCGCCGCACCACGTGGACCTGGCGATGTTCGAGAGTCCTCCTCGCCGCATACTCTGGTACGCGGGCGGTGGAGCCGGTGGTCACGCGACGCGATCGCGGAACAGTGGACGCGGCGGCGCTGCTGCGCGGTGGCGTGGTTGCTGCTGCCGCCGCACTGCGATTTCGATTTGGCGGCGGCGGCGGCGGCGGCGGCGGCGGCGGCAGCAGGAGCGGTTCCCTGCGCAGCTCAGGCTTTGGTGGGCGCTCTACATGCTACTCTCCGTCGCCACCATCGGCGCTCACGCGGTGTCGAGTCTCGATGGGTTCCTCGTGCTCGGTCGGTAGTGGGCGCTCGACGCCGTCTCTGTTGTTGCAGCAGTGGTTCTACTCTCAGCTGGGTTCCTCGTAAGGAGGGTGGGACGGGGCCAAGGGCACGTGTTTACGTCAACATTTGAAAGAAAGAATTACAGCAACTCGAAAGCTTTCAAGATCATGTCATCAAAAAATCGATTGCATGAAGGTCGGTATCAGCTGATTTGAATGCAGCACTAGAATCAGATCTCTTCAGATAGCGCCAGCAGATGACGACAAAAGCTACGGTCGACGCCGGAAAGAACATATTGGACTCTTAAAAAAAGGATAGATTATGGTCCAAGTTATTTTAAATTAGGAATGTTTTCTCGTAGGCCAAAAAATTATGATGAGTCGTGCTTAAGTAGGATTCATGCGTAGGTTTCGGATATAAATATTGGACCCCGTCTATTGTAAAAGGACACACAATCAATCAAATATAAGTTACTTATTTTTTTCAGCTCCGGCCACCCTTTAGGAGTAGGAGTAGAGTAGATTTCGATGAGTTCTTCAGCAAGTAGGGCTGCATCGGTCTGACCGACCTCTGGTTTATCTGTAAGTACCGTCATAGCTTATACTTCTGTTCGTACGGCTGCATCGATCCGGTCGACCTCCACTGCGACTCTGGTATAAGCTAGTTATCGACTCTTGTTTAGTTCAAGTAAGGCTGCATCGATCCGGTCGACCTCCACTGCTCGAACTAGATTAAGGTCAAGTTATCGGCTCTATCTAAGGGTAGCGTCCTTCGGATAGATTCATTAAGTTACCGATATTGCTTATTGTTTTTATTATTTATTTAATTACAGCAATATCACTTCGTCCGATTAGGATTGATCTAGATTGGCCTTATATCATGTTTAACCCATCGTTTATTAATCTAAACTGATATAATCTGCACCTTAAATGATGAGTTATGTTTTATCGGCTGTTTTATGTCAATCTTAATCATGCATAGTGTGCCGTTAAGGCATGTCTGGTCTTAAATAGATATATTGGCTAACGAAAACCGTTCCATGGCCCGTTATCACGGCCTGTGTGATTCTACCTCACATCCCACTGTTAGCACCGTGGAGTGGAGATCGTTATTTGGTAGATCTGTTCTTGATAGAGCATGACCTTAATTGTACGCTATGCCTGAATCGACTATTTTAACCGATATCGAGTGTTTTCACATATGCAGTTTACGTCACGAGGCCGTTGAAGCAAAGATAGGTTGAAAGATGTGTTAGGCCCATGATCTTATTATTGTATTACGGCCTGCATGATTCTGTCTCATGCTCCACTGATATTAGTAATAAGTTAGGGTCATCGAATTTATTGCTGTTTCTATGGCCTGTATGATTCTGTCTCATGCCCCACTGGTCATAGCGATAGATGAGATCTAATATGTTCATAGATTTATCTCTATTAAATAGTTAAATGATGATGGGCTGAATTTTCATATAAAAAAGGATTCGGTTACTTGCAGTTATTGACTTAGCATAAATTGATTAGTGTTGACATCCTATTGCCATTGACTAATATTTGTCTAAATAACGATATTCATCCTGAATGGCAACCGATTTTTTTCCATAATTCCATGAGCTTTAACTAATTTATTCTTACGAGTATGCTGGAATCGGCTATTTAGTCGATTTTCTTCCATATTGGCTCTCAGAGCCACACATTCGGGACTGTCTAGTAACACCGGCATGTTCCGCCTTAAATTACTTATTAACTTTCTCTCCTTGTCAATTGCAGGGTCAAATTGACTGGCACATCTCGGGAGGAGTGCACAGGATAGATAATCCATACGTTGAAGCTAGGCGGATCTCTAGCTCCATCGAGTGGACCCTTCCGGCTTGCTCGTGTGCCTCGGCACGGGACGAAATTTCATGCCGACACACGTTCTGGCACGTCCGGTGGGACACCACAATCGTCATGACGACTCACAACAATAACGACATCCTTATGGTACCTTACGAAGACTTACCTGATGGAGATAAAGATGTCATCAGCAAAGCTATAGAATAATTTCAGAATAAGTGTTTGTTGTCCTACATCAAAATAGGCGACAATACAATTATTCAGAAATATCCACTACCAAAAGTTCTGTTGCATGGGCAGACAGATGCAGATGAAACTGAAGACAGACGTTTCTTCATGGAAGCTATAAATAAATCTGTTCATGATGCCATATCAAACCATAATAAAGTTTTCTTGAACACATTCCATAACACCATGAAAGAGGTGTTTCATAGGTTTTTAATTGATCAGGTTGGACCGGCTTATTACAACATTCCACATCCGTCGACTCAAGGGACTAATCAAACCAGTACCAGTTGTCAAGAAGCAGCACCAGTTGATAATGATGATGTCCAGGCAGTTCAAAGTTCATCTGAGCAAGCTCAAGGTGTTACTACGAATCAGATACAGTATAATCTCAGATCGTCAGTGTAGCATGTGCAATAGCTGGTGGGGCAAGGTCAGAACCAGATGATTAATTTTGGCACATCAGGCTACATACCGTCGTCGGCTCAAAAAATAGCACCATCAATTCAAAGGATCCGTCGAGATATAGATCGTCATATCTACAATCAGAGACTTCAAGCGACAAACCAGCAAATGACCCAGCAGATAGAGATTCCACAGGGGTATCATTATGACATAGATTATAACACTCTTCACATGATTCCGAATTCAGGGTATCAAGGCACACAGTATTTTAATCCACAGATGGGTCAGCAAGTGCAGAGAAATCCAAATTCACATGCTGACGAGTTATTGCTAAAGGTGACCGAGATGATGAAAAATCAGTTCAGTCTGAAGCCAAAAGGGTTGACCTTCTCGTACAAATGTCCATATTCAGAATGATATGATTTGGTCGCTCTTGCTACAAATTATAGGCTCTCAGAGTTTGCTAAGTTCACTGGCCAAGACAGCACAAGCACAATAGAACATGTCAGTCAGTATCTTACACAGTTAGGTGAAACATCCGTTGAAGAGGCACATCGAGTTCATTTCTTCTCATTGTCCCTGTCAGGGCCAGCCTTCACTTGGTTTTTATCACTGCCAGTCAACTCTATTGCCAATTGGGCTGATCTGGAAAAGAAATTTCATATATATTTTTATATTGAGACTGGAGAAAAAAAGATTACCAATTTGACAACTATAAGACACAAAACTAATGAATCAGGCACTGAGTTTCTTCAAAGGTTTCAAGAGACTAGAAATTTGTGCTTCTCATTAAACTTGACTGATGATCAACTAGCTGCTTTGGTCGTTCAAGGAATGCTGCCAACATGAAAAGAAAAGCTGCTGGGACAAGAATTTGACAACTTGGGTCAATTGGCTCAACGAGTGGCAGTGCTCAATAGCCAGTTCTAGAATATGCGCAGAGATACCCGATTCTAGAAAAGTACCGCAATGGCCGAAGCTTATAATCCATATTCAGTCGATAACAGCTATGAAGATGAAGACGAAAAGGTTGCCGCGACTGAATGGAATTGGGGTAAAAAGACAGTAATGGTACCAAATCATTGGGGAAGAGGAGTCGAGGAGAGCTATGATTTTGATGTCACAAAATCAGACAAGCTCTTTAATTTCTTGCTTGAGAAGGGACATATCAAGTTGCCCGATAATCATGTTATGTTGCCCCCTGATCAGTTGAAGAATAAGAAGTTCTGCAAGTTCCATAAAGCTACTTCTCATTCCACTAATGAATGCAGAATTTTTCGGCAACATATACAGAGGGCTATTCAACAAGGAAGACTCAAATTTGATACGCCTCGAAAAATAAAAGTTGATGATAATCCTTTCCCAGGAGATCAAAATATGGTCGATGCTAGGCTGCTCAAAGGAAAGACTAGGGTCCTGACATCAACCAAATCAAGAGAAGTTAGAACAGTCGATCCCGAGATGCAAATATCGGCTGACGAATACAGAGAAATCAGAAGACGTCGCGACAAGCAAAAAAGCCGATATGAGCAGGGAGAAACGTCAAAAGGTGGGGCGATAAAGCCATGGGTTACATCTCGAATTCTGTTGAATAAATGGTAGCGGCAGAAGGAAAATGATTATCAGCGTTGGTTAGAAGAGCAAGAATACCAGCGTCAACAAGATAAAGAGAGGTATGAAAGAAAGCAAGCTGAATCATATTGGAATTGTCCTTTCTTCAGATATTACTGGAACAAAGGTTTAAAGCTGCCTACCAGAAATAACTGTCCAGAGTGCAGTGATCAATATTGAGAGTTTGGGCAATCTCAAGCCAACTGCCGGTCTATCCATGCTCAAGATGCATATCATCATAATAACATGGATCGACGCTTAAAAAATGGAAGTGTTCATAATTGGCTTGGAAAAAGAGTTGTTGATCAAAACTAGGCTGATTATGAAGAAGAAAGTACTCCCTCCATCTCAGGATAGTAGGCGTAACTACTTTTTTGAGTTGTCTCATGATACTAGGCGCCGACTCCACATGCATCGCTGGATCCGTGTGTGAATTTATTGCTGGAGCGTTGGACTCCTCGTACCACACCCCTCCCGTTAGTATCTAGATGTTACTCTCACGGTGAAGCTGTCAACTGAGTCTATATGTACCTCAGTAGTACTTTCCTTGCATGCATCTCTCGCTCGCGCCGGAGAAGACTCCAGGACAGGCGACGAAGCGGCAGGTCATGAGTGCCCGATGCATGCGCGCCTGATGGATGCAACGACAAGCGTAGCTAGAGTTCTACCATGCTCGAGCGTTTCGTGTCCGTGCCATCCGTGCGCGGCAGCTGGCGAAGGAAAATTATGAAGATGCTGTCTCCATGCAGCAGGAAGCCAACGGTGAATCTGGAGGTCGTCCGCTCGCGATCAAGGCCGATGTCGATCATGGCGCCGACTTCGACAACATTCAGTACATCCCTGACTCACTGGCTTCCGGACTCATTTGAGGACATCGAGGAAGAAGCTAGCATTGCTGCAGCTGTTGCTGTCGAAAGAGAAAAAGAAAGGGAAAAAAATGAGAAGGCCCTTGCAATCGTCCGTCCTATGGTGTACAAAATTTGGTTTCCTAGTTTTCCTGAATTGCATGAATGATCTAAATGGTCACATGATGTAATCGGTTACATGTAGTTTAGTTTGTTGAAGATCAAACAAAAAGAGACATTCTGTAAGCTATGCAGTGATGAAATGCACTGCATCTTCATAAATTTTCTTATCTACTTGCAGCCTTACTGGAAGTTGACCAATTCTCTCTAGTGTTCCCTTCTTCAAATGCGGAATTGCATAATGCTGCCCTCCTTTTGCAAGCATTATCTCCCCATGCATGCTTGTAGTGTAAGGAACACACGATTTGACCTGTCCACCGGATATTCTAGATAGGCTTTAATCACATTAGCCTCAATTTCTTGGATGTTTGACGGAGATGACTTTTCAAACAATGCCTGCAAGGCTGCAAAAAAACCTAGATCCAAAACATTGATCCGGAGAATTAGGTGGCTGACACATCAACCTTATATCCCACCCATCTTCTTGTGCAACACGACAAAAATTCGGGTCATCAACTGTAATATGCGTCTTCGCGTTGTCTTGTTGAAAGAATATTGGGCACCCTCGTTCTTCAGCAGGCCATTTTTCTTTGATGGCAGGCAAGACCTTTTTGATCAGAAACTTATGGATAGTTTCCCTCGTGACCGATGTCATGGCCTTGAGCTCCAAGGTTCCTATATTCAACCATGCAAGTAGAGTAACCAAGATAAGTAGAGGTGCTATACGTACTGGTAGTTGCTCCTAAGTAAACAAAATTAAATTTCATACCTCTCGGCCTATTGGGACTTCTTCTCTTGGCCGGCTCCAATTTAGTGAAGGAAAAAATTCCTATTTTACCATCAAATGTGCATACACCATTCTCAAACCTCGGGCGGGCTGTCACACCTAGAAACATCACCTTCTCAATGAAATTTTTGCTCTTCATGGCTCTTCGAGGGATCTGTTCGTCCGGTGCCAAGTAATAAATTTGGTTTTTCTTTGTCCTATAAAACCATTTCTCATCTATGTAAATGACATTGTACAAAGATTCGAATGTTGGGTCATCTGGTAAACTATGGCTGTAAAGCATTTGTGTGCAAAATCGCACACGTTCCTTCATGTTTTGTTCAGTTAAGGTGAACTTTATGGCATTTGTATGGCGCCTAAACTTTCCTGCTTTTAGACGCCTATGCAATGTGCTCCTTGACATATGCAAGGCATTGGCTAGGTCACGGATAGTATGACGCTGTCTAAGTGGCACATCTTTGATGATATCTGGGTTAAATGGAAGTTTTTTACTGCCACAATTTTTTTCTTATTGGAATCAAAAGCTAAAATTCCACCACCGGTTTTTCCATCTAGCCATACACGCTGGACAACTCTCAACGGCACCCCCATATCACTAGCAACAGATTTCGTCACTCCCTCCTTCATCATGCCGCCTGGAGCTGATCTTTCTAAGCACATCGCATACAAGATTCTTTTTATATCAGGAGGGTAGTACCGCCTCCTCTTGATATTGGCAGGAGTGCCTACATAAAGAAGAAAAAAACATGGTTTGCATGGGACTGTTCATTCAAGGTTTGCATGCAGAAAGCTTTGGCTCATTTGAAAAATAGAACATGGTTTGCATGCGATGGAGTACCTGAGTCGAATGCCACAACATCAGCTTCATCTCTGGTGTCTGCTTGAGGCACGTCATCTGCTTCTTCAACTTGCTGCACGGATTCCCCTTCAACTTGCTGCAAGATGTGTGCACCGCTGCCCGCTTCAGGTTCAACCAAGACGTCTCCATAGACTGCTTCATCGTCGCCATCAACTGTGTTGTGGTCACCTTCATCTTGGCCATCTTCACCTTTGTCGTCGTCGTCGTCAGCTGTATCATTGCCATTAAGTACACAGCTCGTACAATGAAAACATATAGAAAAAGAAAACTCTCAGTGATTACCTCTGTTGCCAGAGTCCCAAACATAATCATAGCTCAAATCATGTACGTATCCCTCAAATTCCTCAATCTCATCCCAGTTGATAGGCTCGTTCAAATCTAAACCAGGCATGGTGTTCAAACAAAGAAGGAAGATTACAGAAAGGAATGTGCTGTCAGCCGTGCATAAGCATTGCCTATTTATAGGAGCACAAATGAGCCATTAGTGGCGCCACTTGCCCCAAAATATTTTTCATGCGCGCCAAATTAGTTAGGCGCCAGGTTCTGAAAAAATAGCGCGGGCATAGATGCATGCCGAAAAAATTAGCGGGCCAGGAAAAATTGGTGCGATTTGCATCTGCATGCATGCGTGCGTGTAGGCATGAGATTTGCATCTGCAGGCAGGCATGCGCGGGGTGAGATTTGCATCTGCATGCATGCGTGTAGGCTGGAAGAAAAATTGGTGCGGCTACATGCATGGAACCCGGAAGGATTCCGCGGGCCAGGAAAAAAGAAGCGCGTGGCTGCAGGGTGCATGCATGCATGGGAGAAGCCGTAGCGCCGTGGCACACGCTCGGTTAACAGCGCGTGACGGAGAATGCCTAGCGTCGAGTTATTACGAGGCGGAACCAAACGGTTTTTCTAGGAACGAGCGGTGATTAATGTCTTTCTTGGTCTTTGCATTTTTTGAGTTGCGCCTAGTGTCATGAGACGGAGGGAGTAATAAAGAAGAATGTGTTGGCAGGAAGGCCAATGGTGTCCAGGAGATTTGACAAGAAGCTAGAAGAAAAGGGTGCAACGTCTAAGAAACAAAGAGTTGGAATAAGCTAAAGCATCTGGTAAACCTCAAGTATGTCGTGCTAAGCAAACAGTCGATAGAGGCAACCATCGGCTAATATTCAAATGACTTTCCTGTTGCCATCAGAGTTCAGAGCTCTAGCAGATCAAGAAGTTTACTTAGATTTTGATGAATCGGAGTTTGAGGAGATAGTTGCCAAGTTGACAGTTGTACATCAAGCAGTATTTGATAAACCAGTCAAGCATCGGCACTTAAAGGCTTTATATGTAAAATGTTTTGTTGATGGAAAGCCGATGAACAAGATGTTGGTGGATGGAGGTGCTTCTGTTAATCTTATGCCTTACACCACTTTTCGTAAACTTGGCAAGGGACCAGGAGATCTGATTAAGACCGACATGATGCTTAAGGACTTTGGGGGTAATGCGTCTAAGACCCTAGGGGGCAATGAACGTCGAACTAACAATCGGGAGTAAGACTCTGCTTACCATGTTCTTCGTCATCGATGGAAAAGGATCATACAGTTTACTCCTTGGTCGTTATTGGATTAATGCGAACTGTTGTGTACCATCGACCATGCATCAGTGTTTGATTCAATGGCATGGAGATGATGTTGAGCTGGTTCGCGCTGATGAGTCTGTGAGTATCACAACAGCCGATCCAGTCTTTTGGGAACTAGGAGACTTCAAATGCTTTTCTAGCAAGAATGGGAAGGAGGCTTCATTAGAGTCAATAATAAAAGTCAACAACCGATCCAAGCAGTCGACTTTGAAGATTTGTCTTAATGGATAATCTAATAGATGGTACGAATGACAAACTAGGACATGGCTTCACGTCGGCCGATGAATTAGAAGTAGATATTGGTTCTGGAGATAGACCTAGGCCGACGTATGTAAGTGCCAAGTTGGATCCTGAGTATAACCGAGAGTTAGTTGATCTATTAAAGGAATTTAAAGACTGTTTTGCTTGTGAATACTATAAGATGCCTGGTTTAGACCGATCAATTGTTGAACATTGGTTGCCAATCAAACCTGGATATCGGCCGTTTAAACAAGCTCTAAGGATATGCAACCCGAACGTGCTTGATGATATCAAAAAGGAGACTGAAAGGTTACTGGAAGCAAAGTTTATCCAACCGTGCCAATATGCAGAGTGGATATCAAATGTTGTCCCTGTGTATAAGAAGAATGGAAAATTAAGAGTTTGCATCGATTTTAGGGATCTGAAAAAAGCCACACCCATAGATGGTTATCCGATGCTGATAGCTGATATGTTAGTAGATGCAACAGTCGGGCACAAGGTTATTAGTTTCATGGACGGCAATGCAGGATATAACCAAATTTTTATGGCCGAGGAAGACATAGCAAAGACCGCTTTCAGGTGCCCCGGCGCAATCGGTTTATTCGAGTGGGCTGTGACGACCTTTGTTCTGAAGAATGTCGGTGCAACTTATCAAAGGGCAATGAATTATATTTTTCATAAGTTGATCGACAGAATTGTTGAAATCTACATCGATGATGTGATGATAAAATCCAAAGGGTACAAGGAGCATCTAGCTGATTTGCGGGAGACTCTGGAATGCATAAGAAAACATGGTCTAAAGATGAATCCTAATAAGTGTACTTTTGGAGTGTCAGCTAGACAATTCTTGGGTTTCATGATCCTCGAGAGACGAATCAAAGTTGGTCAAAAAAACATAAAAGCAATTGATGATGCAGTTCCCCCGACTACTAAAATAGAGTTACAATCTTTGCTTGGTAAGATTAATTTCATCAGAAGATTCATTTCAAATTTGTCGGAAAGAGTTCTACCGTTTTCTCCCTTGTTGAAGTTGAAAAATGACCAAGAATTTAAGTGGGGTGACATACAACAAAAGGCGTTTGAAGAGATAAAAGAATATATGAAATATCCACCTGTGCTGGTCCCTTCTCAGCAAGGTAAGCCTTTTAAGTTGTACATATCGACTGATGACAAGACAATTGGATCGGCCTTGATGTAAGAGTTTAAAGGAAAAGAGCGAGTTGTTTTCTATCTGAGTAGAAGACTCCTAGATCCAGAGACAAGATATTCTCCTACCAAAAAGTTATGCTTGTGCTTATATTTTGTAATAGAACCGACCAAATTATAAGAACGTAAGTACAAAAAGAATTACCGAAGTGATCAAATTCCTGTACTTAAGCTCCCATAATCCCGGTAGTCCGGAAATCATGAAGGATTTCAAACAACTCTCGACATACAAACCAAGACCGTAGTGATTCAACACAACACATTATTTGTTATAACATTTCACAAGTGGCATCCAGATTACATCCATTAGAGTGCGAATAAAATATTACAAACCAAGTTCAAATTTGCGGAAGCAACATAGTTTAGTACATAACTTCATAGTTTCAAATACATTGCTAGATCTTAGTCATGTCCTACAAAAGCATTATCAGGTACGAGAACTAGGAGAGACCGCGCCTAATGGTCTAGTCTTCATCCCCAGCCGGGAGAAGGCAATACTTGCAACAACAAGTAGAACCGGTCATCTCGCAATGTGGGAGATAAACCCCGAGTACAAGAAGGTACTCAAATGGACTTACCGTCAAAAAACCGAAATAAAAGACACCAAGGGTCATACAAGGCTTATGAGGTGGGCTAGCTTGACACAGCTTGCATAAAAGAGCTTATGAATATAGGGACCAATTTAAACTTAGCATCAAGCTTATCATCATTTACTCGTCCACTAGATTAGCACCTGTACTAGAGCACTCACTTATTAGGAGCAATCAATATTAACCATAGCAGGTATAATAAGGCTGTCATCATCATATCATCATTTTTGAACCATTATGTTATTTAGTGTATCTACTTTGGAGATAAGCCCGTCAAGTTCTCACTAACCGGGAGAGACGGCGACTCGAATCGAATTACAACTCAGGTGAGGGGGGTATTCCTAACTCTCACCCCGCATACTTTGCAAGGGTAGCCGTGGTCACCTTTGGGACAACTCAGAACCAAATTCGTGGGTTCGATCAGCGCCAAAGACTCTTAGGGATTACCCTTCCTTCCGCCAGACGATCGGGACTTTTAAATCACCGCCTTGGACTCACGCCTCGGCTCCTTTTCGAGGCACACTTTATACTTATCGACTCCTGGCCCGAGGTGAGCTACTCGGCCGTGGTCGGGTTCTCGGACACGGCCAACTAAGAGAGAGGCATGCGTTCAACATGAACAGGAAAGGCTCCAAGATTCAGTCCTGCGCACAGACGGAGTCACTACAAACCGCAAGCCTCCGCCTGGTCTTCATTTCAATTTAAGACAGTTTCTTTCCACGATAGCAAATATAGCCAACCGTGCCATATGTATATTCCTATATCTCGCAGTGACAGAAATCACCGACTTCTACCGCGTTTAAGCGTGGCTAAGCACTACATGAACTCGAGCTACATAGGATTCAAAGTGTATCAATATCTGGACAAGGATTGGATAACCAATGCGACAAGTGTTTGCATCCAACACCTAAACTTAATGCAACAATATATATATGTAATAATAATACTTTAATGCATTTCAGAAATTAGGAGGCTTAATATGCTCCGGGCTTGCCTGATCCGACACAAGTCGATTCAGCTTAGCTTGCACCGTCCTGGTGACATCTCAGGTCCTAGCACTTGCTTAGTCCTTCCATCTTTGGGATAGATCCATCAAACGCTGTCTTCGGGTTTGGCTCCAACATCTCATCCTTCACGTGGTGCATCTAGCGTACCTAGATGAGATGCAATATGCAAGTGCATAAATATGAAGAATAGTACCATGAGACGCATCACAAAATAGCAAGCAAGACAAGCATAATTTACACTAACACACTTAAGTACTTTGCGATGCTTAACTTAAACATCACACAATCTATCATGCTAAGATGGCAAACAAGACGACAACACCAAACATGACACAAGTTTCCCAAGATCTCAGGTGCTCTAACTCAGTCATCATTCAAGGCATAAGTCACACTTAACAATATACAAGCAAACACTAAAATTGGAATCTGCCAATTTCTGGACATGCAAACATCAGCTACAAGATTTAGCTATAACTGGAGTTACACAAATCCAAATGACTTGCAAGAAGACATTTTGGAAAGCTTATGAAATTTTCTACAATTCATATTTAATCATCTTAGTATGATTATCCAGCTAACTAAATCAAATATACCCATTTATAGACACTGGTCCACAATTGACAGAGAGCAGCCATTTCTGAAACCCAACTTTCAACAGGCATAACTCACAAACCACAAGACCTAATACCACCAAATTTTAACATCAGCTAGATACATGAATTATCTACAACTTTGTTATTATCACCAAAAGCTCATTCAAATCCTAACTAGATCAAACACTATCATCTTTCAGATCTGCTCAGAATACAATCAAAACCTGACAGAAGACTTAAAAGTCATGTAACTCCTACACTATCTGGCCTATGACCTTAAAATTTGAACACAAGCAAGATCATGAAATTTGATACAACTTTTGTATTCACTACAACCATAGCAAACATCATTTATACCACAAAAATAATTGCACAAGCAAAACTGCAATTGCAACCCAACAGCAGTGGTACAGAAAACTGATAAGAACTTCAGAGAAGCACAACTGGAGTTCTAGACCTCCAACAAACATGAACCATAACTTTTTGAAATTCCTAGGAAGTTACCTACAACTTTATTATTCTCATATTAAGATGATTCTACAGTTAGAAGGGTCAATTAATCCAATAATTGCATCTCTGTCCAAAACATAGACAGAAACTGACATGCCACTTTAAACAGATATAAATGGAGTTATACATGTCCAATAAATTTGGTTCTAGACTTTTTAGAAAGCTTATCAAATTCTAAACAACTTTGTTGTAAACACCTAAAGCTAATTCTACTATTAAGAAGGCCCCACAGTAAGAACAAGGAAACCCTCTCTGGGTTTGGGCAGAAACAGCCACAGAGATTTAAGCAAGTATAACTCAAGATCTACTTAACCAAAAATCATAATATTTAGCTTTTTGGAAAGCTTAATAAAAGTACTACAACTCATGTATTATCATAAAGTCATGATTCATAACTTAACTAAGCCAATTAATTCAAGAATGCAGGACTATTCAGGGTTGGAGCAGAGCAATATAGTACATTTGTTATTTTTATAACTCTAAAAATATAAATCCTACACTTCTGAAATTTTTACCAGACAACAACAATCACCTTTTGAGCACTCCATAAAAATTTCACATTTATTTGAGCAAAAGAACTACAGTTATGAAAAAGACAAATACAACTAGCATTAAAAACCTAACTGCATAAATCTATTTTCAAATCTAAACCTTTAAATTAAAACATGTAATATTATAGATCTACTGCATAGAAAATTTTACAAGGATTCCAAAAAGTACTCATTTACTATTTTATGATATTTCTACTAATTGCTACGATTTTCCAAAGTTTAGCACAAAAATCTGCCATTAAAAGATTAAACCGAAAAGAAAACGCTTTTGCATTGGGAACCCTGGACTTTACTCAAATCAACCAAGCCCGTAAATGTAACTTCTTGTGTCTGGATATTTTACAAAGTGAACATGTTAAAAAGTTTCTATTTACGATCAGACCCTTCTTCTTCTTTTTGACGGGGCAGAGACGGGAGACGCGCCGTCGTGGCCGGTTCGGCCGACCGGCGAGGGGCTTCGGCCAGCCGGGGAGGCGAGGGGGAGGCCAGCCGGTGGTGCGGCCGGGCCAGCCGTGGCCAGCTAGAGCCACGCCTGGCCCTGGGCTCGGCCGGCAGAGGCTGCAGGAGGGCCAGCTGCGAGAGCAGGCAACGCCAGCGGCGGCGTGCTCTGCCGAGAGCAGGGAGGCGAGGGCGAGCGAGGGAGAGAGGGGAGTGAGAAGCTCGGGCGTCCGCTTTGGAGGGCTCTGAGGTACGGCAGGAGGCAGGCGCATGCTTCAATGGAGTGGGGCAAGCTCTCGCATGGCTGCCACGCTCACGGACACGCGCCGCCCATAGAAGCAATTCAGCGAATAGGTGGTGTGCGCCGGAGTGTCCGACGTGGGGTGCGCTTTTGGGCTAGATCTAGGCCGAATCAGCTATTAGGCCAAAAACGAAGTTTGCTCTACACGGCCTGCTCTACGTTTCTTATTTAATGTGCCTGATCATTTGAGCTCTGTAACAGCGGGTAATTAAGCCTCAAAGTGATAGTGTCAACACATTGATAACGGTCACGGAATTTCACTTTCGGAGGTCAAAACTCGGTCAACCTCAGTGCAACTTTTTTCATGCTCTTCTCCATAATATATCCTTCAACTTTTATTTTTGGACCAACTCAAGTTGCTTAACAAATTTTGGAGAACGCGGAATGCCAACGTCGTTGCTTAGCGAAACTCCAGACTTAGAATAATTCTAAGTGCTGAAAACTGCAGCAGAATCAATCTTGTGACCTTTGTTTGTCAAGCTTAGAGATAGATTTAGACTTGGGTCCTTCAATAAAGTTTGTAGTACACAAACTATAATACAACTTTTATTTAAGGTCAAACCTTGTATCTTGAATATAAACCATTCTTTTACTTTGGTCAAAGTAGCATCTCGTTAACCCTAGAATTAGAGTTTTCGACCAATTGAGGCCTTTTCTTGACCTGTGCTCAACACAAACCCTTCATAACTTTTGTTGTAGAGTTCAATTAGAGTCATTTAGGCAAGGTAGCAAGGTTTGGTTGATGGCCTATAATCCCCTTCACTTACTAGCGCAATTCAAGCAAGAATGTAACTCATCATTTCATGCGACTTCTTGATTCCGAACTTCATGAAACTTTTCCACGGGTCTAGATGGATGCATGTGGATGTAATGTACATGGAATAAGCATGTTTAACATTACTCTTGCATAATCTTAACAAGGGTCCATATGTAAGCAAATGTGCGTGACCCAAGTTTAAGTTGGAGCTCCATCATGTAGATTTGATCTTAACACCTTCATTACCACTCTACATGTCATGTTTGAGCTCAAACCCATTGCTTAACTGGTGACTAACACCTGGGGTGTTACATATTTCTCTTGCACTAAGTTGCGACACTACTTATTATCGGTCGAATGTACGGTTGTTTCCAAGGCTGATGTGATTAAGCACATGTTATCAATGCCAATACTGAATGGGAGAGTGGGAAAGTGGATTCTCGCGTTATCGGAATTTGACTTGATGTACAAATCGGCTAAAGCAGTCAAATGACAAATAATGACCGATTTTGTCACCCAGCATCATAAGCCAAGCATTGATTATGTAGAGCTGGTACCTTGGATGTTATTCTTTGATGGATCATCATGCAAGCAAGGTGGTGGCATTGGTATTGTTATTATTTCACCTCGGGGGACAAGTTTTGAGTTTGCTCTTCCAACTGAACCAATGATTACCAACAACCAAGCGGAATATGAGGCTATTCTTAAAGGACTTCAACTTCTTCATGAAGTAAAGGCCGAAGCAATTGAAATATTCAGAGATTCACAGTTAATTATTAATCAGTTAATCAGCCTGTATGAATGCAAAGAAGATACTTTGAAAGGATACTATGATGAGTGCCAAAAGTTGCTCAAGGAATTTCTTCATGTCTCTTTCCAATATATTCCGAGAGCACAAAACCAAGAGACTAATCATTTAGCTCAAAGTGCGTCAGGATATTAAGTGTTTCGAGAAGTCTTGAGCAGTGAAACCTCGAATGATGATTAGAGAGTTGAAATAGCTGATTACCTTAAAAATCCATCATAGAAAGTTGCTAGAAAGCTAAGATATAAATCGACTAAGTATGTTTTACTGGATGATCAACTGTATTACAAAACAATTGATGGGGTATTGCTCAA
The DNA here is from genome assembly GCA_904845875.1 of Miscanthus lutarioriparius. Taxonomy (NCBI): domain Eukaryota; kingdom Viridiplantae; phylum Streptophyta; class Magnoliopsida; order Poales; family Poaceae; genus Miscanthus; species Miscanthus lutarioriparius. Next base: position 27,793,775 of record CAJGYO010000002.1, read on the forward strand.
ATGCCTAAATCAAGAGGAAGCTAAGGTGTTGATGGGCAAGGTGCATGAAGGGATATGTGGAGCTCATCAATCGGTTTATAAGATGAAATGGATTATTCGCAGAACTGGATATTTCTGGCCAACAATATTGGAAGACTGTTTTGAACATTACAAGGGGTGCCAGGATTGTCAACGTTTTGATAATATCCAGAAATCGCCTGCATCGGCCATAAATCCAATAATCAAGCCATGGCCGTTTTGAGGTTGGGGAATTGATTTAATTGGCCTGATTTTTCCGCCCTCAAGCAAATGACATAAGTTCATATTTGTAGCAACAGATTACTTCACTAAATGGATTGAGACAATTCCTTTAAAGATGGTAACCTCAAAGAACATGGTTGATTTAGTCAAGGAGCACATTGCGTATCATTTTGGGATGCCTCAAACTATAACTACCGATCAAGGGACAATGTTCACATCAGAAGAGTTCAGAGATTTTGTTGCCAGTATGGAAATCAAGCTACTAAATTCTTCTCCTTACTATGCTTAGGCTAATGGCCAGGCCGAGGCGTCCAATCAGATTATGATTAAGCTGATCAAGAAAAAGTTTGAGGAACAACCAAGGAAGTGGTATTCAACGCTTAATGGGGCACTATGGGCATATAGGATGGCCTGTCATGGATCGATTAAAATGTCGCCTTATGAACTTGTGTATGGCCATAATGTAGTTCTTCCTTGGGAAGTTCAGACTGGATCAAGGCATGTTACATTGTAAGATGATTTGTCAGTCGAAGTTGTCGGGGACCTAATACCGAGGTACCCAAGGAGATAGAACTAAGAAAGCATCGAACGTTAAAAAACTCCCGAATGGACAGGAGCACTGCTATGCTTCTTGCCTGAACGATGGGAGTTTGGTTCCGCCTCGCCCGACGCCCGCAGGCTAGCTCCGCCTCACCCGATAGATGGAGGACGGCTTTGCCTCGCTCGAGGGCTGAGGGCTAGACTACGCCTCGCCCGACCCCCGAAGTATAAACTCCACCTCGCCCGACGCCCGTGGGCCAGCTCCACCTCGCCCGAGGGCTAAGGGCTTAGCTCTGCCTCGCCCGAGGGCTTAAGGCTAAACTACACCTCGCCCGACCCCCTGAGGGCTGGGCTTGGCCTCGCCCAAGGGATAGAGGCTAGGCTTCGGTTCGCCCGACATCTGAGGATGGACCTCACCACGCTTGATGTCCAAAGGCTGGCTCTGCCTCGCCTAACAACTGCACCCTGCTCCCTCATGATGATAGACATAAGGTAAGACAAGACGTTTGGGTCAACCGTGGAATCGAGGACCATGCCCTGCGCCCCTACAGGAAAGTACCATCGGGGCATGACGGGATAGGCGCTTAGACCCTTCCAGGCGTGGCAGAGCCTGAATAGTGTTGCGGGCGCATGCCCTTCGCCCTACAATATTGTAGGCGCCGCCTTCAGCCTCCGGGCGAAGAACCCGACACGGACATACAACAACAAACTACATTCCAAGGGGGAACTCCTACCCTCTGTGATGGGGAACGAGCGGTCACCGCGCTGTCCACTCCCCACGAGGTCATAGATCAACACCCCTGACCGACATGCCACCCACGGAGGCAGGACGGGACGTGACCACTTGCAGAGCATGGCATCATCAACGCATGCGTGCCCGACGAACGTGCCCCATCTGACACTATCTAGCTATGTCAGGGGGCTAGCCCAGAGGAAGAAGAAGACCCGATGCCTTCGGAGGGGCTCCTTGGTCTCTGGTTCTTTCTCCTTCCTCCGACATGTAAGCCTCGCTCCCCTTGGTCTATAAAAGGAGGGGCAGGGCACCCCGCCAAAGGGACTGACTTTTGACGAACAACACACACACAGACGAACTCATATAGAGTATGGCTCCACACATCCCGTAGATAGCCAGGCCGCCACCAAGCTCCTAGCATCCTTTCGACCCTTCCATCAGAGACCTGGGACCAGTCCCTCTCTCGACCGTTTGTACCCCCTACTACAAACCATTTTTGGTGCTAATAACACAAGCAGCAGCAGACTGGACGTAGGGACATTCGGCCTGAACCAGTATAAACCTTGTGTCCTTTAGCGCACCATCTGGGCTTGACACGCATCTATTATAAATTTACTCGCTGGTGTTTGTTTGAAACACCAACAGTTGGCGCGCCAGGTAGGGGCCTTTGCACGTTCCAAACCAGGCCACGGATGGCTAACCACAATGTCAGCTGGGTCCCAGGCGCACACGTGCGCTTCGGGAGCCTAGATTTCATCATTATGGTGGGGGGAGAGTTGGTACGGGCGCACACCACCATCCAATCTCTCCCCTCCATCATCCTCGACCACAAGAGGCTTGGGCGCCAGCTCGGCGTCTCCCTTGGACCCCAGCAGTCTAGGGAGAACCAGCGTCGCCTCGCCCTTTCCAATGACGACAACATGGCATGACCTTCCAGAAAGAGCCACCTCTCTCCGGAGCGCCACGTGCGGAGTGCCCTAATAGCGTTTCCGTTCGGTCTCCACAACGCCGTGGCGACCGCTTGCCACCTCATGGCACTACGCTTGGTTCAACCCCCCACGGACAGCGAGTTCATGGGCGTAATTGAACACGACACGGAGTCCCTCCACAAACTCCTCACCAAGGAGCCAGAGTCATCCTCTAGCTCTGACTCCAGCATGGGGAGCCATCACCCTTCCCAGGAATGCTTCATGGCGGAAACCTCTGAGGGGCACATCGAAAGCGTCTCCGAGGGGGAGGCTACACCGATAGGCAACCCTACGCTAGGACCAAAGGGGAGGCAGCGGCCCCATCCCACGTAAGGATGGAGCAATTGAGTGCACGGAAACTGGAGATCGATGACACCGGACAACAGCTTGTTTGGGAGTACCGGAAGATCAATGAGGAAATCAAGCGTCGCGGAGACGGTGGGCACGCACGCGCCACCGCCCGTAACGTACACCAAAGGATCCTCACCGACGACGGGACCCTCCCTCACTTCGCTCGAGCAAGCCAGAACATCGCCGCTACGATGGCCTTGTTTCACGGCCTTCCAGAGGCCGCGACGTCCGAGGATCGCCAGGACCGCCGAGAAATTCGCATGTTGCTCGAGCGTGCGGCGGCACAGCCGGCAGAAAGCTCATTGTCTCGACGACGCGAGCTCAACACCAGCCAGCGCACGCCCTCGGTACGCCCCGCCAAGGACGCATCAGTCCACCAGACACCACCGGGCGGCAGGCAGCACACTGTTGCTCCGGTGCATCAATGTCTTGGCCACGACCGCGACGCACGCAGCACCATCGATGCCCGCAGGTGCACCTACAATGACTCAAGAGAAGGAGCCAAACGCGGCTACCACCCTCGACATGGCGGATGCTACGACAGCGGCGAGGATCGGAGCCCGAGCCCTGGCCTGCCGGGCCCTCAGGTCTTCGACCGGCACATCCTCAACGCTGCTTTCCCACCTAGGTACCGACCGCCTACCAACATCCCTAAATATTCTAGAGAAACAAACCCCGGGCTTTGGCTCGAAGACTATCGGCTTGCCTATCAAGCCAGTGGCACGAATGATGACGATTTCATTATTCGCAATCTCCCACTATTGTTGGCCGATTCGGCGTGAGCATGGTTGGAGCACCTACCGTCCAACGCCATCCAGAGTTGGGCGGATCTGAGGGAAATCTTTGTGGGAAACTTCTAGGGCACGTACAAGCGCCCTAGGAACCCATGAGACCTCAAGAACTGCCACCAGAAGGCCGATGAAACCCTCTGTAGGAACATCCGGCGCTTCTCCTAGCAGTGCAACAAGCTCCCTAACGTCGCCGACGCCGACGTAATAGGAGCCTTCCTATTTGGGACCACCTGTGAGTCTTTGGTTCACAAGCTGGGACGCAAGGGCCCATGGACCACCGAGGAACTCCTGGACATCGCCACCAGCCACGCCTCAGGAGAGGAGGCGGTCGGAGCGATCTTTGACCGTTCCGATGGCAAGGCAAGGCGGGACGAGGGCGCTGGCGAAGGCGTCTCCAATTGTTCCGCCAAAAGAAAGAATAAGAAGCAATGGCGCGATGACTCACTCGTGGCCGATACCGACCGTAAGGGTGGCCGAAAGCCTGCGGAGGGCACTCCGAACCACTTCGAAAAAATGCTCGAGGGACCGTGCCCAAACCATGCCTTCCCGGCCAAACATCTATACAAGGATTGTGGCCTCATGCGCAAATACTTGTCCGGAGGCCTCAACAAGGGGGAGCAGGGGAAGGAACCTGCCCCCACCACAGACGACGCCGAGGAGAAGGATGACGCCTTCCCAACGCCAAACGGCGCCCTTATGATCTTCGGAGGATCAACGGCCTATGACTCCAAGCGCCGCCAGAAGGTTGCACGCCGTGAGGTCTATACGACCGAGCCGGCCACGCCTGCCTTCCTCCGGTGGTCGAAATCCGTCATAACCTTCGATCGAGCCGACCATCCGGACACTGTCTCACACCCGAGAAGGTATCCGCTTGTAGTCGACCCGATCGTTGGCCCAAAGCGACTCACAAAAGTGCTGATGGACAGAGGCGGCGGCCTCAACATCATGTACGCCAAGACGCTCGACGAGATGGGCGTCGATCGGTCGAACCTTCGCTCGATCCGAGCGCCTTTTCACGGCATCGTGCCTGGTAAACAGGCCGTGCCACTAGGGCAGATCGATCTGCCCGTCACCTTTGGGGATTAGTCCAACTACAAGACGGAGACCCTCACCTTCGACGTAGTAGGGTTCCCTGGAACTTTCCACGCCATCCTAGGACGTCCATGTTACGTGAAGTTCATGGCCGTTCCCAACTATACCTACCTCAAGCTGAAGATGCCGGGTCCCCGCGGTGTCATCACCGTCGGCACCTCCTTCCAGCGCGCTTACGAGTGCCAGGTCAAATGCTGCGGTCACGCCACAGCAATCGTCGCCTCCGGAGAACTCGCCACCCTCAGGGAAGAGGTCACCGAAGAAACGCCCGACGCCAAAAAGGCCACTGGGTTGTTTGAATCGGCAGAGGGCTCCAAGGAAGTTCTCATAGATCCCAGCAACTCTGAGGGTAAAACGGTATGCATCGGTACCGCGCTGTCCTCCGAATAGGAAAGCACACTCATCGACTTCCTCCGCGACAACAAAAACATCTTTGCGTGGAAACCCTCGGATATGCCGGGTATCCCGAGGGAGGTTGCCGAGCACACCTTGAAAATTCGCCCGGGCTCTAAGCCAGTGTGGCAATGCCTGCGTCGCTTCGACGAGAAGAAGCGTAGGACCATCGGCGAAGAGATAGCGAAACTATCGGCCGCCGGGTTCATCAAGGAAGTACACCACCCAGAGTGGTTAGCTAATCCCATTCTTGTGCAAAAAAGTGCAGGAAATGGAGGATGTGTGTTGATTATACAGGTCTCAACAAGGCGTGCCCAAAGGATCCGTTTCCTTTGCCATGCATAGACCAAATAGTCGACTCTACCTCAGGTTGTGAAACCCTCTGCTTCCTTGACGCGTACTCTGGGTACCATCAAATCGCGATGAAAGAGTCTGACCAGATCGTGACGTCTTTCATCACCCCCTTCGGATCGTTCTACTATGTCATAATGCCATTTGGTCTAAAAACGCTAGGGCTACGTACCAGCGCTGTGTGCTCAAATGTTTTGGAGACCTCATCGGGCAGACCGTTGAGGCCTACGTCGACGACATCGTAGTTAAATCCAAACGGGCCGACCACCTAGTTGCCGATCTTGAGTAGACCTTTGCAAGACTCTGAGCAAATGACATCAAACTTAATCCTGAAAAATGTGTTTTCGGGGTCCTGAGGGGCATGCTGCTCGGCTTCATCATCTCCGAGCGCGGCATCGAAGCCAACCCAGAGAAAATCTCCGCCATTGCAAGAATGGGCCCAATCCAGAACATAAAAGGGGTTCAACAAATCACCGGATGCCTCGCCGCACTCAGTTAATTCATCTCACGCCTCGGCGAACGAGGTCTCCCCCTTTACCAACTTCTGAAGAAAGCCGTCCACTTCAAGTGGACGTCCAAGGCCTAGGAGGCGCTTGACGGGGTCAAACAGCTTCTAATGAGACCCTCGATCCTGGTCCCTCCGAGCGACGGTGAATCCCTCCTGCTATACATAGCGGCCACCACACAGGTGGTCAGTGCCACCTTGGTAGTAGAACGGGAGGAAGAAGGACATGCCCTTAAGGTCCAGCGTTCTGTGTACTTCATCAGCGAGGTACTATCCGACTCCAAGACCCGTTACTCCCAAATCCAAAAACTCCTATACACCGTTCTCATCACCAAGAGAAAGCTACGCCATTACTTTGAGTCACATCCTATGACCATTGTGACGTCGTTCCCCCTCGGCAAGGTTGTCCATAGCAGGATGCTACAGGAAGAACTGCAAAGTGGGCACTCGAACTGATGGATCAGGGCATCACGTATGCCTCCAGAACGGTGATCAAATCCCAAGTGTTGGCTGACTTCATCGTGGAATGGCCCGAAGTCTAGGTGCCACCGGCGGTCGTCGATCAAGAGTACTGGACGATGTACTTCGATGGGTCACTGATGAAAAAGGGGGCCGGCGTGGGGCTGGTCTTCATATCACCCCTCGGGGTCCACATGAGGTACATGGTTCGGCTCCATTTCCCCTCATCAAATAATGTCGCCGAATACGAAGCGCTCATCAACGGCCTACGAATCACCATCGAGTTGGTCGTCAACCAAGTCATGAAGGAGTCAAGCTGCCATGACGCCAGGATGGCTGTGTACTGCCAAGAGGTCCGATGGTTGGAGGACAAGTTCGACGGTCTCGAGCTCAACCACATCTAGAGGCGCCTCAACGAGGCGGCCGACGCACTTGCAAAAGCCGTGTCTGGCCGAGAGTCGGTGTCGACGGGTGTGTTCGCTAACGATCAACACAAACCCTCAATGCGCTACGAAAGGTCAGAACCGGCCGATGATGGCCCGTCAGATCCGGCCCTAGGGGCCAACCTACCGATGGCTCTGCCCGACCCCGAGGTCATGGAGCTTGAAGTAGATCCAACAATAGAAACTGACCCTCCGGATGACTGGAGAACACTCTACATTGACTACCTCCTCCATGACACGCTGCCAGCGGACAAGACGGAAGCTCGACGGCTCGCACGTTGCGCCAAGTCCTTCGTTCTTCTAGAAGGTGAACTCTACAAACGGAGCCACACCGGGATCCTCTAGCTTTGTATCCCCAGTGAATAGGGAAAACTTCTGTTGAGCGACATCCACGGTGGGGTCTGCGGTCACCATGCTGCGCCAAGGACCTTGGATGGAAATGCATTCTGACAGGGCTTCTACTGGCCCACTGCAGTAGCCGACGTTGAGCAAATCATACGCGCCTGCGAAGGGTGTCAGTACTACGCTCGGCAAACTCACCTCCTGGCCCAGGCACTCTAGATGATTCCCATCACATGGCCCTTCACGGTCTGGGGGCTCGACCTGGTTGGGCCATTCAAAAAGGCACCCGGGGGCTTCACCCACCTACTTGTCACCATAGACATGTTTATGAAATGGATCGAAGCTCGGCCGATCTCCACAATCAAATCCGAGCAGACTATGCTGTTCTTCCTCGACATCATCCATCATTTTGGAGTACCAAACTCCATCATCGCAGACAATGGCACACAGTTCACTGGTAGGAAATTCATTCGATTCTGTGATGAACAACACATCCGGATCGATTGGGCGGCCGTCACGCACCCCCGGACGAACGAGTAGGTCGAGCATGCAAACGACATGCTCCTACAGGGCCTCAAGCCCAGGATCTTCAACCGATTGAACAAGTTCGGCGCACGCTAGGTCACTGAACTCCCCACAATACTCTAGAGCCTGAGAACAACTCCTAGCTGGGCCACCGGCTACACGCCTTTCTTCATGGTCTACGGTGCTGAGGCCGTCCTCCCGACGGACCTCGACTACGGAGCGCCAAGAATCAGAGCATATGATGAACACGGAGCCAAAGTATCCCACCAAGACCCATGGACCAACTAGATGAAGCCCGCGACATCGCCCTCCTCCGATTGGCCAAGTACCAGCTGGCGCTACAGCGGTACCACAACCGATGGGTGCGGGACTGAGCCTTCAACATCGGGGACCTTATTCTCCGCCTTGTACAGAGCAACAAGGACCGCCACAAGCTCTCCCCACCCTGGGAAGGACCATACGTCATCGCGGAAGTACTCCGTCCAGGTGCCTACAAATTGAAAACCATCGACGGCAAGGTCTTCACCAACGCCTGGAACATCGAACAACTACATTGTTTTTACCCTTAAATAAACACATACTCTTCCTTATCAGTTTTTGTCTTTACAAAACCTCGATCTTTAGTGACATCCAACCCCTGCAAATTGCAAGGGGACAGACCTTACTCGGGGGCTGATACAAATGATACAAGTACGTTTATCTTGCAAAAACTTCCTGTGTTATATTTGCAAACATTCTCTAAGTTTTCCGTTCTTCTCATAACAAAGTCCTAAGGACTAAGATTTCGGGAACAAATTCTGAGTACAACTGGTAGGACTATGGGAGACCCACGCCCCAGCGGCTGTGACCTCTTTGCTCACCAGCGTAATCAGAATTAGTTCGCCTGCACTCCTAGTTTCTTACGACTTGATCCATGGGAAGGGTCGGAGGGCACCGGAACCTCTTCTACAAAAAGAGGAAGCTGAAAAGCTATTTGCCATAACAAAGGATGAAGATTTGTTCATTCTTCGCACAAATTCACCACTTACAAAGTGATTTCATCACAAAAAGGACTAATGTGCTCGTAAGTACAGAAGACTGTTTACTCGAGGGCTCCCCCACAAACTTATTCAATTACAGTCTCTGCCTAGCTTTACTACAAGTACTACTGCGGTCGCCGCGCCACGCTCTCCATCGGCAACGTCCTGGCATGTACATGGGCCAGTTCATCTACTGCGGCCGCCGCGCCATGCTCTCCATCGGCAACATCTCGCCGGTCCGCAGGATCCTCGAAGGCACCGTCATCTGCAACATCGAGCACCACGCCGACGACTGTGGTGCCCCTCCACCGGGGCATCCGGGGACTACGCCATCGTCATCAGCCGCAACCCCGACAACGACATCTGGACAGGGGACGCCTGCCGCCGAAGGAAGGCCGCAACGAACAACGACGAGGCCAATGACGCTCGGCACATTCTAGTGCCCCTCCTCTTTCGATGACGGTGACCCCTTCTCGGCAAAGGCGACCCGCACAATCTCATCTACGTTGGATGACCTCTAGCTCGACATCACACTCCAGATTTACAAGCAGATCTATGAGTTTCTCTCTCTCCGGTATTACCCTCCCTCAGGAACCACCGCGACGCATGGAAGCATTCGGTGGAAAGGAAGAAGAAGAAGAGGTAGCGGCTCAGAGGCAGGCCAAGAAGTGGGACAAGAACTACTCTGCCCCTCCCTATTTAAAGAAGGGGATCAGCGGCTGAGGAAAGGTGAAAGGTTGGGACGAAAAACTCTCTGCCTTCCCCCTATTCAATACAAATGCAGGTGGGAAATCAATGCCGACGGGAATCCGAGGGGACGCGCCGGAACCGATGGGACGCGCTCTGGACTGACGGAACACGCTCCAGTCAAACGCAGGGCATGGCCCACCACTACCGTGCGGCGAGCGCGGGAATCAAGGCGCACACATGGGCAGGCGACCCTCTGCTTCCCCAGGCAGGACCACAGAATGACCCGACGATGGAACCCCTCCCTAGGGGGGCCCAACGAGCCACCTGGGCCGATCGAACGACCCAGGCAAAACGACGAACCAATGGCCGCTGAAAGATAAGCACCCCTGTGTAACTTACTTTGCGCGTCAATTTCATTACCAAGCCTCCGACCCCAGCAATGATAGGGGCACAGACATCGCTTGGAGGGCTGTCGAGGGCATCTACCTGTTTAGACCTTCTCTTCGCCCGACCCCTTCGTAAATTTAAAAACCAGAGGCACGGTACGCGGTTCTAAAACTTTGAGTAAAACTAGACGAACCGCCAGACCCCACGCCCCGGGGGCTATAGTGTTTTTTGGTTCACCAGAATAAATCAAACTCATAGTCCCCCGCATCTCCAGCTTCGGCATCCACCTTCTCAAGAAGGGCTCGGAGGGGTCCGCCTACAAAATCTCCTCCAAGGAGAAGCTGTCAGGTTGCCCAAATCAATCGAGCGGCTCAGATCGCCGCCGAGAGACAAAAACAAAAAATGGCAATGCTTATGCAGGTTACGCCGACCTCGTCGCAAACGTCGGACATGAACCCCGCACGGACGTGTCTGGTAGGAGCTTCCCATCGCTCATACAACCAAGGTAATGTTACTGACCCCACCTTCATTTCGATTAAATTATACATTCAGAACATTATATATGCAAATCACTACATCCCAACGCTTCGTGTCGCGTCACGAAATGGCAGTCACCTCATACGATATGGGTGGCAATAGGCCAAGGTTCAAAGGCCGGCCCACGAAGGGCTCGAGGCCGCCTTGTGCCAAGCAGAGCCAGAGAGAAATAACTGAGATGAGCCCTAGCGGCCCTGCCCAACCCCACTCAAAAGCGGACAAGGACATCTCAACCTTTTCTCGTTCTATTCTAACCCCGAGCCAAACCCACAGAATCTCCACAGAGGAGAGGCCAGCGGGCCACCCGAGCCTATCAAACAGCTCGGGCATCTACCGGGAGGCGGGTTAAGAAGTAGTGGAGTGCCACCTGAGGGCTCTGCCGACCCCGTCAGCAAATGATGGACCCGGATTCCACACGAACGTACCCGTTAGCGAGCTCATTAAGCGCAACACTCGAGCCGTCGAGGCAAGTGTCATCAACTCAGCCCCTCTGGTTGCGGAAACCGAGGATGGGGTAACCCACGAAGCACGGCCAACCCCTATCAGACCCTAACAGGGTTCGAGGGTTCGAGCCGCTCGATCCAAGATCAAAAGACCAAGCTTCGAAGGCTAATCCGCAAAAGGTCCGAGGCCGCCTCACGTCGAAAAAGAGCCCGGGGAGAAAAACACGGATGAGCCTCAGCGGCCTCTGCCCAACCCGCATTGAGGCGGAGAGGGTCGTCTCAACCTTCTAGTTCAAACCAGCCCCTAGCCGAGCCCATAGAAACCCCATTGAGGGGGAATCTGTTGGAAGGCGGGGCAGGGAACAACGGAATGCCACCCGAGGGCTTTGCCGACTCCATCGCAAAGCAATGGGATCAGATTCCACCCGAACACCCCTGTTAGCGAGCTCATTAGGCATGTCATTCGAGCCACCGAGGCAAATGACACTGCCCCAATCCCTCTAAATTACGAAGACTTGCGGAGGGGACGAATGTTACGAAATAGGCCAGCCCTCGACCAAAAATCCCCACCACGCGTGGGGGCTCGGGGAAGGCCGAGCCAGCGGCAAAGACCGAACGCACGGTCACGCAACGATCGCCAAAAATCCTAAGTAAAGGGGTACGAGCGAATACAAACGTACGTTCGCTTCCCTCGCTCTGGTCTCCAGTAACATCCAACCCCAGCAAACCGCAATGGGACGGATCTCACTCGGGGGCTGATAAAGGTACGTCTACCTCCTTTCTTTTTCAAAAAAGTCATTGCATCTGACCTCTTCCTCGCATCAAGATTGGTGGCAAGGTTCAGGGAAACAGATTGGTAAGATCACAAAAAGCCCATGCCCAGACAGTTACGGCAATTTTGCTCACCAGCACGATCAAGGTTTCCCCTAAAAACCTCAGGCCCTACGGTCTTAACAAACGGAAGGGTCGATCGCATAAATCTCTTTTTTATCACTAAAAGGGAAGAAGGTAAAAACAAACAAAATGAAATTATAAAACAAAATCATGAAGTTGTTCCAAAACACAAATAAACCGACACTTGTTCACCCATTACAGATAAAGGTTTATCAAACTAATTCCACTAACTACTTCCACGAAGGGAGAACCTCTTCTTTCAGCCTGTCCGCCAGGTTCCACGCAAGGGGAGCCACCGTCTTCTCCATCTCATCCAGCTCAGCGTCTTCATAGATAGGTGCAAAGCCTTCGCTCATCACCTCCAGGTTGATCTCCTGAGCATAATGGGAACGGGCGACAACGAAGGCTTGGGTGATCCCAAGGCAAAAGGCGCTCTCCTCAAGCTGGCCCACCCGCGCCGTGATACCAGCAGCGCGAGTAGTGAGGGAACCGGCCCCCTCCTCTTGCGCCACTTGCAGGCCATCACAGACCGCTAGGATGGTGGAGGACAGGCGATCATACTCATCACTTTCGACCTGAAGAAGCCCCCGCGCCTCGGCGAGATCGGTGCGCAGACCGGCAGAAACTCCCTCGGCATCCAGCCATCGGGCCACCTCCACTCCAAGATCCACCCGACGTGCCTCGGCCTCCCGACGCGTTTCGTCGTGCTCTCGGATGGCCCGGTCACACTCCTCACAGGACGTGCTGCGCTTCGAGCGAAGTCTATCTTTGGTCCGGCGCAGCTCGTCCCGCTCCTTGCGTAGCCGGTCAATCACCACCACATCCTGGTCCACCTTCTGCTGAAACACCACGGACCTCTCCTCAACCTTCAGCTTGAGGTCCCGCTCCGTCTCCAGCTCCGCTAGGAGCTCGGCAGCCCGCTCACTGGCCGTAGCGTCCTTCTGTAGCAGTTCGTCTCGCTCCTTTCGGAGCCTGGTGATCTCCTCCTTGTCCAGCTTTGTCCTCGCCGACAAATCCTCAATCAACCCATGGAACTCCTCCACGTCCCGACGTGCCTCGGCCTCCCACTGCTGGGCGACAGCAAGCTGCGTGCTCACATCTCCTCGCAGCCGGGCCTCCTCGGTGAGGCGGTCCCACTCCGCCTTTTGCTCGAGAAGAAACCGGGATTTGTTCCGGCTACGGGCAACGAGACTCTAAAAAGAAGACCAGTATAAAAAATACAAAAACACAAGGATACGAAAAGAAAGAGGAAAACGAGGCGGATACCCGGCTAGAAGGAACAATGATTTCGTGCAGGGCTCCACTGGCCTGGTTCAAGGCATTCATCATAGCCGAGAACCCGATGTCAAGGTTCTCCCGCTCCATGCTCTTGGCAACATCATCAAGCGAGAACAGAGCCGACGTTGGGTCCCGAGCATCCATCCACTGGAGCGGCGGTTCGCCCCGTGCGGGGGAATGGCTGCCCCCCGACAACAGAGCTGTGGGCGACCTCCTACGGGTCCTCTCCACCACCACCAAGACGCCCGGAGACCCTCCAGCCGTATCCTCCTCCGTCAGGCCTACCCCGAGCGCCGCGGCCTGGACCACCGATGGCGCGGATTGCGCCGCCCCTTCAGACACCATCGTGGCAGTATCTAACCCCATCGGGCTTGTCGTGGTCGGGGTCACCTCCGTTTGGGCCTCCAGTGGCGCGGACTGCGCTGCTCCCTCAGACGCCACCATGGCTGCATCTAACTCCGCCTGGCCCGCGTCGGGTGCCTCACTTGGGCCACCGGGGGCTCGGATTACGCCACCCCCTTAGACACCACCACGGCTGCGTCCAGCTGCTCCTGGCTTGGCGCAGTCGCAGCCGCCTGCTCGGAAACCACCGAGGGCACGGGCGCCACCGCGGGCGCCACTGAACCGGCCAACAAGGCCGCAACCACGGCGCCCGAAACAGGGGCGACACCGGGCAGCGTCATCCGTTCCGCCTGAAGGGCAAGGCTCTTCTTGGGCGCCGGCCACAGAGGGTGGCCCCATCGCAAGAATCTACAAAATAGGAAAAAAGCGTAAGATCGGAACAGAAAAATAAAGGAAAAAACGAGGGGAATCGGTGACATACTCTGACGCTTTTGGGCGGCGGGTACGTTTCGGGGACGAACCCTTGCTCCAACTCATGTGGGCGGGACCGTTTCGAGCCTGCCCCCTACTCTGAGGCAGGGGGGCTCGTCTCCCTTGTTTCCCGGGGCACGGCGCCAGAGCCACCCCCCTCCATCGGCTCATGGGGCGCGGCGCTAAAGCCGCCCCCCTCCATCGGCTCGTGGGGCACGGCGCCAGAGCCACCCCCTCCATCAGCTCATGGGGCACGGCGTCGGAGCCGCCCCCTCCACCAACACCTCGGGGACAGCCTCAGATCCGTCCCCTGCCATCCAACGATCCTCCGCCGGCACCCCAACGGTGACGGTGGATCCACCGGACCTAGGGGCAGGCTTGACTCCACCGGACCCGCGGACTCGCTTCCCCCCACGTGGAACGGGAATGGTCCCTACGTGGGCAACGAGTCCTCGTCCACCAGGTCACCCCAATCCACACCGGTCGCTCCCTCGTCGGACTCATCATCGTCATCGCCATCTTCACTACTCGTCTCCTCTCCTCGATCCTGAGCTTGCTGCTTCCATATCACCTTTTTCTTCGTGAGCTCCCTCGTCTTCTTGTCCCAACCAGCCGCGGCGCGGTTCGTTGCCACCCGGGTTGGGTCCTTCGGCAGCGGAGCCGGGCTGTCCTTGAAGTACAGTCCCCCGGCTGGTCCCGCCATCCCGAGGTTAACATCAGGGGATCATAAATTTAAGTGAAAAGAGGAGCAAGGGGAAAAGAAAACTTACGAAGTCAACAAACCCCAGTTCCGGTCGCATCGGGGGATGCCCCGACATCGGATACATGAAGTCAAGGACGGCGCCAGCGGAGTCCTTCATAGGCTCCATCGCCTCCTTGATGCACTATGCCACTTTAGAGTAAGGGAGCGCCTCGTCGACAAGCACCGTCCCTTCGAACGACGCTTCGGGCACCATCTGATACAGAGTAAGCATGCGCGCCATCAGCGGCGCAACCCTCCTCGCGTGGTAGGCGCCGATGATCCTCGACCCCTTTATGCCCCTCTGCTTCAGAGTTTGGAGGGCGGCGAGAAGGCCGTTGAGTTGCTTTTTTCCCTTGCCTGAGACGCCCCACCCCCACGACCTCGGGGCCTCCAAGATGTAGCGCCCGGTGAAAGCTAGCAAGGGGGCGGTGGCGTCATTCTTGACATAGAACCATTGTGAATGCCACCCCTTGTTAGAGGTGGACAGACGCATTAGCGGGTATGCCCCCCTCGGTTGTTGCGGAGGTGGATGCTGGCGTACCCCACCGGCGCATGCAGCTCTTGCTGCCCAACCCGCCTCTTCACCAGATTGATGACAAAGAGATACCGCCATAGGTCAAAGTGGGGACTGATCCCCAAGAACCCCTCGCACAGGGCGACAAACGCCGCAATGTGCTGGATCCCGTTGGAGGTAAGGTGCTGCAGTTCCACCTGATAGTAGTCCAGCAGTCCCCGAAAAAACTGATGGGCGGGTATGGCGAATCCCCGCTCATGGAAGTGAGCAAAAGACACAACGTACCCTTCAGGCGGCTGTGGCTCCTCCTCCTCACCGGGCAGCCGCCACTCCTCGGTGGCGGTCAACAGGCAAAGGAGGCCTCGGTGGATGAGGCCCTCCAGGCGCCGAGTGGAGATGTTGGATTTGTACCCCGGGTCCATTGCGACGGCGGGAGCAGCACGGGGAAGAAGGCAGCAGCGAGTTTGACGGCGGGAGCAGTGCGGGTGCGAGAGGCCCAGGCGATTGGCGACGAAGGCTGAGAACGCGAGGGCAAGGAGGCGAAGTACGGAACCCTAGGGGCGAACCCCGTGGTTTTATAGGGGCGATGGATGTGAGAAGGGCAGCGGTCCACCTCGATCCCCAAGCCCGCCACGACGCACCGCTGCGTCACGTCACGGGACACGCGCACACGATCCCTATTCCTTCCCGCAAAAGTCGCGCCAGCAGGATCAGGACTCCCTTCCCACCAAGGGAACATGGGTCACAAAGCTTTCCTCTCCAGCCCACCTAGGGCTCCGGAGCCCAAGAGCCGTCCCAACAATGACCAGGACTCAAGGACACAAGCATCGCCAGGGCCTCGATCCGCAGTAGCCCCAATCAGGCCAACCCTGAACGAAATCCCCGCGAACAGGATACCACGATTACCTTAAAAATATCTAGTTGACGAAAAAACTGGGTCTTATGGCCTTACCCACGGAGGGCCCGATACTACCCCCTGGGTAATTCTACTCGAATCACCCGGGGGCTCGGGGGCTACACCCACCGGGTGCGCTCACGCGCACCCTCTGGCGGATTGACTCTGACAAAATCAAAACAACCCCTGGACGATTCTACTCAAATCACCCGGGGGCTCGGGGGCTACTGTCGGGGACCTAATACCGGGGTACCCGAGGAGATGGAACTAATAAGGCATCGAACGTTAAAAAACTCCCGAACAAACAAGAGCACTGCTACGCTTCTTGCTCGAATGACGGGAGTTTGGTTAAACCTCGCCCGACGCCCGCAGGCTAGCTCCGCCTCACCCGACGGCTGGAGGACGGCTCCGCCTCGCCCGAGGGCTAAGGGCTAGACTCCGCCTCGCCCGATCCCCAAAGTATAAACTCCACCTCGCCCGACGCTCGTGGGCCAGCTCCACCTCGCCCGAGGGCTAAGGGCTCGGCTCCGCCTCGCCCGAGGGCTTAAGGCTAAACTGCACCTCGCCTAACCCCCCGAGGGCTGGGCTCGGCCTCACCCAATGGATAGAGGCTAGGCTCCGCCTCGCCCGATGTTCGAGGACAGACCTCGCCTCGCCCGATGTCCAAAGGCTGGCTCCGCCTCGCCTGACAACCGCACTCCGCTCCCTCATGATGATAGGCATAAGGTAAGACAAGACGTTTGGGTCAACCACGGCATCGAGGACCATGCCCTGCGCCCCTGTAGGAAAGTACCATCGGGGCATGACGGGACAAGCGCTTAGACCCTTCTAGGCGTGGCAGAGCCTGAATAGTGTTGCGGGCACATGCCCTTCGCCCTACAGTGTTGTAGGCGCCGCCTTCAGCCTCCGGGCGAAGAACCCGACAGGGACATACGACAACCACTACGTTCCAAGGGGGAACTCCTGCCCTCTATGATGGGGAACGAGCGGTCACCGCGCTGTCTGCTCGCCACGAGGTCGCAGATCGACACCCCTGACCGACACGCCGCCCGTGGAGGCAGGACAGGACATGACCACTTGTAGAGCATGGCATCATCAACCCATGCGTGCCTGATGAACATGCCCCATCTGACACTGTCCGGTTATGTCAGGGGGGCTAGCCCAGAGGAAGAAGAAGACCTGGTGCCTTCGGAGGGGCTCCTTGGTCTCTGGTTCTTTCTCCTTCCTCCGACATGTAAGCCCCGCTCCCCTTGGTCTATAAAAGGAGGGACAGGGCACCCCAACAAATGGACCGACTTTTGATGAACAACACACACACACATATGAACTCATATAGAGTCCAGCTCCACACATCCCGTAGACAGCCAAGCCGCCACCAGGCTCCTGGCATCCTTTTGACCCTTCCATCAGAGACCTAGGACCAGTCCCTCTCTCGACCGTTTGTACTCCCTACTACGAACCATTTTCGGTGCTAATAACACAAGCAGTAGTAGACTGGACGTAGGGACATTCGACCCAAACCAGTATAAACCTTGTGTCCTTTAGCGCACCATCCGGACCTGACGCGCATCTATTATAAATTTACTCGCTGGTGTTTGTTCGAAACACCGACAGAAGTCTACAAGAATCTTATGATAGATGACTTAGAGGACTTGAGTTGCTTTCGGCTGCGTGCTCTTGAAAATATCAAAGCCAATAAACTGAGGGTTGCAAAATATTACAATAAGAAGGTCAAGATTAAGCAATTTTTTGAAGTAGACTTGGTCTGGAAAGTGAAATTGCCGATCGAGTTAAAGGACAGTAAGTTCGGCAAATGGTCACCTAATTGGGAAGGACGTTATCGGATCAAACGTTGTGCGCCTGGTAATGTTTATATTTTAGAAACACTAAGAGGAGAGGAAGAATTTGGTAGAGCAATCAATGGAAAATATCTAAAGAAATATTACCCTAGCGTTTGGATTAATAATTGACAACCGATTTGTTCGGTCGTTGGCTCTAATAGCGAATACCAGAAATGTATCACCTCTAGTGCAAAAATAAACCCAAAGGGGTAAAAGCTAGTACGATGTGTATCGTCTATAGGAGCAAAGCAAACATGGATAAAGTGATGCATATAATATGAAGTACGAAGCAAAGGAAAATCACTCAAGATAGAGAAATTGTTTGCTAAATATCACCTATTACAAACTACGGGCCGGAAAACACTTTGGTTACTATATCATCAGCCTGGGAAATAAAGGCTACGGAGTTGGCGGCACTGAAGAAATCCTCAACCAGGCACTCATGATCCCTAGGGTGCGTCGTGGCTGAAAAACCGTAGGGAAGAAACCAAAGTTTGTGACCAGAACGGGCTTGCGCAGCAGCCAACGCCATGGTGGCACCATGACGAATGCCATACAAAGCGACCTCCCTGACACGGTTCAGGATGTCGTGCAGGCGAACCACCAGGACGGTGCCTCTGGCATTGACGAATCCTGCCGTGTACTCCGTAGCCAATCGGAGGCTTTCCAGTTGAGCGAACAAATCTAAAAAGATTCAAAGGGGAGATGATCAGAATCTTGAAGATGAAATTGAGAGGAAGAAAAAGTTATGATAGATATCTCACCCATGATTCTGGCATCAGCCTTGGCCAACCTATCCTCCACCGAATCGGCCTCGGGAGGTGATTGGCATCGGACCATGGCCAGAGTCGATTCTGCGAGGGAGAGACAGTTGGTGAGATTCTGGCCATGCGTGTCGATGGAGGCGAGCAGGTCATCATTGTCGACCCGCCTCCTCAGATAGCAGGGAAGCTGGTGGCGAGCTGTTGACGAAGAGAACCTCGAAGGCTGAATGGAGTCGGCCCTATGCCCCGAAGCAGTGAGAACATCACGAGTTGCACCCTCCTGGTGATGAAGGCGCTGGCGTGATGACGTAGCTCCATTGAGGGCCTCCTCAGCTGATCTTTTGCTGTTCTCCATGATCTCAAGCCTATAGAAAAGTAGAAATCGCACAAAAACACGAAAGGTTTGAGACGACGCAGGATATTTTTTGATCCACAGCCGTGGCCCGTATATATAGCCCGGGAAGGTGAGAAGATAGATTTCGCCGGGGTGTGGAATTGAAGTCAGATACGGAAATGGATCGACACTCCAGAAATTTAGGGGATGGATAACGAAAAGATAACATATTCGGACTTATTGCTTCCCATAATTACAAAATATTGTGGGATGGATACGAAAGATTTACATTGACCAGCGATCGACCCATCGAGGCTTCTTTGGATTGAAGGGAGTCCGGATACCCACAAGGCCAAAGGTCATCATGAACCGAGTCACATTGGCCCGTTGATAAAATTATGACAGAGAAGGGGAAAAGCCGCCTGCCTAACAGATGCCCAGCTGATTTCTCGGTGACTAGGAAACTATGGGAAAGAAGCCTGTGGCTTTCTCGATGGGCATTTGATGGAGTAAACAAGGAAAAGGTGTCCACACATTTTAGCCCTTGCAAACACTAGAACAGTTCTGCGAGCATGGAGAGAAGACTCAAGTGATATCACAAGAATACTTCTAACCGCAGTAGCTGATCCTCTTGCTCGACAAGGCGCTAAGATGAGTGGTACAATCACCCTATGCACAAGAATTTTTCTAACCACTCAAGATCTTCATGGCAAAAAGATAGACCATGGAGGGTCAGGCGGAGTCAGAGGCACTCGAGGAAGCAGATAGAAGAGAAACATAGCTGAATTGTTGAATTGTTCTCGCTAGAGTCGGATAGACATTTTATAGTCGGCCTGGAAAGATGGATCCAAGCGCCCGTGAAGCAATGATACTCTCGTAAAGGTTTTGAAGCATGGGCTCATGAGCTGACATAGACGGTGACAAACAGTAGACCCCAAATCAAGATTCTCTACCCGTGACTGCGGACCTATCGGGGGTACAGACGTGATAATTTTGGAATAAAATTACTTTTATCCTAAAATTGGGGGCATGTGTTTACACCAAAATTTGGAAGAAAGAATTGCAGAAACTCGAAAGCTTCCAAGATCATGTCATCAAGAAATTGATTGCATGAAGTTCGGTATCAGCTGATTCGAATGTAGCACTAGAATCGGCTCTCTTTAGATAGCGCCAGCAGATGACGACAAAAGCTACGGTCAGCGCCGGAAAGAACATGTTGGGCTCTAAAAAAGAAAAAGATTAGGGTTCAAGTTATCTAAAATTAGGAATGTTTTCTCGTAGGCCAAAAAATTGTGAAGAGTCGTGCTTAAGTAGGATTCATGCGTAGGTTTCGGGTATAAATATTCGACATCCACTGCAACTCTGGTATAAGCTAGTTATCGACTCTTATTTAGTTCAAGTAAGGCTGCATCGATCCGGTCGACATCCACTGCTCGAACTAGATGAAGGTCAAGTTATATGCACTATCTAAGGGTGGCGTCCTTCGGATAGATTTATTAACTTACCGATATTGCTTATTACTTTCATTATTTATTTAATTACAATAATATCACTTCGTCCGATTAGGATTAATCTGGATCCGCCCTATATCCTGTTTAACCCATCGTTTATTAATCTAAACTAATCTAATCTGCACCTTAAACGATGAGTTATGTTTTATCGGCTGTTTTATGTCAATCTTGATCGTGCATAGTATGCAGTTAAGGCATGTCTGGTCTTGAATAGATCTATTGGCTAACGAAAACTGTTCCATGGCCCGTTATTACGGTCTGTGTGATTCTGCCTCACATCCCACTGTTAGCACCATTAAGTGGAGATCGTTATTTGGTAGATCTGTTCTTGATAGGGCATGACCTTAATTGTGCGCTATGCCTGAATCGGTTGTTTTAGCCGATATCGAGTGTTTTCACATATGCAGTTCACATCACGAGACCGTTGAAGTAAAGATAGGTTGAAAGATGTGTTAGCCCCATAATCTTATTATTTTATTACGGTCTGCATGATTCTGCCTCATGCCCTACTGATATTAGTAATAAGTTAGAGTCGTCGAATTTATTGCTGTTTTTACGGCCTGCATGATTCTGACTCATACCCCACTGGTCATAGCGATAGATAAGATCTAATATGTTCATAGATTTATCTCTATTAAATGGTTAAATGATAATGGACTGAATTTTTATATAAAAAAGGATTCGGTTACTTTCAGTCATTGGCTTAGCATAAACTGATAAGTGTTGACATCTTATTGCCATTGACTAATATTTATCTAAATAACGATATTTATCCTGAATGACAACCGATTTTTCTTTCATAATTTTATGAGCTTTAACTGATTTATTCTTATGAGTATGCTGGAATCAGTTATTTAGTCGATCTCCTTCTACATCGGTTCTCAGAGCCGCACATTCGGGATTGTCTGACAACACCGGCATATTCTGTCTTAAATTACTGATTTAATTTTCTCTTCTTATCAATGCATGGTTAAATTGACTGGCACGTTTAGGAAGGAGTGCGCAGGATCGATAATCCCTGTGTTAAAGTTAGGCGGATCTCCAGCTCCATCAAACGAACCATTCCGGCTTGCTCGTGTGCCTCGACACGGGACGAAATTTCGTGCCGACACCATTGTTCCGAGGAGCCTCTGCTGAACGGCGCGCACGAGGCGGCCGGTGAGAACAGCAGCATCGCCGGCGCCGACGGCGCATCCTTGCTCACTGGCGCCGGCTTTCTTAGCGTGCTCACCTTCTCGTGGATGTCCCCTCTGCTCAGCTTGGGCCACAGGAAGAGCCTCGTCCTGGAGGACGTCCCGGGCCTCGAGTCCGGCGACAGCGTTGCTGGCCTGCTCCCGTCGTTCAAGGCCAACCTTGAGGCGCTCAGCCGCGACGGCGACAGCTGCAGCTCTAGCTCCAGCCGGAAGGTCGTCACGGCGTTCAAGCTCACCAAGGCCCTGCTGCGCACCGTCTGGTGGCACGTCGCGGTGACCGCGTTCTACGCGCTGGTCTACAACGTCGCCACCTACGTCGGCCCGTACCTCATTGACTCCGTGGTGCAGTACCTCAACGGCGACGAGAGGTACGCGAGCAAGGGGCCGCTCCTTGTCGTTCGAGTGCCTGTCGCAGCGGCACTGGTTCTTCCGCTTGCAGCAAGCGGGGATACGCGCGCGGTCGGCGCTCGTCGCCATCGTGTACCAGAAGAGCCTCGCGCTTTCCAGCCAGTCAAGGCGGAGCCGCACAAGCGGAGAGATGATTAACATCATCAGCGTCGACGCCGACCGCGTCGGCATCTTCGCATGGTACATGCACGACCTCTGGCTGGTGCCGTTACAAGTAGGCATGGCAATGTTCACCCTGTACTCAACGCTCGGGCTCGCCTCGCTTGCCGCGCTCGGTGCCACCGTGGTCATCATGCTTGCCAACGTGCCTCCCGGAAAAATGCAGAAGTTCCAGGAGAAGCTCATGGACAGCAAGGACGTCAGGATGAAGGCGACGACTGAGATCCTTCACAACATGAGGATTCTGAAGCTGCAGGGGTGGGAGATGAAATTCCTGTCCAAGATCATTGAGCTGAGGAAGACAGAGACGAATTGGCTAAAGAAATACCTCTACACATCGGTCACGGTGACCTTCGTCTTCTGGGGGACCCCGTCCTTCGTTGCTGTGGTCACCTTTGGAGCTTGCATTCTCATGGGGATCCCGTTGGAGTCAGGGAAGGTGCTGTCAGCATTGGCCACGTTCCGCGTGCTCAAGGAACCGATATATGTCCTTCTTGACACTATCTCAATAGTGATTCGGATCAAGGTGTCTCTTGACAGGATAGCATCATTCCTATGCCTTGACGAGCTGCCGAGTGATGCTGTGCAGAGGCTTCCAAGTGGTAGCTCTGACTTTGCAATCAACGTCAACAATGGGTGCTTCTCCTGGGAAGCCTCACCTGAAGTCGTCCCAACACTGAAGGACCTCAACTTCCAAGCTAGGCCAGGCATGCGTGTTGCGGTTTGTGGGACAGTTGGCTCCGGCAAATCGAGCTTGCTGTCTTGCATTCTTGGCGAGATTCCAAAGTTATCGGGAGAGGTCCAGATTTGTGGGACAACAGCATATGTCAGTCAGTCAGCATGGATACAGAGCGGCAAAATTCAAGAGAATATACTGTTCGGCAAGGAGGTGGACACAGAGAAGTATGACAGAGTACTTGAGTCATGCTCGCTGAAGAAAGACTTGGAGATTTTGCCATTTGGTGATCAGACAGTCATCGGCGAGCGAGGCATCAACCTTAGTGGCGGGCAGAAGCAAAGGATTCAGATAGCCCGCGCTCTTTATCAGGATTCCGACATCTATTTGTTCGATGATCCATTCAGTGCAGTTGATGCCCATACAGGATCCCACCTTTTTAAGGTACATGATTTATTGATTTATTCTAATTAAGCTTCATCGCTAACAACTTTATTTTGCAGGAATGCTTGCTTGGGGATTTGGCTTCAAAAACAGTGGTTTATGTTACTCATCAGATTGAGTTCCTACCTACTGCTGATCTCATTCTTGTGAGAAATTCTTTGTAAAGTTTTAATGCATTATCGTTACCATAAGTTCGTATGCCTCTTCTTATAAAGCTCGTAATGTAGGTCATAAAAGATGGGAGAATAGCACAAGCAGGAAAATACAACGAAATACTAGGTTCAGGGAAAGAGTTCATGGAGCTAGTTGGTGCTCACAAGGATGCTCTGACAACATTGGATGCGATTGATTCCATGAATGGAGGCAATGTGCCCTCTCCTTCAAGTGGCAAAGCAAAGCCAAAGCTTTCCAGATCACTGTCATCAGTTGAGAAGAAAGATAAAGCCAACAATGATGAACAGAATGCTCAGAGTGGGCAGCTGGTGCAGGAAGAAGAAAGGGAGAAAGGTAGGGTAGGGTTCTGGGTCTATTGGAAGTACCTCACACTAGCTTATAAGGGAGCTCTTGTACCGTTTGTGTTGCTAGCACAGATACTTTTCCAAATACTTCAAATTGTGAGTAATTACTGGATGGCTTGGGCTGCTCCCGTGTCAAAGGATGTTGAGCCTCCGGTGAACATGTCGACACTGATCTATGTCTATGTCATCCTGGCTCTTGGAAGCTCACTGTGTATCCTTGTAAGATCACTGTTCCTTGCAACAGCTGCATACAAAACAGCGACTTTGTTATTCAACAAGATGCATTTGTCCATATTCAGAGCTCCTATGCCTTTCTTCGATTCCACTCCGAGCGGGCGCATCTTGAATAGGGCAAGTCATTCGTCGGATAAAATATTGTTAGTTCAATTCATTTACTTGTACTATGCTAATTCATATATTCAAAATTTGCAGGCTTCAACTGATCAAAGTGAAGTGGACACTATCATTGCTGGCCAGATGGGCTTTGTTGCATTTTCCATCATTCAACTTATCGGAATTATTGTGTTGATGTCAAGTTGCATGGCAGGTCTTTGTTGTTTTCATCCCTGTATTTGCTACCTGTGTCTGGTATCAGGTACTTTTTACCAATATATCCTATCATCGCCCATGTTAAACTGCAGGATCACCCCATATCTCATTTTACTTCCTTGTACTAAATCCGTTCCAAATTATAATTCGTTTGACTTTTTTACTCCAAGTTTGATCACTCGTCTTACTCAAAAAAATTTGTGCAAACATAGTCAAATTTAAGTCATTCTTGAAGAACTTTTGTTAATAATGCAAGCCACAACCAAAGAAGTGATATTTTGCACAAATTTTTGAATAAGACAGTTGTCAAACTTTAAGTCAAAAAAGTCAAACGAATTATAATTTGGAACGGAGAGAGTACATGTTAGATGTAAATGTTGTGTAGCAATAAGGGCACCTATGCATATATGCCCATCCCATGTACATGTTTGGGCTGTTGCCCCCCTGGAATAGATTGAGCTCACTCCACTCTAACATGGGTATCCAGAGCCTGGTTACGCTAGGGTCACCTGTGGCCGCCGGCCCGCTGACGACTCGTCCCGCCGGTTTCTCCCTGCCGCGCCGCCACCGTCTCGTCCCTGCGTGCCGCCATCGATTCGTTTTCCTGTCGCGGTTCATCTTCTTCTTGTCGCTGGCGTCGCGGCTTCTTCCTGTGGCCGCCGCCGTGGCTCCTTCCTAATGGCCACCGCCACGCAGCCCCCTAGGTCGCGCCTCTCGTGGTGCTCTCCCTCGAGCCACGCAGGCGCAGGCGTGTGCATGTGGTCTCGACCACGAGTCCACGCAGACACGTGCGAGCAGGGCGTGCGGGCCCCTCAGGTGCGGACGCACGCGAGCAGGGCATGTGGGTCCTGATGCGCGGACACAAGCAGGCCCCTCAGCCGCACCTATGACTTCCTGACTCATCTTCGTGCTGAGTTTGAGCCTCTTCGTGCTCAATTACTTGCTCATGAGCCATGTGTGTCCTTGATGGAGGTAGTTGCTGTTGTTCATAACGAGGAGACCTATCTTTGTTCTATTGGTCTGCTTCAGTTGACCTCCTCCTCAGTTCTGGCTACTCGATCTGCATCCTCTGGAATTCTTGGTTTTGCTCCCTAGGGGCTTCTTTAGTGTCCTCTGGCTCTGGGACTCGTAGTTCAGGTGGACTTCACTGTGATCACAGTGACAGAGATGGACATGTTGAGGCTCACTGTTACAAGAAGAAGAGGCAACAGACTCAGTCTTGCCAAGGTGGGCATCCCTCGCAGGGTTCTCGACTTCTAGTAGTGTGACTCTCAGCATAGTGATACACAAGAGATACTCATGTTGCTTCGTCGTCTTGCAACCTTTGTTCCTAATGGAGCTGCTGATTCTGTCACTCCTGCCCCTGCACTATCTGTTGCTACTTCTCAGTCTTCTATTGAGGGACCACCATCTACTTTAGGTATCTTGCCATGGATTCTTGACTCTGGTGCTTTTTTTCGTATGACGCCTAATAGTACTCATCTTTCTTCCATTTGCCCCCCTTCTATTCCTCTTACCATTCAAACTGCTGATGGTTCACCTCTTTCGCTTGTTGGTCGTGACACTCTTTCATCCTCTTCCTTTCATGTTCTCAGTGTTTCTTATGTCCCTAATTTGACCATGCAACTTATTTTTGTTGTCCAGCTCACCGATCATGGTTATCGTGTTATTCTTAATTCTGACTCTTGTCGTGTCCAGGATCTCAGCTCGGGTCTCCTAGTTGGTACTGGCCCTTGCCGTCGTGATTCTCAATGTCTTTGGGAGCTTGACTGGCTTCGTCTTCCTTCCGCTGCCTCTGCCAGTCTTGTGGGCTCTGCTTCTCCTGCATCGACTTCTTCATCTTTTGCTCAGTGGCATCATCGATTGGGATGTTTGTGTGGTTCCCGGTTATCCACTCTTGTTCCCGGTTATCCACTCTTATTCATCGTGATCTTTTGGGGAATGTCTCTAGTGATGTTTCTTTAGATTAGTGTCAGGGCTGTAAGCTTGGCAAACATATCCAGCTCCCATATTCCTATAGTGGGTCAGTGTTACAGCATCCTTTTGACCTTGTTCATTCTGATGTATAGGGTCTCGCACCCTTCGTCTCGAAAGGGGGTCATCAATATTATGTCATATTTATCGATGATTTCTCTCGCTTCACATGGGTGTACTTTGTGAAACATCGTAATGAGGTGTTATCCATATATAAGACCTTTGCTCATATGATTCATACTCAATTTGGTGCTTCTATTCGTGTTTTTTGTGCTGATTCTGTTGGGGAGTATCTTTCGAGCGCTCTTCACCAATTTCTTTCTAATTAGGGCACTCTTTCTCAGTTTTCTTGTCCTGGTGTGTCTGCTCAAAGTGGTGTTGCTGAGCACAAGCATTGCCACCTTCTTGAAACTGCTCGTGATCTTATGATTGCTTCATATGTTCAACCTAATTTTTGGGCTAATGTAATCTGTAATGCCACTTAATTAACTAACATTCTTCCTTCATCCGCTCTTCAAGGTGGAATCCCATATGAGCGCCTCTATGGACAACCACCTGATTACTCCGGTCTTCGCCTTTTTGGATGTCTATGCTATGTCCTTCTTGCTCCTCGTGAACGCACTAAGCTGACACATCAATCTGTTGAGTGTGTTTTCTTGGGTTGTAGTGCTGAACACAAGGGATATCATTGTTGGAATCCTATTGCTCATCGTATGTGGATTTCTCGAGATGTTACTTTTGATGAGTCTCGTCCATTCTATCCTCGGCCTTCCTCTGATGTTTCTCCTCAGGCTGTTGTTGAGCCTCTTTCCCTCTTGACCTTTCCTGATTCACCTAGCTCCATTTTTTTTCTTCCTCCACCTTCTCCATCATCTCCAACTCCACCACTGCTCTCGGAGCCACCTTTCATAGGCTTCTCTTAGGTCCAGCTATGATTCCAAGCCTCCTATGATTCACACCTACAGTCGCCACCTCTAGGATCCATCGCCTCCTATTGATTCATTTCCTGATGTTTCACCTCCTGTTGAGACATCTTCGGTTGAGGATTTTTCCTCTCAGCCATCCTCTCGTTATGATCTTCACGATCTTGGGTCGTTGAAGCCTATAGACCGATATGGTTTTGCTAGCACGGTTCTTTCTGAGCCAACCACATACCATGATGCCATTTGTCATCCAGAATGGCAACATGCCATGGCTAAGGAGATCGCTGCTCTTGAGCGCACTGGCACTTGGGATCTTGTTCCTCTTCCTTCTCATGCTCGTCCCATCACGTGCAAGTGGGTTTATATGATTAAGACTCGCTCTGATGGCTCTTTTGAGCGTTATAAGGCTCGTCTTGTTACTCATGATTTTTAGCAGGAGCATGGTTGCGATTATGATGAGACCTTTGCTCCTGTGGCTCATATGACTACTGTTTGTACTCTCCTTGTTTTGGCCTCTGTTCATGCTTGGTCTATTTCTCAGCTTGATGTAAAAAATGCCTTTGTTAATGGTGAACTCCATGAGGAGGTCTACATGCGACCACCTCCTAGGTATCTTGTTCCAGATGGCATGGTTTGTCGTCTTCATCACTGTCTTTATGGTCTGAAACAAGCTCCTCAGCATTTTGCCTCTGTGATCACTGTTGCTAGTTTTTCTCCGAGTGATCATGACCCCACCTTGTTTATCCATACTTCATCTCCAAGCCACACTCTTCTTCTACTTTATGTTTATGATATGATCATCACTAGTGATGATTCTGAGTATATTGCCTTTGTGAAGGCATGTCTTCCTCATGTCCGATCTTGGTTCTCTTTGTTACTTTCTTGGAATTGATGTATCTTCCACCTCTGATGTCATTTATCTGTCCCAAGAAAAGTACATCCAAAATCTTCTTGATCGCTCCTCTCTCACTGATCATCGCACTGTTGAGACCCCCAAGAACTTAATCTTCATTTTTGCCCCACTGATGGTGAACCTCTCACTGATCCTACTCGGTATCACCATATTGTGGGGAATCTTGTCTATTTGGGTGTGACTAGTCCTGACATCTCTTATGGTGTGCACATTCTTAGTCAGTTTGTTTCTGCTCCCACTCACCTTCACTATAGTCATCTTCTTCGTGTCTTGCCTTACCTATGTGGGACCATTACTCGTCGTTTGTTCTTTTCGTGCTCTGATTCCTTTCATCTCCAAGCCTACTCTGATGCTACTTGGGCTAGCGACTCTTCCGACCGTCGCTCTCTTTCTACCTATTGTGTTTTTCTTGGTGGTTCTCTCTTTGCTTGGAAGACTAAGAAGCAAACTGCGGTTTCTCATTCGAGTGCAGAGGCTGAGTTGCGAGCTATGGCTCTTCGACAGCAGATGTTACTTGGCTGCGATGGTTACTTGAGGATTTTGGTGTTTCAATTTCTGTGTCAACCCCTCTCTTGTCTGACAGTACTGGTGCTATTACATAGCTCATGATCCGGTGAAGCATGAGCTCACCAAGCATATCGGTGTTGATTTATCTTACACTCGGGCACAAGTGCAAGATGATGTCATTACTCTTCGCTATGTGCCTTTAGAGCTTCAGTTGGTTGAATTCTTCAACAAGGCACAGATGAGAGCTCAGCATCGGTTCTTTATCTCCAAACTCAGTTTTATGATCCACCCTGAGTTTGAGGGGGGTGTTAGATGTATATGTTGTGTAGCATAAGGGCATCTATGCATATAATGCCCATCCCATGTACATGTTTTGGCTATTGCCCCCTAGAATAGATTGAGCTCACTCTAGTCTAACAGTACAAAAACTTTCTTTTTCCTACCTTAATTGAAGGGCAGAGCCCCTGCCGTTACGTTAAAAAAAATTACTTGCCTTGTTGTAGCGGTACTACATTGACACAGCTAGGGAGCTGCGAAGGCTAGTAGGAGTTTGCAAAGCTCCTACCATACAACATTTTGTAGAATCAATAACAGGGTCAACTACCATTAGAAGTTTCGGTAAGGAAAATCAGTTTGTGTCAACTAATAGCCATATAGCAGATGCCTACTCTCGACCGAAATTCTACAACATTGGAGCAAAGGAATGGCTTCGCTTTCGTCTGGATGTGTTGTCATCTCTGGTATTTGCCTTCTCTTTGATATTTTTGATCAGTCTACCAACCGGTATCAATGATCCAGGTATATATCATGTTAATTCTGAACATTATTTATAGTTTGGCTGGCTGGATGACAGTAAATTAGATAGGATTTGTTATGGATTCGTAACTAACATCATGATGAACTTTCAGGTATTGCTGGTCTTGCCATCACATATGGGCTTAACCTGAACATCCTTCAAGCATCGGTTGTCTGGGTATGTGCACTTTGGAGAACAAGATAATACCAGTAGAGAGAATTCTACAGTACATTAACATTCCTGCAGAACCCCCGCTTGTTATGTCACAAGATAAGTTGGCTCATAACTGGCCATCTAATGGAGAAATTCAGCTCCATAATTTCCATGTAAATCCCTCATCCTTTAGCCGTTGCGCTGTATTCCTTTTTCTGTATTAGAATAGTTTTTTTTGAACTATCATGGTGGAGGAGGGGAGTTAATCCGCACCTGAATACATATTGATATAAATCAAAACCCATTCATCAAGTTAATTTTGGAAAACCAGACTAAAACCCTACAAACAACCTCAACGCAAGGGCAAGCTTGTGGCATATCCACAAAATTAAAACAACAACAAAGCCCCATCACAAGGGCGGACGGTGGCACAACCACAACACACCAGTAAGAAGAAAAAGAAATTGCAACACCAAGGCACGAGAACTCTTCAAGATGCCTATAGGGAGGTGAACGACGTAGGGGCGTAATCATCGTCAACCAAGCAGGAGCTTAGCAAGGCTTTCACCTGAGTCTTGTGCCAAGGAGGGCCACGAATGGTCAGGCTGCAAGAGGTTCTTCAGTGATGCGCGATGCCTTCAACAAGGAAGCTCCACCCGGTGGCGTTCTCGCCACTGGCTCAGCCTAGGGCTGAGCTGAGCTTTCACCTAGAACCTTCGTAAGAGCTCTCGTAGACGGTGCGACAAAAGACATTGTTGTCACATCCGAAATCCAGAGTTGACATCCTGATGCCGCCACCACGCTACCACCGCCACCGCGGACACAGGCATGGATGACACCGTCGTACTGCCGAGACGGTGCTCTACCCTTCCCGACAAGAGGCACAGGGGAAGGGCAACCGCGGACACGCAGCCCCGAGTATGTACCGCGCACCAAACTGCATGCACCACGCACGCACGTGTAGAGGGAACTGCTACCAGAGCGCCATCTGTGCCTTGAGGTGGACAGCAACGGTTCCATCAGATCTGGAGGCGAGGTTGCCGGATCCGTTGCAGGGACACCATGGATACGTAGCCCCACCGCTAGCATGCCCGTAGCCAAACTGCGCACGCCAAGGGCCTGCACACGCATAAGAAGAAGAGCCACCGGCACTACAGAGCATCATCACCGGATCTGACCGAGGGGGGCGGCGAAGTCAAGCAGACGCCCATGCTCCTTCTTAGGGAAGCGCCATCCTACGCAAGCCGTACCTCAGGGAGGAGCGCCACGCCGTTGGGTGGGGTGCCGCCCACCGCGCCGCCGCACAAGACACGATGTTGCCCTACCAGCCGGGTGCCTGCATGTAACACCTCTGGTGTTACGAACTTGCTTAGCACCTAGGTTAAGGCCTCGGGAAATCTAGCCGAACGAGTTTTCAAATTTTAACGAGTTAAAACACACATGAAATAAAAAACAATTTCTATAAACAGAAACAACATATAACGTGTGCATTGTGTTTATGTAAAAATGGCGAGCAAATAGTGTAGATAAGAGTGCAACTTTAATTTTTGGGAAGTGAATATTGTGAACTAGCGTTTTTGGGAGCACAAACATCGAGTCCGAAATTTAAGCTAGAACTTTTCGTTTAATCGACAAGAAGTTGAATTTATGTTTAAAATGCCATTTTGGTGAATTATATTGAGAAAAATAGTTAAAAGGGTGCTTAAATGTTTTTCTCCTATGGTTTAGTATAAAGTATGGACTATTGCATGAAATGTTTATTGGATGAAATTAATAAGGTTTAGACATATTAAAAATTAGGACGAAAGTGCAAATGGTTGTTAGTCCTAACCGGGCCTTGCCCTTTTCTAAGTCTGAAAATGATAGTAGACAATGCCGTTTTGACATTCAGATTCTAACAAAAAATTTTAAACACCGACTTCATGTTCTTGTACTGTTGGTTGCCTCTAGGCGAGTACTTGAGCATGGCTTAAGTGGTAGTGGGGTTGGGTGTCACGGTACCTTCGTAAAATTTCCCAAACTTCGTTAAAACATGTCAAAGTCGTGTCGTTGGCGCTCTGTTCGTGAACTGACGTTCAGCACGATGAGCTCATGTTGGCATTCCTCTCACTCCCTCTCTGGTTGCTCCTTGGTCATGATGATTGCTTCGCTAGCTAGCTGGTAGTGATGACCTTGAGTTCATGGAATTGGTTGAGCCTTCGTCGAATCAATGAGCAGTTTTTGGCCCGCTTTAAAAATGTGTGTGGCATCATTCCTAGTTTCTTGACCTGAGGCCACGGTCACCACGCGCGCAAGTGTGCTGCCGGTGACGAGCTCGGGTCATGACCAGGTGGCTGCCGCTGGTCAGTCTGCATGCCGTTGTCGCGTGTTGCTTGGTGCCGCGCAACGCCTTAGCCTCGCCGTGGCTGAGTCCCACAGGCCAGCCCTGGTGGTCGGCTAGCTGCGCGCTAGGCCAGGCTTGGCCACCACCGCCCCACGCTGTGCGCATGTACTGCCAAGTCACGCATAGGGCTACATTCTACCTTCCCTATCACCTTGCCCTGCCCTGTAGCGCGTGTTCACAGCCGCTCATCTCA
Organism: Miscanthus lutarioriparius; assembly: GCA_904845875.1. Classification (NCBI taxonomy): domain Eukaryota; kingdom Viridiplantae; phylum Streptophyta; class Magnoliopsida; order Poales; family Poaceae; genus Miscanthus; species Miscanthus lutarioriparius. The sequence goes on from CAJGYO010000002.1 coordinate 27,825,959, forward strand.
CCTACCTCGCTCCTGCTCGCACCGCCTCCTGTTGCATCGCGATGCCGTGCTGCAGAGCGCGCGTGGCCGCATGTGGGCACACCTTCAATGGCTACGTCCAAGCACTAACCGATGTGCCACTCGCTCGTGTGGTAATATCCCCGTTGTCATGCCTCGTCGGGTCATGGCCGGACCATTTCTGCCAGGGCCGTTCCCCGCGGCGTGGCGGTGGCGGTGCACCGCTATCCTTTCCCCTTCATAACCTACAACTCAAAGCTTCCCGGTCCAATTCCTCGCGTCTGCAGGTAGCAGAGGGAGTCAGCTTGGTACCCCGTTCCCACCAAGTCCAGTTGTTGCCTGCCTGCGGCCAATTTTGCATTTTTGGCCAGCCTGGCCTTGTGCGCCGCCGAACCGGCGGGTTTGGAGGTAAGGCAAGTAGGAATAATAGCAATTCAATTACGCATAACCCTGAGTTTGCCTTGACTTTCTTCATCCGGTGCTCGCGTTACTTTGGCCAGGATGCTCGATGACGGAGTGTGGACGCGTCGGTGCCACACTCGGAGCGCCGCCGCGCGGTGCGGGCGCACATGGCTAGACCGCCATAGCGCTCCCCTGCTTCAACCATCAGTGGGGCGTGCACCACGGTGAGCCACTGATGCTTATCCACCACCTCTACTCTACTGAGTGTATGTAGGTTCGTCGAAATAGGATCGCCACCGCCGCAGTTAGCCGCTCACCGCTGCCGCTCGTGGCAGTGCGTCGCTAAGTCCCTAACTGCCACCCATGCGTGCGGGTTTAGTCGTAGATGGTGGTCGGCCCATTATTACTATCATAGTGGGTCTAGCTTACCTGGCGTAACCGCCGTTGCCGCTGGTGTGCCGCGCCACCGTGCACAGGTATGCCGAGGACCGCCCCATTGCAAAGGCAACACATTCTAGAGTCTTTAATGCAAAACGTGAGTCTAAAATCTACCTGGTGGTGCCATCGAAGAGGGGAGGGGGCTCGGGGGGCGGAGGTCAGGGGAGACGGCAGCACTTCCTCCACAGAGCTGCACGGGGAGGAATAATTGTTCCATGAAAAAACTCAATAAAGAACCTCCCTTCATAGAAAGTTCAATAGAGAATCTGAGCGGCAATAGCCGACAGAGACTGGATCCTGTTCTGGCATTTAGCCACTTGGTTCTGCTCAGTGCTCACCTTGTAGGCGTGGCGGATGCCATGGCGATGATACGGGTTCGTGAGGAGCTTCGCGCGCGGAGGTGGTGTTGAGCTGCATCTGCTCGATATATACTCTCTCAAATGCCAATAAAATGGACAGTTGTCGTTGCCCTGTTCGTCTGCTTAGTGTGGACCCCCCGCCAATGTGACCTGCTTATTGGGTTGCCGCGGCGTTTTCTAGGCGCCGCCGCCAGCAGTCGCATGGTACCGCTCTCAGCTCCTTCGCCCGCAGGGGCGGGCCCACATGTATTCAATGGTATTCAGTTGAATACCCAAATTTTTTGGCAAAAATTTTCATATATATAATGTATATACAAGTCTGTATATGAGAAAAAGAAAAATACAGTGAACTTCCTACCTGTACAATCAATTCAGCCCAATTTCTAATTGTTTTCGTTTCCCATCCGAGGCCCAGTGCTGCCCCGCGGCCCATTTTGTCTAGCTGAGGCCCAAGGATGCACGCTCGGTGCTCCAGGTCGCCCTCCTGTCCCGCTGGCCGCTGCTCCCGCAATCGCACGGAGAAAGTTGAATCGACTCGGTTCGCGCGGCGTGTTCTGGCGAAAGAAACCCTTAGGGCCTCGGTTGATCGGTTCGTGCCCTCGTGCGGCGTGCGACGGCAAGGAGGCAGGAGGCGCGGCGTGGCAGCGTGCGAGTAGCAGCTAGCAGGCAGCAAGCAGGCCGACCGCCGGCACCAGGCAGCGACCTCCGACCTGTAAGTTCAGATTCACTCCTCACGAAGTTTTAGGGATAGCAATTCGCCAATTTGTCCTCAAACTACTTAGGCCCTGTTTATTTCCGCGACACCGTATCGCGCGTTCGCGTTTGAGCGAACGCGGCTCGGAGGCTACGTTTTGCGAATCGCGGGTCGTAGTTAAGTTTCGCGCGTTCCATGCCGCGGGCGATTCCCTGTCGCGCGTTGGTCGCGGGGCGTTCGGCGGGATTATCTCGCTTTCCTCGCTCACTCGCAACGCGAACGTGGGAATACGTAGAAACAAACAGGGCCTTAGTCTAGTCTCTTGTTTTAATTTTAGGTCTCAAGTATGAAAAGAAAATGATGAAAGCTTCACAAATTTGAGAGGTCTAGCAGAGTTGTCCATGATGCTTGTTAAAAAGGACAAGGTTGATATGTTCAACATTGTTTACAAACTTCTCAAATTGGTGCTAGTTCTCCCAGTTGCAACAACCGGGTGTTGAAAGTATCTTTTCTACCATGAACTATATCAAAAAGCAAGCTGAGATATATGATGGGGCAAGATTACTTGAATGATGGCTTGGTTACATTCATTGAAAGGGAATTCTTCTTGCAAGCAAAGGATGAACATCATCAACCGTTTTTAAAGCATGAAGGATCGGAAAGTTGTCTTGTAATTTGTAAGTTTTATTGTCATTTGGTTGTCAATTCTATATGTTGCCATATGTTGCCACTTTGCTATGTTGAACTATTGGTACCTTTTTATGTTAAACAATTTCAATTTATGCTCAGATTCTTGAATATGGAAATTCTACTCAATTCTTAAACTATATATTATGCAGTTTTAACTATATGGCATTATATATGCCGAATATTAGCCATTTGGTTGTCAAAAAAAATAGTACCCATGTATAGTTTGAATACCCAGCCCTCAAATCCTGGGCCCGCCGCTGTTCGCCCGCCTCCTCGGCGGTGCCGTCGGGCTCAGTGAACACCGCCCTCGGGTCCGTCGCCTTTCTCAGAAGTGCCGCCGCCATTCTCTGGGTGCTCCGCTCGGCTCCTGCGCCCACCTCGGTGCCATCGGTATCAGCGGGGTCCGCCCCGGCTCCATCGCCAGCGTTCTCCACCGTGGTTTTTAGGTGCTTTTCTTTAATCCGCCGCTTCTTGCGTATTTCACATCCTTGTGTTTATGTGCTTGTGCGATCCTTCCTCAGCACATCGTGCTCTGCCACCGTCCTTTGCGGACCTCGGCTCCGGTGGCCCCATCGCCGTCCATGCGTCGACGTCCCCCTCGTAGGCCATGGTAGGGGGGGGGGCAAGGAACGCCGACCCTGCCACCGGAGCCCACTGTCCGTCCCCAGATTTGGGACGGTGATTCAATCGAGAATAACGGACCTGCCTTAGACGAATCGTCGTCTCACGGTGGTTGCATCGAATCGATGTTGGCCTCGGCATCGGCCTCTGATATCCCATGCTACTGCTGCAGCCACCAGCCACGATACATCTACATCCTCGCCAGCTCCGTCGCGTCGCCCTTTAGGGACAACACCGCCAGTCCCCTTCCTGTTGTTTCCGCACCATGGACAAGGGATCTTCATCGTTCTCGAGAAAAATAAATCCAGTACTGGGTTCCCTTTCTTTCCCCTCGACCTGCTCCATTCTCACGATGACGTTCTAGATCGTGTTCCTTTGTCCAATATAATGCATCAAATTAGATGAGCACAAAACTGAGAAATCATGCCAGACACACCAGGCACCATCTGGTTTCCCCATTTTCCATACAAAACCCAACTCATGGAAGACACACGTTTTTTGTCACTATTTTCCATATGAGAATTTGACCCCATCCATTCCTATATATTTACACCAAAATTTGGAAAGAGAAATGCGGGAACTTGAAGGTTCCAGAAAGGTGTCATCGAGAAATCGATTAGATGTGAATCGTTATCAGCTGATTTAGATGTGATATCAGAATCGGCTATTTTATGGACGATATCAGTAGATGACGTCAGTGGGCTTTGCTTGAGTGGCTCGAGGAAGATGTGTCGGACTCTACAAATAAGGAAAATTGGGGTCCAAGTTATTATTAAGTTAGGAAGTTTTTTTTTATTTCAAAGAATTGTAATGAGTCATATTTGAGTATGATTTATGTTTTGGTTTTGGGTATAAATATTAGACCCTAGTTATTATAAAAGGGACGAACATTCAATCAATACAATCTTTTCGGCTTTCGTCATCGCATTAAGAGTAGGAGTACTGTATATCTCAGCGAGTTCTTCAGCAAACAGGACTGCATCGACTGATTGACTCCAGCTTGCTTGTGAGTACCGTCATGACTTGTATTGTGCTTGTAAAGCTGCATCAATTGATTGATCTTTTATGAGCTATAATATAAGTTAGTTATCGATCTGTATCGTAGTTTGTAAGGCTGCATCAGCTGATTGATATCTTACGAATCATAATATAGATCAAAGTTATCGATCTTGTGTTAAATAACTTGTTTAATACAATATCACCAGTTATCGAATCTGCTAAGATTAGTAAGATTTTCCTTACTGTTTTTTGGTTGATTCACCAGTTATCGATCTTGTTATATAATTAATATTTTATTAATTATAACAAATCACCTGATTGAGATAGAGATAGATCGACATCATATCATCTTAATTGGTCGCCCTTTGATCTGGTCACGCTTTAAATCTCATAATTGATGATTTAATTTCGCTAGATCAGCTGTTTTATCTTTATTCCAATCAAACATATTATGCATCTAAAGACATGTTTCAATCTTAAATAAACTCACTAGTTAATGAGACCTAATCTAATGACATTATCATAGCTGCTTCGATCCGGTCGAACCTCACTGGTAAGACTTTAGATTAGAAATTATCGATTAGTGGTTTTGTTCATGATCGAGATATGTACTCTGTTTGTTTGCTATGTCTGCATTGACTATTTTAGCTGATTACCTATGCTCTCACACATATAGCATGTTTTCATGAATCTGTTGACATATAGATGATTTTATAAATTCTTTGGCTTTAGTTTGTTATCATTATCATAGCTGCATCGATCCGATCGAACCTCACTATTGATGATAATAGATTAGATTCAGATTGTTTATGGATTCATTTATGGTAAACAGTTGATTGTTTGCGTGTTATACTTCTTTCATCAAACTTATCGGCTCAATGTTTTATACTGATCATGTTCTATTTAGCTGATAATGTTTATGATGTTCCATGAGCATTGGTTATTTTGATTCATATCATTATTGTTTAATATTAGCCGTTAATCCTTGATTTAAAGATATTCATTTCATAGATACGCTAGGTATCGACTATTTAGTCGATAGCCATATCAATCGGCTATTTGGCCACATATTAGAACTGTCTAGTGCAACACCGATATGTTACACCTTAAACTACTGATTATTCTCTCCTTATCAATTACAGGGTCAAATTGACTGGCACACCTTTGGTCCCGAAACTGACCGTTCTTGTGTTGAAGCTAAGCAGATCTTTGGGTTTACTCTGTCAAGATCATCCGGTTTGTTGTGTGTTGATCACATCGCCATATTTTTGTGTCAACACACTTTTGCACGCTCGGTGGGACCACACTCCTTTGATTAGAAGTCAGATACTCATCAGGTTATGTTTCATCGACAAGGTTCAGCCAAGAGAAGTGAAGAAGAGCAAATACAACGTTATTCTACACCTGGCCGATTACCTCCTAATCAGTTTAATGGCCGATATCATCAAGGACAAGTTCAGAAGTGGTGCATATAGGAAAGTTTTCAGAGGTTATCACACGAGCAAGGTGTTTGGCTACATGTCCAATAATCAGAGATATTAGTCCAAGAAAAATGGAAAATTACTGTGGACAAATAGAAATCCTAGGGTGACACGTTAGTTGCATATAATGCGGAGTCAAATACGACACAGAGATTACAAGATTACAAGCAGAACATATATGGATTCTTTATTAAATCAAAGCAAACATGGAACAGATGCAAGCAAACAAGGATAGAAGCCGTATGTGCAAGCGTCAAACTACTCAAGGCATCAAGCCGATGGTTGTATTGAGATTGAATTGAGCTTTCATCCATCGGCAATTATCATCGGCTGCTCCATCACTTCCATCGGCTCAAGACACTCAGTCAGCCCTGACATTCTGAAGCCAATGATGGATAGGGGATCAATGTCGCTGAGTGGACCAAGACAAAAAAAGATCTATCCACGTAGAACAAGATCTCATTGCTCCGCTGTGCAGATCGTTAAGTTTCAAGAAAAAGCGTTCAGTCTTGTAACCGTGTAAAGATCCAGCAAACAGTCCAGGACATTCATGAAGCCATGCGTACACCAAGCGTAATGTGTCTACCGATTTCAAGGAGGAAATGCATATGCTAAATACGTACAAGATACATGCTATTACCACAAGCAAACATGATTTCTACTTGGATTTATTAACTGAACGGGCCGGCGATCAGCTGTTGGTGTAAGTTCATCGGCTACTATTGAGAAAGCCGTCAATATAGAGAGATGCTATACAAATTCAAGAGGCTAATAGATTTGGGAAATAGGATAATGGCCAGCTCCGCCGATGCCTAAATCTTGGATTGATGATGGCTATTCCAGAGTTAAAATATTTGAATGGAACATATGTCATTAGCAGGCTGGCTGGAATATTTTATTATATATGTTAGCAAGGCTGCAGTTATCGTCGATCTACTACTATCCTCATCGGCCCAGGAAATAGCTACCTTACCAGAACGAAGTATTTGGGTCGATGACATCAACAGAAGCCAATCAGCCAGAGCATAAAGCCTATGGTTTGCTAGATAGACAAGATAGCCAAGCTCCTGTTGATATGTCCAAGCCATCATGCTCACGGCAATAGCGCGGTGTCGTTGAATATAGAACACGGGTCCTGCTAACTACATATTTGCCTCCCAAACCGACGAGGGCCGATCACTTCCTAAAATGGAATCGGCTGTGAAATTAGCAAGTCACCTCACGTAGGATGAAAAAAAGCTGAAACGGCTGTTAGTTGAAGACCTTACCCTTCAAGCTAATGGAGTCTGTAGCCAATCGGCAAGGGCGTAAAGCCAGTGAGTTATCAGTTTCTGGTGCAGCAGTGGAAATTCAAGTATAATCAGGAGAAACCAATGTTGATCGATATAGCCGATGACCATAGCTGGTTCGGCTGGAGCCAATGGGATTGTCAAGGTCAGATTAAGTTTTTCTCCATGGGTTATTATCATCGGTTGTTCGACCAAGCATATTTTTCAATAAGAAGAAAAGTCATCATGGGAGGTTACATCAGAGAAACAAAAAAAAAGTTAGCAACCTGACTGCCGATAGGAGACCGTTAGTTTTCGGATTTGAAAATCATTATCAACATACGAAAAATCAGTTCCAAGTATTAAAAGGTGCTCGGAATTTATATTATGGAAGCCGAGAACAAAGGCGACTTTTTTTATCGTCAGCAGCGATATTGGAAAACAAGCCATGAGAACAAAGGGATTACTGCTTCTTTAAGTTGCCAATGTCTATGCAAGGAAGAGCAACATGGATGGCTGTATACATGGATACATGGTGTGAAGAAGCCACAAGAAGCCATCACATGTACGAACAAGGAGGCAGCCGATGTTCATGTGCTATCGGCTAGTCACAAGCAAATAGCCGATAGTAGGGAAGAAGCCAATGTTCATGCTTGTTACCTCCGGCTCTAGATATAGCCAATTATAAAAGATATCAGCTTCAAATTGCAAAAGTATTTGGCACTATTTTGAGGCGTGCGCTGGAATTCACATACGTAGGAAGTTGAAGAGGACTTGATTTTGCCTACCAGTTACGCATTTGTATGTGAGATTAATTTAAAAGCACAAGAGATAGAGTCCGAATACCACACATGTGCACATGGCCACGCTAATGCTTGGAGTATGAAGCTTGGTGCTGGACGGTAGTATTCGATTGAAGCACAGAGCAGAAGCAGACATGCTTATTCAAAGACATAACACATCGGCTATTCAGCATCGGCAAAATAGCAACTCACATTCAAGCACTACTACAGTGATTAGCAGGTGTCGGTGCACGACAGCATCATGGTGGACAGCGGACCAATATGTCGTCGATCCGAGACTATCCTCCTCAGCATAGAAAATGATTACCCTACCGGAAATCAAGTGTTCGGGCTGACGATGCTGATGGAAGGCGATCGGCAAGGACATCTCAAAGGCCAATGGAACTCAGATAAGTATCATGGAAAATTAGTGTATATGCGATGCTATCTTGTGCGTGCAGAAGACGGCTTGCAAGCGTCTCGGAGTCCAGTTAGAGCTATATGATGACAACGAGAAAGCCAAGTCTGTTAAGCGTATATGTGCATGCCATACAAGGGAATTCCAAGAAAGACATGGGCATATATATGACTACAACTGATCGGCTAGATAAAGCCGAATGAAGCACAATCAATCATTTATGGACTATAATTCTATTTTAACACTTTTGCATGCCTTGCTAGCTTGGTTATTTACGTGAGGAGAAACAAAGGAAATATTTGTATATCATGTGCAAGACAAGCCCAAGATCCTCAAGTTCAGCCAACAGCAGGGGGGCAAGATCAAGCCCAGCAAACACCAGGGGGCAAGGTCAAGGTTAAATGAAAGGGGGCAACCACCATCACAGCAGTCACCAAGTGCCCCTGTCACACCGACAGCTCAACCTCCTACTGGATGAACCCAAGTGTATTCAGTCCAGCAGCCAACCTCGTCAATTACTCAGTAGGTCGTGCAACGGCCGGCTCAGAAAAGATTTAGTACCTCATATCAAACGCCACAGTCGGCCCATAAAATTATTCCATCAATACAGAAGGGATAGGTTAATGGAAGCACAACAAGGAAACCAATAAAAGCCAATGGCAAAGAAGTTCCAAACATACTGTCATGAGATAAAGATGGAAAATATTACTTATGATCAGCTCAGCATCTAGAGAATTGCTTGATGGCCCACTGAAGGTAACTTCGTCCTTAGCAAATGAGGGCCTCGGAGTACAGACCACTGCTCTGAGAAGTATCCTGTGCTTGTTGAAAAGATAAATAAACTAAGAATACAAATGTTGGGTAGTCGAAAGACAGGAAAAATAAACTCACTAGTTTTCATCGGATTTCTCTTTCTTGGTGAGTTTCAATAGCCGATGATGCAATGGGCGAGGCAATCGGCTAATTAAAATTTTGAGGAATTTTCATCCATCAACTCCTCTTAAATAATCCATGTAGCCAATGAAAATATAATAAAGAATTATTTGAGCTAGCTCAGATCAAAGTAACCATCGACTCTGATATAGAGACCATGATATTCATCGACAACAAGAAGCTGTTATTAGCATTTATTCGGCCATCTATCAAGGTTCATTCGGCTGGTAATGGTGTGGAGTCCCGTGTCAGGATTCGTCCAAACCATGCAGGTCGCTGTAACACTAGAGTTAATCATCTCGCAACTCCTGAGTGACCTACAATAGGAGGCCACTGATGATTTGTTTATATTTGAATCAAGAGTGAGTCGACATGTGACTATAATATTCATTGGCTTCATAGTGAGAAGATCAAGAGCATAAAGCTGATGGTTTCCTGATAGAAAAGGAAAAGATGACCAAGATTCTCCTGTTGGTATGTTCAAGCATATTAATTCAAATGCTATAATAGCTGAACCTTACCCGAGTTCGGCCAGAGGGCAACGTATGGATAGAAATCCTCATGGGCATTCTCAACTACATGCTCACAGGCTCCTCTGTGGGGTGAACATATCATTGAATCGGCTGTTGGTTCGCTATCTTCATTGCAGCTGCATTCTTATTCTTTGGCACCTTGGGTCTCGTCGGCGACTATGTCACATTGATGCTTAGCTGCTTTATTGTCAGCGCTGATGTGGCTACAATCGGGGGGCCTGGTACTCCTCAAATGGTCTGTCAAGATCCTACAAATACTTGTCCAGGTTGGGCGCCAAGGTATCGGCTATGAGTGCTCGGAGTATATTTTAAATATGGTGGCCAAGAACCGAGGCACTGTACATGTGCATGGCTACATTGGCTGGAGCTCAACCAGTTCGACTTTATTATCTTCAACGCCAACGTGGATGTGCCGAGGCACGAGTACTCCTCCCATCTAGACTAGAAGATGCAGCAGCGGATATACAGAAATTGGTACGGGTCAGCTCAGCTACACATGATTGATAGAGCATCCGGCCTTGAGGTTGATTGCTTATGTTTCTAGCAACGAATCAGGCCCAACACCGATTACGTTTACTGAGTTTGGCACACATAAATCTGTCACAACATTTGACTCAAAAGCTGTGCTGGTCATCTCGTGGAAGACAAATTGAAGGTTCTGTTACGTGTTCTCGCATCTACAGATAAAATATAAACAATGGTAGGGAAAGGGATAAATGTTAAGCATATTCCTCTGGCGAAGTATTTGAACTAATGACCTTCCCTGAAGAAAACCGGTTGCTAGTTTGAAACCCCGCCTTTCAAACAGAAGAATCATTTATTCCTAAAAAGCCAATGAAGACCAGATATCATTGAAAATTGGAACTCAGAGTCGCATTGGCTGAATATTTTAAAAACTTAAAGGCTGATTCTAACCTGTTTGTTCCACCAATAGTGGTTAGATACTGCTCTAGGCCATCATACGTCAGGATTTGTTCGTTTGCTTAGGCCGGCGCCATTTCCAACTTCTTCAGCGACAACCAGGGATTCCACGAGCTGAAAAAAGTCGCCGAGCAGGCCACAAAGCACACTGAGGTGACCAGACTCAGGATGGAGGTACATGCATGCAGATATGAGGTATATATTCCTTATTCCTTGCTTTTCCTGTCACTTGTGAATAATTTATCATAGGAAAAGCATGCCATCTAAGTAGTTGATGAATGAGATATGGTATGATGAAGGAAACCTTGCTTCTTTTTGTAAAGTACCTGGAAAAATTTCTTACAAAAAATTCAAAATCAATAGCTTATCTCCTCGATGATATTGAATTTCCTACCAAGGCCATATGTTATCATAAAAAAACATTCCACATAGGATGTTTACTTTGTGTTGAATTTTGTCAAGTCTTATTGACCCTTGTTAAGAGATTTATCATACTCCCAAGATCAAGATCACGTACACGCCTCATATTTATGCTGCTCCTACACTGGAAGTACGTAAAAACATGCTTTTCATCTACCTCAAAATGTTCTGCTCCTACACTAGGAGAAGACAAAAATATGTTTGCTAGGCTTTATCAGAATAAATGCTCCAAATTCTTGATAATATTTCTCTCAAAAGTTTGTTGTAAAAAGAGACATGGGTTATGCAAAAATATAAAAAGATGGACACAAAAGAGGTCCAAAGTAAAAAAAAGGAGAAAAAGGAAAATAGATGACAATAAAGATAACCCATGTTCTCGCAAAAATATTTCATAAGAGAGAAATATATTTTAGAGAGCATAGTAGAATTAGGTTAGCCACTAAATATTCCACACACATGCACATCTTGATCTACGAGTATGACACCTCTCTCTTTGGATCCGGGGTTTGACTTTACGATATACGTAAGGTAAGTATGCTATATATTTTATCCCTACCCAAACTCTACATAAAATTTTTAGAAGTAGGGTGAATAGAGGCGAAACAATGTCTTGGTGAGGAACTATACACATTAAGCGATCTGAGAGAATAATTTGAGGAGCAAAGCTATGTTTTAATTTAAAAATCTTTTAAAAACCTAAGTTTTTTGAGCAGGAGAAGTGAGGATGACTGGATTCTAATCCGTTTTATTCTTCAACCACCCAAGATCGTGTGATAGACACTTCAAAGTTCATATGTGTAGGTGAGGCTTCGAATAAGGTAATATTGCTACCGGTGAATTCTTCAGCTTCTTGCCGCTGATCTGATAGCCGATTATAATTATAGACTCGAGGAGCCAGCCCTTAATCGGCTAAAGTAGATGAGCAGCCAAGAGATTGAACCCAAGTAAGTCATCAAAGCCAAGTATTGCAATCAGATGTCACTGACCCGGAAAAGAAGACCATTGGATCAAAATAGTTCGAAGCATGAAAATTCATACTCTGAACTAGGGGGTCTGTGTTGATACCAAAATTTGGTAATTTTATTACCAATGGAAGTCTATGGAAGGAAGCCGATGATTTGAAAATATTGAGTTGAAGACAAAAACTCATATACATCACCGTTGCCAAGTATGAAAGCTTATTTAATATTTAGCGAGGAGCGACACACAAAATGCGTCACATAAGACTTGCTGGCTGGAGATGCTCGTGCATGTGAATTACAAGAAGCCAGCCGGACTCCATATGTGCAACGTTACTTGCCTTAGTTATGATGGTATGCGTGCTATCTCCAATATAGATCGGTCCAGAAGCAGCACGTTGATATTCAAAAGGGAAGCATACCGATTTTATTATCATTGGAAAGTAGCATACTTATAGCTGGGCTACTCAAGGAAATAAGAGAAATCTTTTGGTGGAGCTCGTGCGTGAAGGGAAAGTGAGACAAGCTACGCGCGCGCACACACATATATATATATTTTGAAGGCTACGACAAGTTCTCAGAATAGGAGTCCAAGGGAGGCACGATTGGTTGATGGACTAGGAAAGTGCTGGCCGGACATGATGAAGATACGAAGCAAATTAACTTGACGTGGTTGCCAGGCGAAAAGAAATCAATGTGCATGCACGCAGAGTCGTTGGATCTTAATATTTTCCTTTATTTTAGACATATCATGTTAGGAAAGTCCCTTCAGAACTTTTATCAGCTCAAGGTATAAATATTGGATCCCGGCTATTGCAATAGACATCCACACATTAATCAAAATCAATCTTTACTTTTTGTTTCACGCCAATCCTTAGGAGTAGGAGTAATGTAGCTTTTCGGCGAGTTCTTCAGCAAACAGGACTGCATCGACTGATCGACCTCCAGCTTGCTTGTGAGTACCGTCACGACTTGTATTGTGCTTGTAAAGCTGCATCAGTTGATTGATCTTTTATGAGCCATAATATAAGTTAGTTATCGATCTGTATCGTAGTTTGTAAGACTGCATCAGCCAATTGATCTCTTACGAATCATAATATAGATCAAAGTTTAAATAACTTGTTGTTTAATACAATATCACCAATTATCGAATCTGCTAAGATTAGTAAGATTTTCCTTACTATTTTTTGTTGATTCACTAGTTATCGATCTTGTTATAATTAATGTTTTATTAATTATAACAAATCACCTGATTGAGATAGAGATAGATCGGTATCATATCATCTTAATTGGTCGTCCTTCGATCTGGTCACGCTTTAAATCTCATAATTGATGACTTAATTTCGCTAGATTGGCCATTTTATCTCTATTCCAATCAAACATAGTATGCATCCAAAGACATGTTTCAATCTTAAATAAACTCACTAGTTAATGAGACCTAATCTAATGACACTACCATAGCTGCATCGATCCGGTCGAATCTCACTGATAAGACTTTAGATTAGAAATTATCGATTAGTGGTTTTGTTCATGATCGAGATATGTACTCTGTTTGTTTGCTATGCCGGCATCGGCTATTTTAGCCGATTGCCTATGCTCTCACACATATAGCATGTTTTCATGAATCTGTTAACATATAGATTGTTTTATAGATTCTTTGGTTTTATTTTGTTATCATTATCATAGCTGCATCGATCCGATCGAACCTCACTGTTGATGATAATAGATTAGATTTAGATTGTTTATGGATTCATTTATGGTAAACATTCGATTGTTCGCGTGTTATACTCCTTTCATCAAACTTATCGGCTCAACGTTTTATACTGATCATATTCTATCTAGCCAATAATGTTTCTGATGTTCCATGAGCATCAGTTATTTTGATTCATATCATTATCGTTTAATATTAGCCGATAATTCTTGATTTAAAGATCTTCATTTCATGGATACGCTGGGTATCGACTATTTAGTCGATAGCCATATCAATCGGCTATTTGGTCACATATTGGAACTGTCTGGTGCAACACCGACATATTCCACCTTAAACTATTGATTATTCTCTCCTTATCAATTACAGGGTCAAATTGACTGGCACGCCTTTGGTCCTGAAACTAACCGTTCTTGTTTTAAAGCTAAGCAGATCTTCAGGTTCACTCTGCCAAGATCATCCGACTTGCTGTGTGTTGATCACATCGTCACATTTTTGTGTCAACACTATGTATGAGGGGGTGAAATCTGGATGGTTCAATTCAAAATGTTATGTGCAGAAGGCATTGCAACAATTGATGCAAGCGGTTACGGTGTTTTTCTCCGGGGCACATGGGTGGCGATCTAGTCTTAGAATTGATTGTCACTATTGTGTCAGGTTTCCTTCTCTTAGGCTTTGTGTGTAGGGAGAAGCCGGAAGTGAATTCACTTGTATTGTATCAACTCGATGTAATGACTGTGAATTAATAAAATCCTTCCTTTATAAAAAAACCCATTATACTTCTAATGAAACCAAGGTATTTCATCTTCTATTTTCCTGGATTCCTATCTATGTTCTGTCTTTGGTCCGAGAATGCAAAAACAGCCTAAGTTCTGTTGTTTCTTCCATTGATGCTACTGTTTACCTGCTTTGTATGAGAGAACATAGCCTTCAGCATGCACTATGTTGGAATGTCAAAATTAAATACAACCTTATGTGTATGTACTTCTTTAGGTATAACATTTATTGCGCCTTCTATTGTGTTACTAAGCCTGTGTTCTATAAATGGTCTATGCAGTGTGTAATTTGTCCAAAATCCCCGTTTTAGATGTGAGCTTGGCACATATTTTGGAATTATTTGTCACAGAGTCCAAAACCAAAACAAACAAACAAGAAAAGAGGCAACCGTGTCATTATGGGCACTTGGTGAGATTTCTCCATTCCCCTCTTCTAATTCATGCCTACGTATCTTTGTGAGTAATCCTTTGCCATATACAGTATATTTTACAGGACATGGATTTTCTTCCTATCTTTTCTGATGATTGTTCTAAACTTAGTTTCTTTTATTTTGCCTTCTTTTTCACTTTATCAACTAATCCAGAGCCCCAGACCTTCTACTTGATCATGACCAACCTATGTTTTTTGTTTGCCTATACAGTTGTAGTTTCCTCTCTGTGCTCAACATGATCGTTCCCAGGTTAGAGCATTGTTATTGTTATCATTTTTAATTCACCTTTCTTTCTTCTTCAATTCTTCAATGTGTACATGTCCACACCAGTTGACATATGGAGTAGTTCTTTCTCTAAACACTGTCAAGAAAGTAAGTGCATACTGTTGTTTTTGGAGACCAAAACTGCTCTATTTTTCTCATCTCATCAGCTAATAATTGGACTGTATTGTCAGATGTTTGCATCACTATTTTTATAATTTTCTCTTACATGATAACAGACACACAAAGTAATTGGCGTGGTTGTTTTCAGAAATTTAAAAGACAATGCAGTACAGTCATTTAGATTCAGCCTTCTGTTGTTTAAGGTTAATGACTGAACTTTACAAATTACAATCAGCATTAGTTCGTCATACCAAAGATGCATGATGTTGTTACTCGTTTCCAAGCTCCAGTATGAAGTTCCTTTCTCGATGCTCTGATATCTACTTGATTTTCAGACTCATTCTCTGCGTCCAGTATATTTGATTTACCTTATCAGCGAACTAATATTGCTAATGGAAACTAAGGATGGCAGCCCACCATATCCCTCATCCTGGCATCCGAGTCAACAGTGGCCAGGTTGGTTGCAGGAGTTTTGGATAGCCCTCTATTAGTTTTCTCCCCATACTTCTATTCTTTCCTATTTCATCAACCAAATGCACCACCACCACAAGGCTTCAATATGTATGTTAATGCAGGTCCTTGGTGATCACTATAGCTAACGATGCAATGGAGCAAGGCTCCATCTACTTCTATAATGTACAATCTGTATTTGTTTGTATTTGTTGTTACAGAGTATCGTTGTTTGATCTCTTAAATTTTCTTAGTTCTGATTAGTATGGTTGCATGAAGCTGCTTCCGTCTATTTCATTGTACACTCTTATTTTTTAACATAACTATGAGCATCGGCTCACATATTGTTTCCATAATCTGTTGGACCAATACCTTCGGAGTTACCTTATTCATGTAAAATAATGCATGGGCATGGTTTGCTCTGATTGACTTGTGTTAGTACTGGGTTATGAAAGTTCCTTATTATCTTCTAAGCTTCTAATATGTTTTGCCATAGGTTTATAGTACCTTCTATCTATCTTTTCCCAGATCCATTGTGGACATCGTTACACAAATTTTTCTTTGTACTCACTTGGTAATTTCCTTTATGACGAATATGTTAGTCTCTTAGGATTCATCTAGGTGTAGTACTGAGGGTGAATTGCTTACTGGTTGAATCGAATCGAGTAGCAGTTGACTTGGGACAAGGAGGGAGAGAGAGTAGAGGGGCCATACCTTCGGGCTTGGCAGCGGAGGGAGAGGAGGAACTAGCCGCCACGGCAGTGGGTATGTAGTGCGGGTGGTGAAGTCTGGCGCAGTGGTGGCGATGCAGAGGCGACGGTGAAGTCGGTGGCGGCACCCTCTCTTTAGATCGGTTAGGGTTTCTCTCTAGGCGGGTTGCCGCGGCTTAGGTCAACCTCGTAGCTTGTGCTCGGCCCCCACCTCTCTTTTATGGTGCTGTGCGATGGGGGCCCACCAACCAAGGAGCGGTTGGGCGCCCCGATCAGGGCGCGGATCCAAGGGCCCAATTGGCTGTTTGGCCAATTGGTGGAGATCAAACTAACATTCTCCCCCTTGATCTCACCTTATTCCTTAAACTTAACTTACTTACTTTATCTTGTTCCCATTCCATCATAGAAATGAGCCCCAGGTGCTTGCCACCAGTTAAGCAATGGGTTTGAGCTCAAACATGACATATTAAGTAATGATGAAGATGTCAAGGTCAAACCTATGGAAATGAGCCCCAACCTAAACTTGGATATTGCACCCTTGCTTTACATATAGGCCATTTTCAAGATATATGCTTGGCTGGTGTTATTGGAATATCTTCATGTGTCTCACATCAATACCCATCTATATTAATCCATGGAAAAGTTTCGTGAAGTTTGGAATCAAGAAGTCACATGAAATGACGAGTTATGTCCTTGCTTGAATTATTTTATAAAGTGAATGGAATTCTCGATCGGCAACCAAATCTTGCAACCATGTCCAAATAACTCTAGATGAACTCTACAACAAAAGTCATGAAAGGTTCATGTTGAGCAAATGCCAAGAAAATGCTTCAATGGATCACGAAGAATAATTTAAGCTTTATCGTGATCCTACTTTGGTCAAAGTAGAACTATAGCTTCTGCACCTGTTTTAAGGTTGGACATTAAATAAAAGTTGAAGCTCATGTTATGTAGAAGAAACTTTATTTTTGGAGTATACCATGGATCAGCTCGGAACTAAGTCTAGCAGTGGCTCAAAGTTGGAATCTGCTGCTGATTTCAGCACTTAGAAATATTCTAAGTCTAGAAATTCATCGACCTCGGCATTGGCGTCTCGCGTTCTCCGAAATTCGTTAAGCATCTCAAGTTGACCCCAAAATAAAAGTTGGAGCTAAGTTCATGGAGAAGATCATGTAAAGGGATGGCACTCGTTTGACCTTGTTATGACCCTCAATTTTGGAGTTTGTTAATCGCCGTCAATGCATTGACAATGCCACTTTGGAGATTAAATTACCCACTGTTATGTTGCTCAAATGACTGGAGTGCCTTGATGAAAAATGTAGAGCAGGCCGAGGTGAACAAACTTTGTTTTGGGCCCGAGGTCTAAATCGGTCCAGATCTGGCCCAATCCGGCGCCCACCTTGCCCACACCGACGCTCGCCACGTGCTCGACGTTTTGCCTGCGTGGCCGCCATGCACCAGAGCACGCCCCACCATGGCCGACGCGCGTCCAACCTCCACGCCACGCGCCGCCCTGCTCCCTGCGCCTCCTAATGCGAACGCCCGAGCGCCCGAGCATCACCTCGCCTCCCCACTCCCAGCTCTTCTCCTCGCCTCTCTCTGCGTGCCCTCTCGCGGCCGCCATGGCCGAGCTCCAGAGCTCGCGGCCACGCTGTCGTTCTCGCGGATGTTTTCGGTCACAGGCCAAGCTAAGCACACCACCGCGTCCGCGTCACCTTGTTCCTCCTCCTGTGCACACTCTCCGGGCCCATGGTGGCCGAAGCCGCACCCACGTCGGGCCGCAGCCGCCATCGCCATGCGTGCATGTGGGTGAGCCCCTTGGGGCAGCTTCCGGTGGAGCTGTCCCCTCCCTAGAGTGCCCCCAACAATAGGGATGCTTCACCGCGACTCCGTGGACGCCAGCATGGCCTCCTCTGGCCGGCACCGCGAGCCTCCGACGGCCTCCTCTGCTTTGATTCACGTGGAGGGCTTCACACAACAATTAGGAGAAAGGGAGGGTCCTATCTGCAATGTTATAGACTCATATGAATAGTGCTCCTAGGCACCTATTTGTTTTAAATTGGTTGAAAGTTTGGAAAATCATAATAAATCATAGGAAATTCATAAAATAGCAAATAAGGACTTTTTGGAATCCTTGTGAAATTTTCTATGCAGTAGATCTATAATATTTCAGGTTTTAGTTTAAAGTTTTAGCTGTGAAAATGGATTTATGCATCTAGGTTTTCAATTCTAGTTGTATTTGTCTTTTTCATAACTGTAGTTGTAGGGCTCCAAATGAAGTGAAATTTTTGTGGCATGCTACTCATGTGATGTTTGATGTGTGGTAAAAATTTCATGGTCATTGGTTGCTCCATGAGTGAGTTATTGGTTTATCTTGCTCTCACATGATTTCTTGCTTTAGCAACTTGTCCTTTTCATAGAGGTTTCTATACATATTCAAATGGAGTAAAATTTGTACATTAGACTATTGAGAGTATATGTGAGCCACTGTAATTTTTGTAGAAGTTATTGTGCATTTTGGTATATGTTCGTTAAGTCACCTTGTTATCTAAAATAAATTAAGAAATGCATTAAAAGAATTTATTTGGTCATGGACACTAGGTTTTCTGGTGTTCTTTAGTCATGTGTGACATTTTGGTAAAGTTGGTTTTGCCCAATTATGTGTTTGCAACATAAGTTAATATTTATTTTCTTGCAAATGTGGTTTATGGACAGATTTAGGAACTTAGCAAAGTTCTTCGTGATAATGTGCTTTGTTGTGAAACTTGTTTATACAAAAGTTGTAGCAAATTTCATGATCTTACTTGTGTTCAAATTGTAAGGCCATAGGCCTGATAGTGTAGGAGTTACATGACTTTTAAGTCTTCTGTCAGGTTCTGATTGTATTCTAAGCAGATCTGAAAGATGCTAGTGTTTGATCTAGTAGGTTGGAATGAGCTTTTGGTGATAATAACAAAGTTGTAGATAATTCATGTATCTAGCTTCTGTTAAAATTTGGTGGTAGTTGGCCTTGTGGTTTGTGAGTTATGCCTGTTTAAAGTTGGGTTTCAGAAATGGCTGCTTTCTGTCAATTGTGGACCAGTTTCTGTAAATGGGTATATTTGACTTAGTTAACTTGAGAATCATGCTAAGATGATTAAAGATGAATTGTAGAAAATTTCATAAGCTTTCCAGATTGTCTTGTTGCATGTCTTTTGGATTAGTATAACTCCTGTTATGAGTAAACATTAGCTGCTGCTATTTGCTGCCTTGACTCTATGATTGCCGTGAATAACTGGTTTGTCTTGAATGCTTATGTGATGCATCTTGTGTTACCATTCATCACATTCAAACACATGCATCTTGCATCTCATCTAGGTGCGCTAGATAAACCACGTGAAGGACGTGATGTTGGAGCCGAACCCGAAGACGGTGTATGGAGGATCTATCCCGAAGATGGAAGGACTAAGCGAGTGCTAGGACCTGAGACGTCACCAGGACGGTGCAAGCTAACTGAACTGACTTGTGTCGGATCCCAGGCAAGCCCCGGAGCATTCTAAGTCTCCAAATTTATAAAAGCAATTCTTTCTATATATATGAGTTTATATATTGTTGCATTAAGTTGTAGGAGTTGATTGAAACCATTGATGCATTTATTACTATCCTTGCCTACCTTATTACCTTTTACCCTGTTAGGTTAGGATCGAATAACTGCTTAGCCTTGCTTAGACCGGTAGCGATCGGTGATATCCGGTCACCTACATTATAGGTGTTTACTGGAAGAATTTAGCTATGGAAAGAATGATATCCTGGAATTAACCATGTGTGATGGATAATTGGAGACCGAACGGAAAAAGTTGGAGGCAACCAGACAGGGTTCAGGGGTGCTGTTAGTTTCCGTCTGTGTCGATTAAGGACCGATCGTTGCTCGTCCCTCTTGTCATGTTGAACGCATGCCTCACATTTAGCTAGCCAAATAAAGTACCTTTCGACCGCGAAGCTAGTGACACTATTTTGAGCCGGGATAAACTCGGATTGGTAGACTGGTGCTGAAGAGGGTATGACGGGGACGCGAAGAGTGAGCCCAAGGTGCGTCCTTGCAGTCGGGCGGTCCCTAGGTAGTGCGGTCCATGACTGTTATCCCGCGGCTACTTGGAAAGTGTCATTGTTGATCTAAGCGACCCTGATGGGGGAAGCGTGGTTTGTGTGAGGAATAAATCACCAGCTGGTTAGGAATCGATTCGAATCGCCATGGCTCCTGGATAGTAAGCACTTAACTCGAGCTACGGCATCGTAGTAATTATTATGGAACAATGATGGTTATCTGGATGGTATGGGATATGCTAAATCTAAATTGGTAACTAGATGTTATTGGTTAATCAAGTGATTGCTATAGTACAGGTGCTTACCTAGAGGGATAGGTTATAATAAAGATGATGTAAAGTACTTAAAATGGTTTCTTCATGATAGCTTATGCTTTTCGCAAACAAGTCAGCTAGCCCACTAAAGAGAGCCTTGCATAATTCTTGGTGTCGTTTTATTTCTGGTTTATGACGGGTAAGTCTAGCTGAGTACATTCGAGTACTTAGGGTTTATCCCACCATGTTGCAGGTGAAGTTCTTGGCCTGCTGAAGATGGTGGCTAACCACCGGTGGGCTCGGTGATTCTATATTTACTTCTCATCTATATGCTTTTGTCTGAGGATGTCACTTATGCTAGCAATGTATTTGGAACTTATATTAATGTAATCATTTGAAAGCTATGTTGTTTTCAATAATTGGTTTTGAAACCCAAACTTGTACAATTATTTGTGAACCCATTTGTAA
The DNA here is from genome assembly GCA_904845875.1 of Miscanthus lutarioriparius. Taxonomy (NCBI): domain Eukaryota; kingdom Viridiplantae; phylum Streptophyta; class Magnoliopsida; order Poales; family Poaceae; genus Miscanthus; species Miscanthus lutarioriparius. The sequence continues at coordinate 27,847,138 of CAJGYO010000002.1, forward strand.
TATTATTTTTGCTGCAACTCTGCGTATGTGATGTGTATTTGCTTAATCACGCGATCTTGGTTGTGATGTTGATTTACCGAGGTCTTTCGAGACACTCGGCGGACTACCGGGTTTATATAAGTGAAAGTATGCGCGTGTCAACGTGTTAGCGGGGACAGCCGTACTTGATCTTGTATAAATTAGGCGGTTCTGTCACAGCTGGCATTAGAGCAAGGTTAAGCATAATACTATCATGTACATAGTTTTAAAAACAAAGTTTTGGTTTTAAAAATCCTATTTTGACTAAAACTTTAGCTATAGGAAAATTTGTCAAAACTTATTTGCAAAACTATGCTAGCGACATCCTTCTTTATGCCCAGTTAAGGACTATTAGGTGGATATCTAAGTACTAACATGGGGGTTTTTACTTTCGTCGTCCATACGGCGTGCTATTGTATGGATGCCATTCACTTGAATGGTAATGTATGGATCAATTGCCTCTACGCCCAGGTAAGTGTGAGTTATGAGAGCATGATCGTCCAACTATCGGTCTAGGAGAGAGTTAGCTGTGGTTACTGAAATATTTACATGTTACACACATGTATATATGAAGGTATTTAATTGTGGATATATCTGTCGGGTAGCCATGGATACTGAAGTATATATATCTGGGGATGTATATATGGAGAGTATCTTAGTTTACTGCTTTCATTGTATGCTTATTTATCTCTTGTGGGGATGGGATGAAATGAATTTGCCTATAGGTACGCTAACCACGAATGCGTAGATTGAATGTAGCTGACGACTAGCTATATATCGAGAGAGTACGTGTTATGCCACCGACATAGAACGTGATTACCACCTTAGGCTAGCAATTTCGTGAGGACGAATAGGACGAGCATGCATCATGATTGTGCTTGTGCATAAATATGCTTCCCTCACTTTGTTCTAATATTAAGTAACTTGTGATCAATGTGATGTTACTATCTTCCCTGTGTGAAGCTAGACAAAATACCTTGTCCCATGTTGCTTGAATAGCTATGGTTGCAGGTAGTGTGTGATTAGTTTCGTCTTGTATGTTTGCTTCCAAAGGAAATAGAGGACAAGTTATTAATTAGCAAAAACTTCACCCCTTTGAAAACTAAATTGCTAAATGTAAGTGAAACTTGTTTTGTAGAGATATCCACCTACTCAGTAGAAAGGAAATAAAAGATAACAGTACCTTACCACCAGGTTCGCATGTTTATGTGTAGTAGTGTTACTATAGGTGACTGCTTATTATGTACGAGCTTTGTGCTTAGTAATAGTCGCTTAAGCTAATCGGATTGAGTGTTTCGAAATGCTCGCTTAAGACCATGATGTAGGCGTGGATGCTCGTTATCTAGGTAGTGCCGTAGTTGTCACCCTTTTGTCCTCGGTAAGCATATGAGTGTGGAAGAGTGCTATCCTAGAGCATCGTCCAAGTTTTGATAATCTCATGGTTGTCGTCTCCAATTAAGTTCTCTCTTAGGAACCTAAGCCTGTACATGGGGTTGCTAGCCTTGAACGTTGTGCTACGAAGACCTTTATCCATGCCTTTGCTTGACCTTCGACCAAAGCTTAGCCCCCTTCTTTGCTCACATGTTTTGTGGTTGTCCTGCTCCTGTGTGGGAGGACCTTATTCAAAAATCCTTGTTAAATCTCATTGCTCCTTCTACTGATGATCTGGTGCAACGCTAATCGCTATCTACCCTGGCTTTGGAACCTTTTCCTCGCAGATCATGTCGTTGTTTTATCAACTGAATCCTTAGTCAGTGCCTTGGCTCTGTCCCTTGAATCTTGGTTGTTTTGTCTCCAACCCTTTCAAGTCTCTGGATGTTTATCAGTCTTGATCTCATGTTGCTGCTAGGGAAGACCAAATCTCATGTTAATCTTTATCTGGTAATCACTTTGGTGAACACAAGGCGTATATGGAAATTAGGCAAGAGTCCCCTGCTCAGTTGTCTTTGGCAATTAAGCTATGCTCTCTTGTGTTGTGTTTTGATCTTCGGATCCCCTGTTTGTTGACTCCTAACCTTGTGACTACCTTTGTTTGCTGTCCCTCCTTCGCATAGTGCTTGCTCCTATGCAACCCAATTTATGCCATTTGAGATTTCTTGTGGGCTGTATGTTCAGTAATGGTGCCACGATTAGCGATCTACGGGGCCGTGACGAAACTGAGAGCCTCCTGTGGGTGCACACACAAGGCTGTGCTGCTTGGCACGCGCTGGTGTCGAGGTTTCTAGTCACGATCCATTACAGAACTACACCAATATGTTATTCTCACGTGAGCTCTTCCTTGGTTATCTCTCCTTATCATGGTAGAAGATCTGTATGTTGAATCAGATGCAATAGGACTTCCTTCTGGAGTCATCCAACGGTTAACCTTTGAAGAACAGGTCACTAACAGGAACATAAACAGACTGCAAGAGGTGGTAGACAAGGGACTCTACTTGACGGTCCCTATAGTGATGTCAGTCATCTAGTGAGCAACTTATGTCATTCTCATTGGATCAGAAAGGTGCACCACACTTAAGGTGGAGCAAGTTATCAGTCAGATGATAAATGGACCGAGATATTATGTGCATGTGGATCGCACAATCGAGATCAACCATCTCTAGTGTGACCCCTTGCCTGCTGACTTCGATGGCGACCATCTATTATGCGTCAATCACAACTATTGTTGGCAAGAGTGCAGATTTAGAACTTTTAGTGTTGAGAAACAACTGATCCATTACCAGTAGGAAGTTAGTCTCCAGTTAGGTAACGACTCTTGGTAGCCCCAAAGGCTATGTCTCACAGAACAATGTTAGACGAAGAAACAACAAAGCCGGTCAGCAATGCAAGTACTGTCTTCTTCTCCGAGCCCGGTGTCGTTAAGACAACTCCATCTTGGACAATCAAATGGGTAGTGCAAGGTACTGTATCAGCTAAGTAAGGAGCTATAGAAAGCACGTCCCTAGTTTCGGTCCGTATCATTATGTATATGGTGCTATCAAAGGATTGTTCCAGATTCTAGGGGATGAAGCACCGAAGGGTAATCAGAGACGTTTGCTTATTATGTAGGACTACCCCTCCACAAGAGTATGCATTGTGCCCTACAAAAATAGCCCACCAGTCCAATGCTTGCGCATCGTCGAGTTGGTGTCTAAAACGATGGTTGAAGTATTACCAGAGAAGCATGTGAGGAAAACTCTAGCCCCCATCCTTAGCTAGGGAAAGGCTGCTGCTGCTATGAGAAAGGTTAGAGAGTGCAAAACGCACACCTCAATGTGTGAAGCAAAGAAAAGGGAGAACACAAAATATGTCCAGATTTTGTGGCACTAAACCGGTTATCTTCAAGCCGGCGATTAGTGACTCAAACGAAGTTGGATTGACCCCAAACTTGGAGATCTCATTCCTCGCTTAGGACCCTTCAATGCCTTAAGTTTGTTTGAGGATTGGTTGAGTGAAACATCGTATTTGAGAGATGTTTTGTCAATTCGGTTTGCTGTCATTTCAGAACAGAGCAGTTTTGGTAGATGAATTGTTTAGATGGTCAAATGGTGTCCGGTTGAGTTGAATTTTGGTGAGTAGTTAGAAGACCCATGGATCTACATGACCACCAAAATTTGTGCATATTGGAGTAGTAGTTTGTGGGATATGAATAGAAAACAAAAGGGTACAGAATCTGTAATTTCACGGTGACTGCGATCATCCTTCACATGAGAAAGTTGTGTTTACAATTGATGCCAAGATTGGCAACACGATCATTGTCTTGCCATTAGATAATCCTTTATATGCCCTAGAGAAGACTCCTTGCACCCATGTTTGTGCCATACCTTTGTCCTCTCGTATCGATAATAGTTGAGCAGTCAAGATGTTCTACAAGTCAACTTGTGCCGTTGCAAGTCAAAAATAGATTGGAAGGGTGTCAAACCGCAGATTTTAGGTCATGGATTGGAGATATTGATTGACCCTAGAATGGAAGCCTCGATGTCAAATATAGTTTAAGAAAGCTGGTTTTACTACGATGCAAGTCAACCCAACTTGCAGTGCAACTGCACCACGAAGGCAAATTGTACTTAACCTGCTTGGTAGTGAACTAGTCCCTAGTTTTGTGATTACTTGCAACTTGTGTTGTCCTCCAAGCCTCGCTAACATCCTTCTGCGTCAATGGTTCTCCAATGCTGACATGCCTTTGGTACCTTATATGTGTTTTTACCCAAGAGGTTGCATCAGATTCAACCCAGATCACTGTTGGAACTTGGATACAAAGGCTCCCTAAGGAATGATCATCGAGAACATTGAGCCAACAGAGTCAGCTATTACGTTTACCACTCACTCGGCAGACTCAGACCATACAATATTGTTATCAGAGAAAGAGAACTGCACACATGGAACCATTGCAACGAGTATCCTTCGGAAGATTATGATCTAGTGCAAAGTCCATATGGTCTGTGCTGTATCCACTAGGGAAGTAGATGCTACAAGTATTTAGTCTATGTTTGTATCGCTCTTCGTGCATCGAGGACGAAGTACGTAGGACATTGCTATCTTGGATTCCTCCCAAAGTAATAATACTTCATGAAGGCCAACGAAGGAAATTCTTCAGACAAAACTTACTACAAAGGACAAGTATCAGAAAGTGTCTTGACCAAATTAGCCTCTCTTATGCTTGAAGCTATGTAGCCTAAAGCTATCGCTGATATTGGAAACTGGTAGCATGTCTCTCTTCCATAAAAGTCTTTCGTCCTGAATCTCGGGACGCGATTCTTTTAAGGGGGGAGGGCTATAACACCTCAGGTGCTTGCCACCAGTTAAGCAATGGGTTTGAGCTCAAACATGGCATATTAAGTAATGATGAAGATGTCAAGGTCAAACCTATGGAAATGAGCCCCAACCTAAACTTGGATATTGCACCCTTGCTTTACATATAGACCCTTTTCAAGATATATGCTTGGCTGGTGTTATTGGAATATCTTCATGTGTCTCACATCAATACCCATCTATATTAATCCATGGAAAAGTTTCATGAAGTTTGGAATCAAGAAGTCACATGAAATGACGAGTTATGTCCTTGCTTGAATTATTTTATAAAGTGAATGGAATTCTCGATCGGCAACCAAATCTTGCAACCATGTCCAAATGACTCTAGATGAACTCTACAACAAAAGTCATGAAAGGTTCATGTTGAGCAAATGCCAAGAAAATGCTTCAATAGATCACGAAGGATAATTTAAGCTTTATCGTGATCCTACTTTGGTCAAAGTAGAACTATAGCTTCTGCACCTGTTTTAAGGTTGGACATTAAATAAAAGTTGAAGCTCATGTTATGTAGAAGAAACTTTATTTTTGGAGTATACCATGGATCGGCTCGAAACTAAGTCTAGCAAAGGGCTCAAAGTTGGAATTTGTCACTGATTTCAGCACTTAGAAATATTCTAAGTCTAGAAATTCATCGACCTCGGCATTGACGTCTCGCGTTCTCCGAAATTCGTTAAGCATCTCAAGTTGACCCCAAAATAAAAGTTGGAGCTAAGTTCATGGAGAAGATCATGTAAAGGGATGGCACTTTCGTTTGACCTTGTTATGACCCTCAATTTTGGAGTTTGTTAATCGCCACAATGCATTGACAATGCCACTTTGGAGATTAAATTACCCACTGTTATGTTGCTCAAATGACTGGAGTGCCTTGATGAAAAATGTAGAGCAGGCCGAGGTGAACAAACTTTGTTTTGGGCCGAGGTCTAAATCGGTCCAGATCTGGCCCAATCCGGCGCCCACCTTGCCCACACCGCGCTTCCGCCACGTGCTCGACGCGTTTTTTGCCTGCGTGGCCGCCATGCACCAGAAAGACGCCCACCATGGCCGACGCGCGTCCAACCTCCACGCCACGCCCGCCTCTGCCTCCCTCAAGCGCCTCCTAATGCGAACGCCTGAGCGCCCGAGCATCACCTCGCCTCCCCACTCCCAGCTCTTCTCCTCGCCTCTCTCTGCGTGCCTCTCGCGGCCGCCATGGCCGAAGCTCCAGAGCTCATGCCACGCTTATCGCTTCATGATGTTTTCGGTCGCAGGCCAAGCTAAACACACCACCGCGTCCGCCTCACCTTGTTCCTCCTCTCGTGCGCACTCTCCGGGCCCATGGTGGCCGGAGCCGCACCCACGCCGGGTCCGGGCCACATCATCATCGCCATGCGTGCATGTGGGTGAGCCCCTTAGGGTAGCTTCCGGTGGAGCTGTCCCCTCCCTAGAGTGCTCCCAGCAATAGGGATGCTTCACCACGACTCCGCGGACGCCAGCATGGCCTCCTCTGGCCGGCACCACGAGCCTCCGATGGCCTCCTCTGCTTTGATTCACGTGGAGGGCTTCACGCAACAATTAGGAGAAAAGGACGGTCCTATCTACAATGTTATAGACTCATATGAATAGTGCTCCTAGGGACCTATTTATTTAAAATCGGCTGAAAGTTTGGAAAATCATAATAAATCATAGGAAATTCGTAAAATAGCAAATAAGGACTTTTTGGAATCCTTGTGAAATTTTCTATGTAGTAGATCTATAATATTTCAGGTTTTAGTTTAAAGTTTTAGCTGTGAAAATGGATTTATGCATCTAGGTTTTCAATTCTAGTTGTATTTGTCTTTTTCATAACTGCAGTTGTAGGGCTCCAAATGAAGTGAACTTTTTGTGGCATGCTACTCATGTGATGTTTGATGTGTGGTAAAAATTTCATGGTCATTGGTTGCTGCATGAGTGAGTTATTGGTTTATCTTGCTCTCACATGATTTCTTGCTTTAGCAACTTGTCCTTTTCATAGAGGTTTCTATACATATTCAAATGGAGTAAAATTTGTACATTAGACTATTGAGAGTATATGTGAGCCACTGTAATTTTTGTAGAAGTTATTGTGCACTTTTGGTATATGTTCATTAAGTCACCTTGTTATCTAAAATAAATTAAGAAATACATTAAAAGAATTTATTTGGTCATGGACACTAGGTTTTCTGGTGTTCTTTAGTCATGTGTGACATTTTGGTAAAGTTGGTTTTGCCCAATTATGTGTTTGCAACATAAGTTAATATTTATTTTCTTGCAAATATGGTTTATGGACAGATTTAGGAACTTAGCAAAGTTCTTCATGATAATGTGCTTTGTTGTGAAACTTGTTTATACAAAAGTTATAGCAAATTTCATGATCTTTCTTGTGTTCAAATTGTACGGCCATAGGCCTGATAGTGTAGGAGTTGCATGACTTTTAAGTCTTCTGTCAGGTTTTGATTGTATTCTGAGCAGATCTGAAAGATGCTAGTGTTTGATCTAGTAGGATTTGAATGAGCTTTTGGTGATAATAATAAAGTTGTAGATAATTCATGTATCTAGCTTCTGTTAAAATTTGGTGGTATTTGGCCTTGTGGTTTGTGAGTTATACCTGTTTAAAGTTGGGTTTCAGAAATGGCTGCTTTCTGTCAATTGTGGATCAGTTTCTGTAAATGGGTATATTTGACTTAGTTAACTTGAGAATCATGCTAAGATGATTAAAGATGAGTTGTAGAAAATTTCATAAGCTTTCCAGATTGTCTTGTTGCATGTCTTTTGGATTAGTACAACTCCTGTTATGAGTAAAAATTAGCTGCTGCTGTTTGCAGCCTTGACTCTGTGATTGTTGTGAATAACTGGTTTGTCTTGAATGCTTATGTGATGCATCTTGTGTTACTATTCATCACATTCATACACATGGATCTTGCATCTCATCTAGGTGCGCTAGATGAACCACGTGAAGGACATGATGTTGGAGCCAAACTCGAAGACGGTGTATGGAGGATCTATCCCGAAGATGGAAGGACTAAGCGAGTGCTAGGACCTAAGACGTCACCAGGACGGTGCAAGCTAACTGAACTGACTTGTATCGGATCCTAGGTAAGCCCCGGAGCATTCTAAGTCTCCTAATTTACAAAAGCAATTCTTTCTATATATATGAGTTTATATATTGTTGCATTAAGTTGTAGTAGTTGATTGAAACCGTTGATGCATTTATTACTATCCTTGTCTACCTTATTACCTTTTACCCTGTTAGGTCAGGATCGAATAACTGCTTAGCCTTGCTTAGACCGGTAGCGATCGGTGATATCCGGTCACCTACATTATAGGTGGTTACTGGAAGAATTTAGCTATGGAAAGAATGATATCCTGGAATTAACCATGTGTGATGGATAATTGGAGACCGGACGGAAAAAGTTGGAGGCAACCAGACAGGGTTCTGGGGTGCTGTTAGTTTCCATCTGTGTTGATTAATGACCGATCGTTGCTCGCCCCTCTTGTTATGTTGAACGCATGCCTCATATTTAGCTGGCCGAATAAAGTACCTTTCGACCGCGAAGCTAGTGACACTATTTTGAGCCGGGATAAACTCGGATTGGCAGACTGGTGCTGAAGAGGGTATGACAGGGACGCGAAGAGTGAGCCCAAGGTGCGTCCTAGCAGTCGGGCGGTCCCTGGGTAGTGCGGTCCATGACTGTTATCCTGCAGCTACTTGGAAAGTGTCATTGGTGATCTAAGCGACCCTGACGGGGGAAGCGTGGTTTGTGTGAGGAATAAATCACCAGCTGGTTAGGAATCGATTCGAATCACCATTGCTCCTGGATAGTGAGCACTTGACTTGAGCTATGGCATCGTAGTAATTATTATGGAACAATGATGGTTATCTGGATGGTATGGGATATGCTAAATCTAAATTGGTAACTGAATGTTATTGGTTAATCAAGTGATTGCTATAGTACAGGTGCTTACCTAGAGGGATAGGTTATAATAAATATGATGCAAAGTACTTAAAATGGTTTCTTCATGATAGCTTATGCTTTTCGCAAACAAGTCAGCTAGCCCACTAAAGAGAGCCTTGCATAATCCTTAGTGTCGTTTTATTTCTGGTTTATGACGGGTAAGTCTAGCTGAGTACATTCGAGTACTCATGGTTTATCCCACCATGTTGCAGGTGAAGTTCTTGACCTGCTGAAGATGGTGGCTAACCGCCGGTGGGCTCGGTGATTCTATATTTACTTCTCATCTATATGCTTTTGTCTGAGGATGTCACTTATGCTAGCAATGTATTTGGAACTTATATTAATGTAATCATTTGAAAGCTATGTTGTTTTCAATAATTGGTTTTGAAACTCAAACTTGTACTATTATTTGTGAACCCATTTGTAATATTATTTCTGCTACAACTCTGCGTATGTGATGTGTATTTGCTTAATCACACGATCTTGGTTGTGATGTTGATTTACCGAGGTCTTTCGAGACACACGGCGGACTACCGGGTTTATATAAGTGAAAGTATGCGCGTGTCAACGTGTTAGCGGGGACAACCGTACTTGATCTTGTAGAAATTGGGCGGTTCTGTCACAGATACATCTATACGAAAACTTAGTTATGACGACTAAAACTTCATTTATACTTTATTTTCCAATTAAATCTTCCCGTTGGTTCCAATTTAATCAGAAAATTAGTAAACTAACAAAAAATTGTCCCGAATTGGCTTGACTCAAGCCTTTCCATTCACATACCCCAGTATTGCAGCCCATTGGCATGCAGACGAGTGATCTTATCGGTTAAAATAAAACATACAATATGCTTCTGCATCAATTCTACATCACCGTTGGGCAGAAAATAAAATTAATGCATAAAAATTCATAAATCAACTTGAAATACATACAACTACTCTTCAAAATTAAATTCTCCTGTTGGTTCGAATTTAATTAAAAGATAATCAACTTCATTTCGACGGAAGCATGTTAATAAAATACATTCTATTAGTTCAGGATCATTTCTTGGTTCTTATCTACTCTCTGAAAAATTGACCATGTTGGTGTGAAATTTATCAGAGACTTAAAACTTAAACTTGAACTTATTATAATATTATAATATTGTCCTCATCAACGTTGGTCAGAAAATGACAATACCATAATCTGACTTAAATAAAACGGACTACTCCTCTAATTAAATTTTCCCGTTGGTTCTAATTTAATTAGAGGATAAACATGATCATAATTTGCTAAATATAACTGCTCTTCAAATTAAATTCTCCCATTGATTCAAATTTAATTAGAAGATAATCAACTTTAAACTGTACAGCAGAAACTTAAACATAATTTGTGAATTTTTACCCATAGGTAAAATCCTCTTTGCTATTTTCTTTGAGCCATTAATCTATTTCTAGGAAATAAACAAAATTCTCTAGAAAAAAGGAAAAAGGAAAAAGCTCAAACTGATCCTATTCATATGGCCCGGCTGCAAATCGGCCCATGGCCCAGCCGCGCGCTCTGCTCTCCCCACGTCCAGGCCGTAACTTGGGCCTGAGCCGAGAAACCCCATTCCCGCCTGGGCCAAAACCGGCCCGAACTCTGCCGGCCGTCGATCTGCATCCAACGGTTGAGTGTCGATCTTGGCCGAACAAAAAGCGGCGTCGGTCGGCTCCCTTCACTAAACCCTAGTTTCATTTCCTTTCTCTCTTCCTCTCGTCTCTCTTGCACCGCAGCCGAGCGCCTACGAGTGAGAGTCGAGCGCCGCTAGTGAGCGAACGCCGGTGAGCGAGCGAAGTGGCGGCCCGAGCTCAGGCGATGGCGAGCGTGCTCCGGTCAGTCCCCTACCGCCCCCTTCGACTCCCCCACAACCCCACGACAGCAGTGACCGAAGGTTCCCGCGGTGGAGGAATGGCGTCGTTGCTGGCCCCCTCACCGGCGTGCGCACTCCCCAACAGGTGAGCACGCCACCATCGAGCGGCCTGGCGGCGGTGCCCTAGTGCAGCGTGGAGCCATGCCCTAGCGCGACGTGGAGCCCTTTCCCGGAGTACACCGGTGAGTGGAGGCCAGCAAGGTAAGCCGCCTCCCAAGCCCTTTCCCTTTCCCCCTTCTTCTTTGTTTGGTTTTCTTTCTATTCTTCTTGGATCTTGTCCGATTTGGGGTTAGGGTTAGGGTTTGGGTCAACCCTTCTGCCACCATTCATCTTCCCCGATTGCTTTTCGCGAGTTAGGGTTAGGGTTCGTGTTTGGGTCGATCCGAATCGGCCGAATTGAACCCTCTTTCTTCTGATTTCTTCACCCCGACTGGGGTTAGGGTTCCAATCCGAACCGGATCAGACCCTTTGCATTTCTTTCTTTTGATTCGAACCGGATCTATCTCATCTCCTTCTAAACTGTTACTTCCCTACCGGATCTATGCCTAGAGCAGCGGCTTTGATACCATTGTTAGTCTCTTAGGATTCATCTAGGTGTAGTACTGAGGGTGAATTGATTACTGGTTGAATCAAATCGAGTAGCAGTTGACTTAGGACAAGGAGGGAGAGAGAGTAGAGGGGCCATACCTTCGGGCTTGGTAGAGGAGGGAGAGGAGGAAGTAGCCGCCATGGCAGCGAGTACGCAGTGCGGGTGGTGAAGTCCGGCGCAGTGGTGGCAATGCAGAGGCGACGGTGAAGTCGGTGGTGGCTTCTCGTCGCTGGCAGCACCCTCTCTTTAGATCGGTTAGGGTTTCTCTCTAGGCGAGTTGGCAGCTCAGGTCAACCTTGTAGCTTGTGCCCGGCCCCCACCTCTCTTTTAAGGTGTTGTGCGACGGGGGCCCACCAACCAAGGAGCGGTTGGACGCCCCCGATTAGGGTGCGGATCCAAGGGCCCAGATCAAACAAACAGAATAATGAATGATCCATTGAATTCAGCAACATTTGATAGAACACACTGCATATCATTCTCTCTCTCCCCACCCTTCCATATACAGTGACATCAACACATCAACACCTTACCAAACGATCCTTTTATACAGTGACAACTAGTTTATTTTCAGAAGCACAATCAGTATAGAAGACCATGTCTTATTGGAAACCGTATGTAAGCTCTAAATATTAAGCCAGTTTGGCTCGGTCGCTCCTCAGGGTGGCCACATTAGCGGAATTAATAACTGTCGTCTGATTTACATCTAGTGGTTCTAGTTTACCCTACCTTTCCTCTATTGTATAGGCCCACGCGTCAACAGATGAATGCCTATAGAAAAATATCGCTCCATCCCGTCCAGTCTCTCTCTAGGCCACGACATCGCTCGTCTCCTCCGTTCCTCCGCCACTCTCTCGTCTCCGTCGCTCCACCCTCTTCCTTCCTCCGCCTCGCCTCTCCCAGCGTCGGCGCCCCCCCCTCCCCTTCACCTGCGTCGGTGCTGCGCCCTCTCCAGTGCCGTGGCTCCGCCGCTCTTGTGCCTCCAGACGGCCCCCTGCGTGCCGCAAACCCTAGGGAGGCCCCCCACGCACCAACCTGGCACGGCATAGCCGGACCTGCTGACGGGACGGCCGCCGGCGCGGCCGGCTTCCGCCGTGGCACCATCGCCACGAGCCGCCCCCGGTACAGCCGGCCTCCGTCGTCGTTGCAGTTGACGCTAGTGAACCCCGCTGCCGTCGTCACGCCAGATCCATGTTTTCGTCGAGGTTTGCCGTTTCCGCCTGATTCATAATGTACGATTCCTTGTTTTGTTCGATTGAAAAATTTTCATGTACAAGATGCATGCCGAGTTTCCTTATATAGAGAGTGTCGATGGCGACGGCCTACATTAAGGTTGCATCTCCCAGGGTTGTTTGCAATATTAACTTTGTTTTCTGCTAATAGGATTTGTTTACAATGTTTTGCTTACAGAGGCCGCAAAAGAAAAGGAAGAAGGCGAATGTTTCAAGTTTATTGATATTTCCCATGCTTAGTATTTTATTTTAGTGTCTGCAAAATTGGCTTCTGTTCTTTGTTAACTGACTTTGGTTTACTACGTGCTAATTAGTTGGTTTCCAGGGTTTAGTTTGTGATTTATAGCGCGTTTGTCCTCTGCCATACTGTTGCTGTGCTCTTTGCTAATTACACTTTGTTTGGTAGGTGCTGCTTGGTTACCTTCTATATTTTTGTTTTTCGTTTACAGTATATTTGTGTGCTTGTCTTCTTAGGTTTTCTGTTTCCAGTGTTGGAGCGTGCTATTAGGTGCTAATTAATTTGTTTTTAGATTTTTCTGTTTGTGATTTATAGCGCATTTGTCCGCTGGCGTAGGCCTCTGCTCTATGCTAATTAGATCAGGTTTAGTAGGTGCTGCTTAATTAGCTTAATTTCATATTTTTTTGTTTTTCCATTTACAGTGTATTGGTATGCTTCTCTTCTTAGATTTCCTGTTTGCGGCATTTGAGGGTGCTACTAGGTGCTGATTAGTTTGTTTCCATATTTTAATTTGTCATTTGTAGCTCATTTCTCCGCTGGCATCTACTCTTTTGCTAATTAGATTGGGTTTGGTAGCGCTGCGGCATTACCTTTCAGATTTTTGTTTTACATTTTCAGTATATTTCTATTCTTGTCTTTTTAGGTTTCCTCTGTCGTTCAACGGTGCCGCTCGCTGCGTGTATATGTTTACATCCATAATTTTCCGTTGTGCCAGCTCTGTGACTGCCCGACGCTTATACTTCAGTAGAAAACAAAATTAACATCTATGCCTTCCTACGTCCAGGTTGAGGACAAGCACAGTCATAATTTGTTGGTCTCTTTGTCATTCTGCTGATTGTGCTGAGCCTGTCTTGACAATCGTGCACATATGTTGTTGCTATGGACAGTCAATTTCCTTTTAAAACAACCTCTATCATAGTTTGTTACAGATATATCTTTTCTCGGGTTCATGTCTTTCACAGCTGTGTAGCTGTTGGTTGCTTCCGAGGGACTAATCAGTGTGTTGGGTTCTTTTATAATAGTTCTACTAATACACATGATTTCTTCCTTCTGCTTTCTTAAGGTAAGTAGATTGTGCTCCTGCTCTTATCTGTATTTTTTTTGCTCTATACTGCAGCCTTGATTGTGATTCTACTTTTCTCAGTTTTCTATTCTCTGTGTTACAGCCTCAATCTATGGCTGTAAAATTATTCCCTGGATTCACAATTTTACAGTTATTCACATAAACATCGCGCCTTAATCGTGCTTCTACCTTTCATCATTGATTAGTTCTCTTTTTTTCTTTACATCTTTTCTTTGTTGATTAGTTCTAATCCAGCTATTAACCTAAGCTCTGGTCACGGTTTCTCGTCCTCCACATGGCCCTTCAATTTCCTATTTTTTTCCCCTGTCCGCATAGGAGCAGCAATCTGTGATTAGATTTGGCTGTGATGCTTCAATTCCATGTGAGGCTATTTTCCGTACATGTTCAGTGATTCATCGTATGCAGGTAGGTTTTCCATTTGCCAATTGTTGTTGCTTTCTCTGGTACACGCAGGTTCTTTCCAGATCTAACTATGCTATTTGTACAGTCCATATCAGCCTTCAATGTGTTAGAACGCCCCTTCCTAATTACTATGGGTGACCATGTTTATTTGGTACATGTTAGATGTCCTTGTCGTTCATTCTTAGTCAACCTTCAGTCTGATATGTACCTTTTTTTACACTGCTACCATATCACTATCACATTACTACAATCATATCTGTGAGGTAACCGTTGTTACATGACCTGATCGCTATCTTGTGCTTGTATATTCAGGTCAAAATTGTCAGTTTGAAGCATATTTCAGCCACACCAGAAGTTAAATTGATGAATTGACAGAAAAAAAGGTATGGGTCTTAAGGTGCTCATGCATATTTGATTTGCCAACCTTTCCCAGCAGCTTGGCTTTTTTTGTTTTGGGGATCAGCTAATTGGTACAAGCAACCACCAGATACAGCTTTTACGTTGATGTATATACCATTAGATAGAGGTCAGCTAATCGACACATCTATCATTTTAGTTTTTTAACAAATTTGGACATCTAAGATGTCGTGTACACCACACCTAATGAAGTACATCTTTCATGGTTTTATTGATTCTCAATCTTACCTCACATTCACGCTTGCTTTTTTTAAACTAATGCAAACTTGATGAGGTTTATTCTACCTATTGCTTAGAATGCCATTCCTTTGCTACACTATGTAATTCCCGTGCCTTTTTGCCTAGCTTTATATGCTTCTTCCAAGACTCTGCTACTGCAGGTTCTATATATAATAATCTAAGACGGTCTAAATTAGTATATTTTCTCCTCTACTGTTTATGTTGGTTGGTGGTTTATATAGCCCAAATTGAAAGCACAGGAACTGCCTCCTGCTAATTTTTAGTGTTTGTACTTGCAGCGCTGGAGCAGAAATCATCCATCATGGTATGTTCATCAGCCCAACCTTTCAGTTTGGACCAACAGTCCTCTACATTAAACTTCTAAGATTGTTTCCATACAAAGATTAAAAATATTTTTTCCTGCGTCTTAACCAGGTGATTTGCCGGCGCGCGTCATGAACTAGGCCTTGTTTAGATACCCTCAAAATTCCAAGTTTTTTCACTCTCTCTCCATCACATCAATTTTTAGCCGTTTGCATGGAGCATTAAATATAGGTAAAAAAAAACTAATTACACAGTTTAGTTCAAAATCACGAGATGAATCTTTTGAGCTTAGTTGGTCCACGATTGGACAATATTTACCAAATAAAACGAAAGTGCTACTATTCATCAGTTTGAAATTTTTTTCAATCTAACTAGTATTCATTATTCAAGCACACAAACGACTAAAAGAGTCTCCATCTACTATGCTGGTACTTCTGGCGAGAGTTTCATCCTTGGTCACAAGCTTTAAGCAATCTGGGGGTTAAAATGATGGTCAAATGTTTTGAAATTAGCTGAACAAGTAGATCAATCAAGGCAGAAAAAATTAAGAAATATCATACCCCAAGCCGCTTCTTTGTCTGCTCAAGTAAAAACTGTGGGTCCAGTTTAGTCTGTGTATATGCATCGATCTTGTTCACTTCCTGAAATATACCAATCCATGATTTAAAATTTCTCATCAAGAAAGTATTATCAAGAGAACTGGTTTGCATTGGGCTATGCAGCCTGGTCATTAGGATAAAAGGATCATATCAAACATTGTGAGTGAACTACAAACATAAAGCTTTAGCCTGTTTAATGTCCCTCTGTCTGTGAATTACCTCAATGAACTTCTGAAGGTTGGGTCGGCCCTTTGTGATATCATAGTTCTTTATGTTGGAATAGAATATCTGAATCCTCTCGATGAATGGTACATACGCAATGTCCACCTGTAATGAAATTACGCGTCACGACAAAACCACATACGACCTGAAGCCCACATTCATAATATGAACTCTTTCTAATAGAGATTTGATTTTGAGTCATGCTCTGGTGAATGATTCCTAGTGTTCAGTAACATACCAGACTGAACTGACCAAGGAAGAACGGGCCGTCATTAAATTTCCCCAGGGCGTCTTCTATTTTATCCAAAGCAGCAACTGATGTATAGACAATGCATGATACAATTAGCATGTTATTAAAAAGAAGGCCTTTTCAAACATGCGAACTAGTTTTGTTACCAGATTCCTCAGACACATCTTCCTTGCTGAGTAAAGATGAGTATAATGCTTTGTTAAATGCATCAGTATATGCAAGCAGCTCCTCAGCGAACTGCTTCTTTGCAGGATCCTGTGAAGAATCCAGAGTCCAGAGGTTAACAAGCCTGAAAAACACCTTTTTTTTCAAGCGCTACATTGAGGGCGATCTTATGTACCTCAGGGAGCAACGATGGACCTTCGAAGTTGCTGTCAAAGTACTTAACCAGATCCAAGCTCTCTCCTTTCACCTGGTTGTTGTGCTCCAGAGAAGGCACCTACGGGGAAAGAAAACAAGGGTAAATCATACATGAAAGGAAAATGTAAAACAAAGTATAACTGGACCTTGGAAAATCTGAACATGAAAGGCCCTAAGGGGGATAGCAGATTAATCAAACACACCTTGTTTTCTGGATAAACCTTCTCCTTGTACCATGCTGGCCTGTCAGCAAGATCGATGGCAACTATCTTAATCTTGTCCTGCAAACCCTGGACAAACGACGAGGAACAGAAAAGGTTTCAGTTTTCCTTTCCAGGAAGACACCACAAAAGAGAACCGCTTCAACAAATCAAAGAACAGAGGTCATGGTGATGGTGGCACCTTGTAGTTCCTGACAATCCAAGCGCGCTGCGCGAACGGGCTATTATATGCAACGTACAACCTTCACGAAACTCAAAGATGGGGTTAACTTCTAGCTCCTCTGCTCCTGATCTGCACAGGTGAAGATTTGCAATTGATAGGTCGAAAACCTACCTGGTGGTGCCATCGAAGAGGGGAGGGGGCTCGGAGGCGGAGGTCAGGGGAGACGGCAGCGCTTCCTTGGGGCTTCATGCACGGGGAGGAAGAATTGTTCCATTAAAAAAAACTCAATAAAGAATCTCCCGTCGCAGAAAATTCAACGAAGAATCTGAACGGCGACAGCCAACAGAGATAGGATGTGGCCAGTGCTCACCTTACAGGCAAGGCGGATGCCATGGCGACGATACGGGTTCGGGAGGAGCTTCGAGCGCGGAGGTGGTGATGAGCTGCATCTTCTAGTCGCGGGCAGCGAATCTTTATACGCGGCGATGGGAGGGAATGTGGGGCGGGCGCGTTGGAGGCGTGCGTCAGTGGTGACGGACAGCCAGGGAAAGCGAGTGAATTCATGGGAGGCGACAGGCGAGTGAATGGATGTGTGAATCGTGTGACAGACTGATTGGACGACAGGGTCCCAACTCCCCAGCCGTCCTGGCTGGGCCGGCGGCCGGCCTCACTTCAGTTGGGCTTGTTTAGCTTTGGGTTAGAAATCAGTATTTTGATATTGTAGTATTTTTGTTTGTATTTAATAATTATTGTCTAATTATAGTCTAACTAGGCTCAAAAGATTCGTCTCGTAATTTATAATCAAACTGTGTAATTAGTTATTTTTTTATCTACATTTAATACTCCGTACATGTGTCTAGAGATTTGATGTGATGAAGAGAGTGAAAAAACTTGCAATCTAAACCAGGCCTTGGACGCGAACGCGGTGCAGGTGCGGTTTTGACTGTGCCTGGCTGTGCTTCAGGCCCGGCGGAGCCTTCAGGATTTTCTGGAAGGATTCCGGCGAGTAGTTGGTACGAGCACTTGGTAGGTTGTGGATCTGCGTCGGTCCAAGAAAAAAAAATTAGGGCAAACTGTCTGTGTGATGTTACACCGCGTACAGACGACTAAATAACCACGTACAGTGGGTTGTCTATTTAACTGTTTGTTAATTCTTTAATGTTCGTATGTATCAGCCATAATTAAACGTAGATATGTTCATGTATTCACTATGTTGCTTGTTGATAAATAAATACTCCTTTTAAAAAAAAACTATAATTCTAGCTTTGAACATAGACACTGGAGTACCAAACATAAATATATTTATATATAATGTAATAAAATATTTTTTTCATAATCAAGTAAAACATAATACGACACAAGGAAGTTTCCGTTCACATCCACAGGGAAGCAAAAGGGACCACGCCAGCTTGCCGTTGCCGCACGCGATCGGACCACGCCCGGGGCCGTTCTAGGAGCACAAGCCACGGCCGTCGTCTCGTGACGTGACCGCAACACTCTCTCTTCGTGGTAACTCTGCTGTGTTTTGCCTTGGTGGATGAGTAATTGTTGTATGTGCCCTTACGAGCCTGTTTAGAGCGAGTATAATAATAGGCTATAAGCTCGTTAAATACTGGAGGATAGAGAAAATGAGAGAGAGGAGAAGCGGATTGTAAGTTTATAGCCGACTTAGGCACCAGAACTTAAAAACTTTATGAGAGAGACACATGTGCCATTTATTAATAATAAAGACCTTATTATTATATATGTGAGCTGAGAGAAGGCTGCTAAGAATCTTACAGCCAGCAGCCGGCTATAACTATTAGCCTGGCTCTAACAAGCAGAAGCTAGCAGAGGCACTGTGCCTGTTCAATGAGATGATCAATGCTGGCATCAGACCGGATCCCATAGTCTTCACTGCTGTGCTTACAGCTTGTGCTTATACTGGCAAGGTAGCTGATGCTCGTAAAGTTTTTAACTCCATGCAGGTTGTGTTTGGTATCAATCCGGTGATGGAGCAATATGCTTGCATGGTTTCTGGATTCAGCCGTGCAGGGATGCTAAAGGATGCACTTGAGCTTGTCAGCAGCATGCCATTTGAACCAAATGCAAAGGTCTGGGGTCCATTGCTTAATGGAGCAGCAGAATTCGGTGATGTTGAGCTTGGTAGATTTGTATTCGATCAACTATTTATGATTGAGCCTAAGAACACCGGTAATTACATTGTGATGGCTAATTTGTACTCAAATGCTGGCAAATGGGAAGAAGCTGAGATCATAAGGAGCATGATGTGGGGAGTTGGGCTCGAGAAGGTTCCTGTGTGTAGTTGGAATTGAGGGGTTTCAATGGTCTGCATGTTTTGTTGCTACATATACATCAAGCAAGCGAGCCATAAAAACAATGTGGTTGTTGATGGATTGATTGATCTGAATTGTAGAAAATAGCTTGTTCTCAACCAGTGCTAGACGAAGACAAGTTATATTGATGGCGTTCAAAAGATCTAATAGTTGAGATGTGATTATCATGCTTGAGAGCACACCTGACTTGTAGAGCTATTTGGACCACATCATTTCACTCTCAACTGTGTGGCCGGTCTTGATTTGAGTGATTAACTAACGTAGGCCCAATACGCATAAGAGTTCAAACCAATGAGAGCAACATTCCATGACCTTCTTATCTTTACAAGGTGATAGATACTGAAACCTGTGAATGTAAAAACTTTGGAAGCAGTAGCAATCTAATTTGGATTTTTAGGATCTGCAGGTATCAGCTGAATCCCAACCCTGGATGGAGCACCAAATAAGCTACATGCAGAAAGCTATTCACTGCATCAACATAAGTTGCTCTAGTGACAGATGCAATGAATGAAGTTTCTAATTTGCAACGTTATCCTGCTGTTTTCAATTCTACAGTATGGGAAGACCATAGCTTTTATGTAACGATGTAGAATACAATGCATATTTCTACAGTCTATCATGCTTTTCTGAGCATATTGTTCTCTCTATCAAATCAAATGCACAGACTACTTTGCTTGTCCCTTAGACCCCACCCTATTCTGGCATTAGAATCAGAACTGCATGGAGCTAGCACAACAAGACCTGTCTTTTAGTGCCCTTGTGCGTGTGTGTGTGTGTGTGTGTGTGTGTGGATCAGGGTTCACATGCTTAGATCATTCTACTTCACTACTTCCCAGCTCATGAACTCCAAAAAGGAAAAACGCACATGTAGTTCTCTGATTTGCACCATAACTTGTTCTGGCCTCACTGCTAGTGCTAGATATACATGACTCTTATTTCGTTGTTCCCAGGTTCACATGCTCATCACAGGCTGCGCAGATGTGGCAATATGATAATGTTTCTGGTGGCGTCTTTGATGAGACGATGTGAAGCATTCAGCCTTACAATCTTGATGTGTGGTGGTCCAGCTCACCCTGGAGCCTTGGAGTTCAAGTGAAGCTAAGTCAGTATAACCACTGCATCTCTTTAATCATAGCATAGCAACTCTGCATTCCCATCTGAGCAGACGTATATGGAAAAAAGAAACATAGCTCCAGAGGTGGAATATTTCATAATTAGGATTTAGGATCACAGAGTGCCTAAAAATTCCGAATGAATTCGAAGAGTGCCTAGGCGCCGTAACAGGCTAGGCTACCACAAACAAAACACACAGCAAGACAGGCCAGGAGAAGCTTTTGTCACTCCATTTCCCTTTTGGCACGACCTCTGCTGTCAGTATATTTGTAGGAAAATGGTTGGGGTCGAAACCTGGCTAATTATGTCCAATTGTCCGTTCCTATGTCTGGATCCATATAGGTTTCAAAATGTTTTGAATAGGTTGATAGTGTTATGCCTGCTGATACTGATGATACCTTTGTGCACGTGACACGCCTACCCAGCAGGTCACGGTGCTAACCAGCGGCAGAGGTGGACAAGGAGGCGGTGTCGTCTGTGCATTGGCTTTGGCTGGCCTGCACGGACGCCGAGCACCAGCATGGGCTATGTGTGCTTGCATTCACTTGCCGGAGAAGCGCCGCAGCCATCATCGTTCGTCGCTCTCCCAGATCAGCAATGATGGTCGTCGGTACCGCGCGCTGTAATCATGTGGGGGGAAAAAAAAAGACGTGGACCCCCAGTAGAAGGATACTTCTGCACTGCAGTACCTAGAAGTTACCGTTCCCAGTTGAACAGGTACAGTCCCCATCTCGTCATCTTTGTCATTCTACTTTGGTCCCTTTACACTTTCTTCTACCTGTTGCTTTTCAACGCATAGTTTTTTGACTGGTCGAAGCTCTAGTCTAACCATGGCTTCAACCTTCAAGAGACCCAAGACCTTGGCAGCAGCCCGAGGAGTGCGAGGACCCAATACTTTGGACCGTACGAGGCCTGGCATGATCCCAGGGGGAAATGTTGCAGCTTACTGTCGGTTCTCCTCGTGCCAATTATTCGCACATTATTCTTGATTTCTTGGTTGTTAAGCTCGTGGGTGAAGGAATTATTCTTGGCTGTTAAGCTCGTGGGTGAAGGAATTTTCGTACGGTACAAGAACGGCAGCAGCAGCAGCTCATGCGGCACGAGGAGAATCTCAACTCTCAAGTAGGTTCACAAAAGGCTCACGCTTCACAGGGTTGGGCGGTGCCGAACGCCAATAATCCCTCCAGGCTCCAGCACCTCTCCAGCCAACTCCTCTCTGCATTTGACATGGCAGGTCAGTTCCGGTTAGTCTATATGCTTTGTTTCACCAAACTTTGCGTGCTTATACTGTTCGTTAGCACATTATTCTTTAGAGAAGAGAATATTTGATAGTATATTTGAGAATCCACATGAGAGCACGGACAGCTCAACTGTCATTGTTATCGCTGCGCCATCTTGTCGGTTCTCTCCCCGATTCAGGTCACTTCAGTTCGGTTCAAATCGCGGGAAGCAGCACAGGAAGCTCGTGAGGCAGCGCGACAAGGACGCTCGACGCGATTTTTGTCCTGGTATCATGGTACATGCTACGTGCACTCGTCTAGTGTACTGTATTTTTCTATAAAAGAAAACAAATGAGGAGTCGGTGGCTGCCAGGGATTCTTTTCAGGCGCTGCTAAAAACCACGAGGAAAAGAAAATTCAGCAAGAGGACAGCAGGGCTGGGCGGCCGGCTGGGGTCGAAGTCGAACAGCAGCAAGCGGGTTGAATGAATGAATGAGCCAGACAGCCAGCAGGAGGATCGGGCTGTCACGTGGCTTCCCTTTCTGCCGTCCGCTGTCCTCCCTTGCTCACATACACGATGGCAGGAACCAGGATTGCAGTTTGCAAGGCCCAAGGCGGTTGCCCCACATGTCCCCTGGGACCATCTCCTTTGTTAACAGCTGTATTAGCTAGGTGGCGGCAACCACAAGAGTAGCAAGCAAATCCCACAGCAAAACACGAACACCAAGTGCCTCTAGATGTAAACACTCAAATAATGCACTTGGATTCTCTCACAATCTCACAAGATGATGAATCAATGATGAAGATGAGTAGTAGGGCTTTGGCTAAGCTAACAAGGTTGCTATGTCAATGCAAATGGCCAAGAAAGCGAGCTTGAGCCGACCATGTGGCTTAAATAGAAGCCTCCACGAAATAGAGCCATTATACCCCTTCACTGGACACAGCGCGGGGTGACCGGACGCTCCGGTCGGATCGACCGGACACTGGCCCTCAGCGTCCGGTCACGTGATTCATGCCACGTGTCCCCTGCTTCAAATACTGTTGGTCAGATTTCAACGGTCGTCTGCTGACCGGACACAGCGCACAAACTGGTCGGACGCTCAGCCTCCAGCGTCCGATCGTTTTCGGTAAGGTTCCATAAACGAATTTCTTCGACCGGACGCGTCCGGTCATGCTTTACCGGACACGGTCAGCGTCCGGTCAGTCACCCTGACCACTGTGCTGCCACGTCAGCTGGGACCGGACGCAGCCTTTCAGCGTCCGGTCAATCCGAGACCCAGCGTCCGGTCGTGTGACCGAAGCTGGCGTCTATGCTGTTACGTTTGACTGGACGCGCCGGTCCTTCTGAGACCAGCGTCCGGTCACCTTGTGACCAGCGTGACTAACTCTTTTTCACTTCTATCTTCTTCACCCTTGCTTAAATGTGCCAACCACCAAGTGTATCACCTTGTGCACATGTGTTACCATATTTTCACAAACATTTTCAAGGGTGTTAGCACTCCACTAGATCATAAATACATATGCGATGAGTTAGAGCATCTAGTGACACTTTGATAACCGCATTTCAATATGAGTTTCACCCCTCTTAATAGTACGGCTATCAAACCTAAATGTGATCACACTCTCTAAGTGTCTTGATCACCAAAACAAAATAGCTCCTATAATTTATACCTTTGCCTTGAGCCTTTTGTTTTTCTCTTTCTTCTTTTCAAGTCCAAGCACTTGATCATCACCATGGCATCACCATTGTCATGTCATGATCTTCATTTGCTTCTCCACTTGAAATGTGCTACCTATCTCATGATCACTTGATAAACTTGGTTATTACTTAGGGTTTCATCAATTCACCAAAACCAAACTAGAGCTTTCAGGTGGCCCACGCGTACGCGCGGCCTAGGCGGGGGCGGGGCGCACGCGCGACCACAGGCCATGGCCCACGATGTGGCGAGCGCGGCCCATGCAGCCGGAAGCGGTCGGCCCACGCGCAGACGAGCCCAGGCGAGGTGGCAAACTTGTAGGAAGGCCCTGAACTTTCTCGAAACTATCCCACAGTATAAAGCACTATTCATGTGAGTCACGGATTTTTCATTAGGAACCCTGGAAAATTTCTATTCTATTTTTCTCACATTGGCTCTTCCTGTGGCGTAGCAGAGGAGGGGCAGCGGCCTGGCGGCACAGAAGCAGCATCGGACCTGGCCGTGCTCACGGGTGCCGGCGGCATGACCAGGGGCGGCCCAAGGCACCCTGGCCACGCACACACATGGGTAGCCGCATCGGCGGCGATGGCGTCGCCACGGTGGGGGTGCTGCTGGGCACAACAATGGAGGTGGAGCGGCGTGGGGCAACGCAGAGCTCAGGCCCGCTCGCACGCGTGGTGGCTGGCGATGGGAGGGGCCACAGGTGCTTGCAGTAGGCCAGCCACGCGCACGGCGGCATGCAGAGGCCATGGTGGGGGGGGGGGAGCCGTCACCGGCAGGTCAAGGAGAGGTGGTCGTGGCCGACAGCAGCTCGGCGTCGTGGCTACCATGTTGGGGGTGGCGACGTGACGTTCCCGGCCACGGACGTCAGGGCACAATGGTGAAGAGGGCTCGGCAAGGTAGCGGCCTCAGCGAAGCAGAGGAGGAATAGTGTGGCTCCCGCGTCGGTGAAGCGAAGCACGGCATGGCAGAGGAGGCTCGGTCGGAGAGGAAGGCGCAGCCTTGAGTCGGTCCATGGTGTGGTCGTCCGCGTGGAGGTGTGGCGAGGCGAGACTGGGGCGGCACCATTATGATACAGCTCGGCTCCAAGGACGTCAAGGGCATGGCATTGGGGATGACTGGCTAGAGGGCGCAGCGCGCGCTCGATGTTGCGGCATGGCGAGGCGGATCACGAGAAAGGTGGCACGCGAACCTGTGGCCAGCTTGCGGGCTTCCCAATGAGGTTGGTGACCGAGTGGCGCCGACATGGGGTGGCGCAGCAGTAGGGCGCGTCAGCACGGGCGGTCAGAGTGGAGGGCGAAGGAGCAGGCGCTGGAGGAAGAAGAAAAAGGTGGTGGCAGCGGCTGCTAGAAAGGAGGGAGAACAAGCAGCGACTTGGCATCTTCCTTTAAGGCGCTCCCGAACAAGGACGCGAGGGAGCATGCGCACATGGCGCCTACTGTGCTCTTCCATGCGACATCGGCACCCAGCAGAGTAGACGAGGGAGAACGCGAGCGGGGCGAGGTAGTTGAGGTGAGCGACTGAGATCGCTCGCTATAGGTGTACCGATTCATGAACAGAGCGCCAATGACACGGTTCACAACGCGATCTAAGGAGGTTAGGGGCACATTTTAGAGCAACAATGCAATGTCAAACCACCCCACGAATTATACCATGCTATGGTACCCACAAAGGTGCAATCAATAGTGCCAAAACATGACGCTACTGTTTAAGAATTTTAATCAGAATTTAAATTCCAATTTAGCATTGTCACACTTTTTTCAAACTAGAAAATTGGCCTTGAGTTGAATTTGGTTTCAAGCTCCATTTCTGAGCTATTAGAACTACTAGCTAGCAACATTATTATTCTATAGCAAGAGTTGCATTTTCATCTATTAAACTTACGCTCCAAATTTTATTCAAGTACTAAATACAAGTTATATTGTATTTTGTTTTTAAAAAATTGCTTCCGTGCCAATGTTTAGAACTACTTATTCTACTTTTTGCGTTAGGGTTGTTCATTAACGCATATAAGCATTTACGTAACTAACCCACTATATTAATAGATTTATCTCTCAGGCCTAATCTCAGTGCTAAGCGAGCTCGTAACACCAGTGGTGTTACAACTTCTATGACAAAAATCTTAATGACGAATCCAAAATTGTCATAGAATATCACTTTTGATGATGAATATTTATGTTTCGTCGTAAGATCAGTGGTGATGATCCTCCAACCCTCCCTATCTATGACGAAATCAGGCATCGTCACGCGAAAGCGTCATAGAACAGCACATGCTTCATCACAAAAAAGCCTCGCACGCTTGTTCCAGCTCATCTATGACGATCCTCTTTAGAACTATGACGACTAGGGCTTCGTCATTGAACTAATTACACATCTGTGACGAAGTTTTCGATCTGTAATGAATGACACCTTGTCATAAATCTCCAAACAGTCCTTTCTCCATCTAACATGTACCTGTGGGACCTGCAGTCATAAAAGTCTCCGCTCGATCCTTCTCTATCCGACGTGTATCTGTGGGACCCTTCTGCATCTGACTTGTGGGATCAGACGTCCTACGTGTACCTATGGGACCTGCAGTTACTTATTCGTGACGCTTGCAATTCATCATAAAAGTCTCCGCTCGATACTTCTCCATCCGACGTGTTCCTGCGTGTGACACCCTAGGTGTCAATTTTAAGTTAAGCAGTGAATTAAGTCTAATCTAAACAAGTCAAAGGATGATTGTGAGCTTTAGTTTAACACCTGACAAGTGGTGACAGAGGTGGAGTCAAATTCTTTCAAATATGACCTAACTTAAACTTTTCAAAGGCAAAGACAAAACTCTTTTGTTTAAAAGTACATTTTAATTCAAAATGTGCATGAGTAGTTTTAATCATGTCTTTTCATGTGCATCATCTAGTCATGAAAATATCCTAGTCACATGAAAAGTTTCATGTTGTTTTGGATCAAAAAGTTATAAAAAATGATAATTTCCGCTTTGCTTAAAAACACTTTTGTTAATTAAGTAGAAACATGTGATGTCAACTAAACCTTGCATTCTTGTTTAAACAACTTTAATTGAACTCTTGAACAAAAATTAGTTAGGATTTAAATTTGACAAAAATGTGAAGAAAGTGCTTAAAAATATCCAAAACCCTTTCTCATGATCCTTTTTTGCTTAATTTGTAACTCTACTTTTTATTCAAAATATGAAAGATTGGTCTAAATAAAAGTTGTAGAGTAGATCATGTTCTTGAAACTTTGTTTCTACATCATCCTCTGTTTTAGCTTTTAAGTGCTATATATATATAGCTGGCTACAAAATAACTTATTCTGTAGACACTTTGAGTTACGATAATTACTATGTTAATTTACGAGATTATAGTAACTCCTTACTAAGTGGTTTACTATAACGTTATGGTAAATATCCCCATGTGTTATAGTAACTCAACTATCATAAATATGTATTGATATTATCGTAAATTAATTTATAAAATTATCGTAAATGGAGGTGGTTACAGAATAACTTATTTTGTAGCTGGCTACTGAATATACTCTCCCTATATATATATATATATATATATATATATATATATATATGGGGTTGGGCTGAAATGAAATCTTTTGTAGGTACACTGACCACGAATGTGTAGATTGAATATAGCTGACGACTAGCTATATATATCGAGAGAGTATGTGTTATGCCACCGAAGTAGAACGTGATTGGCCTTATTAGAATGGCAACTTTGTGAGGACGAATAGGACGAGCATGCATCATGATTGTTATCTTGTGCATTAACATGCCTTCCTCTCCTCTGTTCTAGTAATAACTTGCTACAATTAATAATCAGTGTAATGTTGCTATCTTCTTTGTGTAAAGCTAAGCAAAATTCCTTGTTCCATGCTGCTTGAATAGCTGTGTTTGAAGATAGTGTGTGATTAGTTTTGTCTTCTATGTTTGCTTTCAAAGAAAATAGATGACAAGTTAGTTGTTAACAAAAACTTCAATCTTTTGAAACTAAAGCTTGTAGTGTATCTTGCTAGTAGCCTGCACATGCATTTTTTTATATAATGTCAGGTTCTTCCTTTCAAGTTAACTTCACATGAGTTCTTTATGTATGTGATTGTCTTGTTATCTAGATGGTACCATAGTTTGTCCAATCTTTTGTCCTCGGTAAGCATATGAGTTGTTATCGAGCCTTATCGTTGTACTGATCTTGTGGTTGCCTTTAAGTAATCTTGTGGTTGCCTTTAAGTAGACCTCCTTGCTTAAAGATCTGAGCCTATGCATGTGGTTGCTAACCTTAGATACTTTTGCTTAAAAATATGTACCTATGTATGCCTTGAGCTTTTGTTTAATTAGTTAGTCGGAGTTAAGTTTTCCCAAATGCTAACTTAACACCGTTGAGTTTTCACAAAAATGCTAACTCTTGCCTATGGTATGTCCATGTGCCTGTTTGTAAAGCCATGCCCAAAACCCTTTTGGGACCTCTTTTGCTGCCTATTCTAACAACCATCTTGTCTCTGAAAACTTGATCATATCCACATGTTTGTTCAACTAAAATTTAATAGGATCATGTTAAAGGTAGCACACATTCCGCATTATGGTCTTTAAACTAGGAACCAATGTGTTACACCTTCATCGACATGTCATATCAAGAATCATGCATCATGACTGTAGTCACTCTTAAGCATTGCAACATGTCACATTGGTATTACATCGACATCATGATTCCCTCATCTTTTTAACCACATGCACACATATGCATGATTGAAAGGGATAAGCTTATAGTTAGTGGGATGTAGCATGTTTGAATGTGAAGTTTCTTGATTTGGTGCTTGTTGGTCGTTCTTCTTCCTCATTTTTGGTGTTGTTCTTTGTTTTTTGGTGTCTCGATTAGTGGTGGTGCTACCATGTCCGACCAACTATGGTGCTATGATGGGATTAGTGGCCCTGTATGAGCGCGCCATACAGTTGTGCTGTTGGTTTCGTAGTGGTACCTAGGAGGCTGGAAGTAGCCTACTACTGATGTGAGCATAAATTTGGATTTTTGTTGGGTTTTCCGATAATCTTCCTTTTTGTGTTGACGTGACCGAACGAATCGGAAGGAAACACGAAATTATGGGATGCTTTTGTACATGGCAGTACAACATCATATCTTTTGCACTAATTCATGATCATGCTACATATGCATCATGTCATAAGTTAAGTTCTATGCATCACCAAGTTGCACTACGCATATCATCATGTTGGACGTACCATATCATAACCATTTCATTTATACATGGTGTCATCCCATATATGCATTGCACCCTTCATGATGGCATTGCACCATGGGTTGCATCATTATTCCCTTAACATAGTGTTATGCATATGAGATGCATCATGATGTTGTTCATATTGGCATCTTGCATGTAGGGGTCATGTAATTAAATAATAAAAACCCCTCAGGATCTTGTTAGACTCGTTTCAGTTTTTCATTTACATCAGTTCTAGAGCCCTCAAGATAACACCAAATGATTTGCAGTTGGCAGTGCTGATTCAGTTGCAATGTCTACAAAACAGTGGTTAGAGAAGATGCAGGCACTACTTATCAACAAGCTTTGGATGCCCTGGAAGACTTACCTAATTATTCCAATCTGTTTATATCTTTGAGCCTTGTTCCTTGATTTTTCAATCCCATGAGATAAATTCTTGTTGCCTAACTCCACCCACATATTCATTGTCCATATATTACCCAATTCATGCCATGTGGAATTTCTCGTTGGTTGTGTGTTCAGTTGTAACACCTCTGGTGTTACGAGCTCGTTTAGCATCGAGATTTAGGCCTAAGAAATTTTTTGAAATGAGTTTCTCAAATTTTTTATTTAAAACATACTTGATGTGATAAGTGAATCCTGTATGACTTAGTTTTGTGGACTCAAATAAATGCCCAAGTCAAATTACTCAGTGCGTAAAGATATTTAGGAATGTCGAACAGTTTGTTCTATTAGATTAAGCAGGAAAAGCAACTTTTATAAATAAAATAAAATCTATTAATAAATAGAACGATATATATATAGCCTTGGTCTAGTGACAAGTTTAAGTATAGACTCGTTTTAGTCCCTATGATAAGTTGGTAATGTACCCGCGACAGCTGTCCGTCTAGCTGCTTCATAAATTTATGTGGTTGGCGTGAAACACGTTACTGACGTGAGATAGCGCAACAACTTAAGAGTCTTCATTTACTTTTCCTAGCGTGGCTTCAGCGTACTTGCCTTACTTTACAATTATGCACCATCTCATCTTCCGTCATGGCTCTGCACCCTAGCACGTCCGTTTGCCTAGGCCCTATTTTCTCTCCCTCGCTTGCGTCGTGTCCGAAATTTTAATGGGAGCACGTGGCCCTGCCGTGTCCACGCCTCACTGCTCCCTCTCCCTGCGCTCCTTGTGCACGCCAAGGCCAAGCTGTTGTCTGTCTCTCCTTTGCTTGTCCTTGCTTGTCTCTACTTGTCCTTTCTCTGCTGGATACTGCTGCTGTCCTAGACGAGCGCAGTGGCCATGTGCGCTTGCTTTCTTGCGGCCATGCTTGGGAAGATTGGTGAGTCGCTCATTGCTTTCCCTCTCTCACTGCTTGTCTCATCGGTTGTTGCTGTTTTTCATGCTGCCGCACGTGGTCCTGCTCCCGCCCAGCTCAGTGCCTTTACGTCGACATGACCGTGCCGTGTAGGCCGGTCCACCTCCAAGCTGCTGCTGCTGCCTCCTACCTCTGCTTCTTGAGGATGCCAAGCCACTGCTCGCCTTGCTCACCCTCTCTCTTAGTCTTTTCCTCCCGGTGCTCCCTGCTCCCTCCTCCTTGTTCTAGAGCCACCCTACCGAGCAACCTACCTGGGCCACGCTCACAGTCACCACGCCTCCTGCCCTTCCTTGCGCCCGAGCCACGCTGCTGTGCACCGCATCACCTCTGCCTCTTCTATGCCCGCAGCGCTGCCCCTTCCCCTCTCCTATCTCCGTCGCCCGATGCACCACCTCCCCTGCCACAAACACGTCCGCTCCAGCGTCGCTGCGCGCGCGAGCTTCTCGACCCATGCCGGGCCTGCTGCTCCACGACCCTGCTATCATCTGTGCCGCGTCCCCTGCTCAGGTCTTCACCGTGCAGTGCGTGCGGCCAGGCCGCTGCGCCCTGCCCCGGCACGTGTAGAGCCATGTCCGCCAGTGCTGAGGTGTCGCCCTGCCAACCATCCACCGGGGTCACGCGCTTCCGCGCCACGCCTCCCGTTCACCGTCGCCGTGCTACGCCAACCACCGCCGTCATCGCCCACCATGCGTGAGCGCCCCTCGGTCATGCTCGACCTGTAGCTCCTCGGTGCCCGTGCCGCAGCGCCTGGCCAACCACGATCCGCCGCTGTCCCACGCCGTTTTCCTCCACCGACGGGTGCGCTGGTGGCCGAGATTTGGCCAGCCGCGCCCGTCCCGTGCTCCTCTGTCCTATGCTCTGTTTTTGGAGAGGAAGAGAAGGGTAAGAAGTGATGTAGAAACTAATACAGGGTGCTTATTGCAAAATACATGACTCATAGGAATAGTACACGCTGGACTGCGAGTTAGTTTTGTGGAAACGTAGGGACCTTTTTGCACATTCGCCAGGTGTGTTGGGCAGGCCACGTTGGGCCGGTTGGCTACCGTCACGCCAGGCTAGCTTCTTGGGTTGTGCTCGCTGTTCGCGTGGGTCGTCGGCCTCCTCTGTGGCCGCGCGCGCGCCCCGCCCGCGCATGGGCCGTTCGCCCCTCATTGGGCCACCGCCTACCCCGCTAGGCCGGCCTATTGCTACCCACGCCTGGGCCACTCGTGCCTGCGCGCGTGCCCGCCTGCCTAGGCTGCCTTCCGCTAGGCCAGGCCGAACAGGCCGCTGGGCCGATTTGATGGCTGCTAGCCCTTCAGTTTCTAAAGCGATTGCTAATATAGTTTCGGGAATAAACTTGTCAAATCAATATAAAATTGTGTAGTTGTCCAAAAATTATGAAACCAAGTTTGTTAAGTTTCTAAAATCATGATCTACCTAATAGTGTATTTTATTTGCATAGGTTCGGTATGTTTTTAGGATTTCTCTAATTATTTTTACATGCTTAATGTTGTTAAAAGGTGAACTTGTAGGAATTTCCATGATAGTGTTGACTCTGAAAATTTTACAGTAAATTATTAATATTATTACCTGCTCACTGTAATTTTTGTAGCTCTAGAATAATTCGTTTGCTAGATAGATAATGATGCCATATTTCGAATAATGATTAAATCGATAGAATGAAATAAAGAAACGACTTGGGTTTGTATAACTAAATTATTTGTTGGGAAATAACGTCTTATTCGACAACATAGAGATGTAGCCTAAGTACAGTCATCGTTAGAACTAGCTCATTAACTTGAGAGGCGTAAATCGTATTTTACAAGTCACGGTTGCCGTTGATTAATTACGTCTTTGCATTGCATCGCATTGCATATCATAATAGGGACGTCGATGGATCGCGGAGTCATCGGGAGTTGCTGGAGAAATGGTGCTTTTGGAGATCATGTCATCATGATGGAAAGCTAACTTTTGATTATATTTTACCCAGGCAAGCCCCGGTGCATAACCCCTACTTTTCTGCACTTTAAATTATATTTGTGCATTAAATTTTAAGGAGTTGAATGAAACCCACTTGCATATATATATATATATATATATATATCTTTATCCCATGAGTCTTACTAGTATGATAGGATCATGTAGATTGCTATGCTACACTACTCCGGTAGAAGTCGAATGATTGACTATCACTCGCGAGAGATAGGAAATATATTACTGTATTATTATCACTTGGAAAATATAAATGGTGGAAAGGAAAAATGGTGACCGAGTAGGGATATGGTTTGGGTATTGGTGGGTGTAAGAGGTTGTGTCCTGCGGCCATGGGGCATAGCTTGGTTACACTGCTTTCCCTGTCCATGTCGGTAAAGGACCGGCCGTTGCATAAGACTCTAGGCAAGTCACAGACTTATTATCCCAAGCTCATACTTGGGCATGGACGCTTGGAAGACTTGTTACTCTCTTGTCATGGGTTCTGGCTCTTTCCGGACTGACTGTCATGGTGGTTCTTGGGTTAGGAGGTCCTTGCACCGCACTGAGTCCAGGACTCTAGGGCGGGGGCTTGGAGTCCAATTTGGACGAAGACCTGGACCCCGTGACAGGAGGGTAGTGGGTTGGTCCTGCTTGTGCCTAGGGTACAAGTGGGGCATGTGTTTTTAGGGTATCCAGCTGGGGGGCATTGATTCATGAATCGCTGGAAAATCCGGTATGGCTTGTCTACGGCCTAGCACTGTAGTAAGAACTAAAAGCTGAAAGATGGAAAAAGGAAATCTGATTGCTTACCACCTGCTTGAAAGTAGCATATGTGCTTACATAGAATGGTTGGTTAATGAACTAATGCGGCTGCTAATAAAAATTGAATATAAGGACGCACACTTAGTAATGCTTCCTGCAGATGCAATAAAACCACAAGCCAGATAGCCTTGCATATCCTTGGAGTCTTTTCTTCCCTCCTGTCGGGTAAGTTTTGCTGAGTACAATTGAGTACTCAGGGTTTTATTTCCCTTTGTCGCAGGTGACAAGTGGAGGCTTGAGCTGACCCTTGTGTGTGGATTCCTCCTGGTGGGCTCAGAGAGGATTTCCTTTACGCTGCGATCATAGTTTTTATTTATAACTCTTACCAAATATTTTTATAAATGAAAGTTTTATAATCTATTGTCCTAGTTTATTTATCAATGCTTCATCATGCCATGAATAGATGTTTATTTCCGCTGTAACTCTGTTCACATGTTTATATTCCGTTGTTCGATTAAAATGTTCATAACTCTGATAATATGATTACATTCTGCTGTTATAACAATAAACATTATACTCTGATGGACATGGAAAGTGATGTAAGAAATGGTTAATAATGTTGTAATCTTTATTCTCTCATTTGTGATCCTGATGGAAAAATGTGGTTTTTTTGGTTCTCCCCTGGGGTGTGCCTGACGGGATCATGTAATTTGGTGTCCCCCTTGAGTGCTTAGTGTCTAATGGAATACAAACACTCCTAGGAGGCATTAGATTAGGTGGTTCTGCCATAGGTGGTATCAGAGCATAAATGAGGAAATAAAGCTTCGAAAACCTTTTCTAAAATAAAATTTGACAACCCATTGTTGCAAAAAGTTAGGGCGTTCAACTGTGAAGTTATATAAGTAGCCCTATAACTATGGTTACGTATCCAGGATAGATGGCTCTCTGCTGACTTAGGTAGGCTTAATTAATTTTTCTGCAGGTCCACTGACCCCGAGCATAGTCCGATAGTATCAACTAGCTACAGGGAGAGAACGATGTGCCAAAAATCTGAGAACGGTTGCCCTAAATGTGGCAACAGTGGAAGGACGTATAGGACGTGCATTCATGCATACCCTTCTTGTGCATTGTAGTGCCTGTATTGCTTACGGATACGCCATCCATAGGTGTCACGCGTGTCGTACTGTGCACGACTGACTCGTTCCTATTCAGAGTTATTTCTGCACTGTGGCTTCGTGCTCCGTGTTTGTCCGTGGTTCATGCCGATTGTGACCCACGTCTCCCCGTACTCTTTTCTATACTCTTGTCGAACCCTTGCCCTATAGTCGTACTAGTCAGTAATGGCCTCGGACATCGCTCGCTCGAACACGTAAAAATTTGGTCGATTTATTCGTAAGCGATCCCGCACAGGAACCCTAGTGGACCACACCAGTACCACTGACTGCTCTGCCTTTATAAGTAGGGCCTAGCTTAGCCATTGGTACTGATGAGGACATCACTTCTTCAGAGGCACCCGTTGATCCTCTAACCGTCATGCAAGGTCCAATGACCTGGGCTCGAATGCGACAACTTAATTTAGAGGTGAGCTCGTTCTTAAGCGATCCTTTTCATACTTTTGAGAATAGACTACTACCTAATGTTGTTATCTTGCTTAGGAACATTGGAGAGGGTCATGAAGGACTTAGAGGAAGTGGTGGAGGTGATGATGACTAGCAAGGACATCCAACACAAACCGGAGGCCCAGTCCAACATGAATTCGAGTCTGCCTCGGCCTCCAGGACCAGTCTGCCTTAAACTGGTCACCTAGGACGCATCCGAACTCCGTTTTCGACGATCCA
Organism: Miscanthus lutarioriparius; assembly: GCA_904845875.1. Lineage (NCBI taxonomy): Eukaryota > Viridiplantae > Streptophyta > Magnoliopsida > Poales > Poaceae > Miscanthus > Miscanthus lutarioriparius. The sequence goes on from CAJGYO010000002.1 coordinate 27,881,620, forward strand.
CATATGGATGGAAAGCTAATTTGATAAGAAAGCCAATCCAAGTGGTCTCACATCAAAATATGTTCGGAATCAACAGGAATCATGGTCACAATATAGCATCCAGAATCTGTCAGGGTGCTGCGACACCGTCTTTTGGTCCGTTGGACCATGTATCGTGTTTGGGCCCATTAGGGGCACATCCAGGGGTCTTGCACAACCCTAGAGTCTTCATAAAGAGCCGCCGTTCCTCCATTAGGGTTCGGGTTTTGCTTAGATTATTCTGTCAAGAACAGTTTTGCCGTTCATCTGTTTGTGAGACCCCAACTTCGAGAGTTTAATCATTCTTCTGCAATTTGGTTGCGTTCTTTCTTGTTCTTGCTTGTGTTCTTCGTTGCGCAGGCAGGGATTTGCCTTCTTGGCGAGGTCAACCTGGTCCATGACTTTGTTGATAACCAGAGGAGCTATGGTGCTAAGATTGCAGGGTTCGATCTTTCGATCTAAAGCCGGATCGGTGTGTCATTCTCCGCCACAACGATAGTTACCTCTACATAACGGAAGATCGGGATCCCCGTCCCCATTAGGTACCACCACTCGACGCACTTTAGATAGTCTAGCTTTTCCTTTGAGCAAGCTTTTCGCTCAGTCTTTCCTCACTACCATCGTCATGGATGGCAGGAGCCTGGGTTAGTAGCTATTGCCTGAACGTTGAGGGTTTTCCTAGAATCCTGCATGCCACCCTGCAAAAGCTCAGAGTCAAAGATCATCCCGAGTATGAGGGCCATGAGTATGAGAAGCATGGCACCGAGCAGTGTGAGGTTACCGTCTGTATCAAGAAGAGTGAAGAGTTCACCGACCTCACTGAAGCCTGGAATGTGACCGCAACCAAGTTTTGCTTCATCGACACCTACCAGGTTGTGGCCCGCAAAGCCTTATGGTACCTTTGCCAGATCTATGAAGAGCCCATTGCCCGTACCCCCATGAGGTTCTTTCCACCTTTGGACAGGAACCAACGGGCATGGAGGGCTCGTATGGAGGCTTTTGCAAGGGCGAGATGCGCGAGAAGACAGTTCTACCATGGTGCACTTGACCGCATACCTGCTTGCTCTAGATGAGCAGTATGATTGGCAAGCCTCGGAGCTGAGGAAGTGCCTCTGTCGAGCCGAGGAAGCCGAGATCTTCTCTAGGATGCTCCAGATGCAGCTTGCCGAAGCTCATGCCAATGCGGTAGCTATAGAGAGTTGGGAGACTACCATGTCGAAAGCTCTGAAGCAGGCTAAAGATCGACATGTCCATCAGCTGGGTGAGGCCTATCTATTCACCAGGGCCAAGCGGAGGATGCTGGCTACTAAAGAGCAGGATTCCTCGATCTTGGAGGGAATCCCTGTCCACCCGCCAGAAAGGAGAACCGATGTTGCAGTACCGCCAGCACCTCCACCCTCAGAATTGTCAAAAGTAGAACCCTTGATTCCTCTCACTCAACCGCTGCCAAGAGAAGAGGCAGATCCGTAGCTAGGGCGGTAGAAGAATTCGCCGAACCCAGGAATGATGATGCGTGGTCTGGAGTAGATTAGTTGCCTTGGGATGCTGTACCATAGTAGTAGTGCTTTTCATCGCTGTCCTCCGGTATTGTACACTTGCCGTGTTGTCGTTCGTAGGTGTTGAGATCGTCCAACCATAGGTGAATGATGTGTTGAGAAGGGGAGACTGAATGCCTGAACGTTGGACCCGTATAAGACCATTCGGAATATGTATTTTGTTTATTTCGCTGTGTTATTACGTCCATCTACCCTTAAGTCTCGTTAGGTGTGTGTAGGGTTTTCTAGTACGATGTTAAGTGGGTTACAAGAGAAGTTGCCATTCAGATGCCAAGAGACCAGCCGTGATTGGATGACATAGGACACTGTATCGACTAATTGTGGATATCCCAACAGAACACTTGGATCTCTTTAAATCAAATCCACTATTGGATTTGAATTCCTTGTCCCTTGTTGTGAAGGGAACCCTTGTTGTTTGAATCTTCCCTTGTAATACTCTTATTATTCTGTGGTCTATGACCCCCACCGCCTTCATGGCGTGTAAGTTAGTAATAGTTGTCTGGTTAATAGCTTATGGTGCCGCGACAAAACCGAGGGCCTCTGTGGAATAGCTGCCACATGGTGACGCTGCTTGGCACGCGCTGGTATCAAGGTTGTTGACCAAGTACCTTTACCAAGTTACACTGCCGTACCACTTTTGATACAAAATATTTCTTAGAAAAGTTCAGGTGTTCAAACGGGAAATCCACAACGGGTTGATGAAATTGTGTTCTCCCAGAATAAACAATAAGAGGTGGTTTTGGAGGAAGAACGTATGGCATGGTTTTAGCTTATATGAAAGACAGATGTGGCCAAGGAAGGGAAAGCAAAAGAAGAGTAGTAAGGAAAGTTACCCGGAGGTAGTCGTGAGTGATGGTAAAAGCCTGGGTGGACGTCTTGTCCCAAGCCATGTGTTTAGTTGACCGCACTATGCATTCTGGGTTATTGCGCTGCGTGCCTTGTGAATGACGTCTGTGTTGAGCCGATTAGCACCCTATTTTCGCGTGGCCGCGGCATCGTGCCGCACTCGCCGTCTTTGTGCACTGTGCGCTTTTCCTTTCCCCTAGTATCTGGTCGGCTCTCAACCTCCACGCCTTGCTCTCGTTCCCATACCGGACCCCCCTTTTCCTCTCCCTTCTTTCTCCTTTTGGGGACACGACCGCCCACATGTCTCCCTCATCAAGCGCACCCTCTTATCTCCTCTCCATTATTTCCTATCCGCTCGCTTGTGCAGGGAGCGCACCATGGCCGTGTTTATCCTCAGAGCATGAACCATCTGTATATCCCATTCACGCCACCTCCACTTCTGGTGTGTTGCGCCCCACCTCCATTCGCCACTATAAGATGCCCTTGGTCCTTGCTCTTCTTCTCCATCCCCATTTCCCTAGCATTCGGAGTAGAGCTAAGAGAATTGGTCATCATCCGAGGAACTAGGTTCGTCAGTCGGAGGTGATAGTGTATCATGAGAATAAGAAGGATCTGGTTTCATCGAAGAAGTTCAAGTTCCCTTTGGTTAGTTTGATCTTAGGGTTCACGATGTTTGACTTCTTAGTCGACTATTTTGGGATCTGTCGGACCTACGCCATGATTTGGATAATCATCTTCCTGCTGTTTCTCCATTGTCCTCGTCTATCTCGACTTCTTGATTAAGTCTCAGTTATATTAGGTTGCTCTTAACCATGTATCTCTAAATCCCCATGTGGTTTAGTATTCGAGGTCGTGTAATTCCTGATCTACAAAATGTAATCGTGTTTTGGTTCTTGCTTCGAATCTTGGGACGAGATTCTTTTTAAGGGGGGTTGGTTGTAACACCTCTAGTGTTACGAGCTCATTTAGCACCAAGATTTAGGCCTAAGAAAATTTTCGAAACAGGTTTCTCAAATATTTGACTTAAAACATACTTGATGTGATAAGTGAATCATGTGTGACATAGTTTTGTGGACTCAAATAAATGCCCAAGTCAAATTACTCAGTGCGTAAAGATATTTAAGAATGTCGAACAGTTTGTTCTATTAGATTAAGCAAGAAAAGCAACTTTTATAAATAAAATAAAATCCATTAATAAATAGAACGATATATATATAGCCTTGGTCTAGTGACATGTTTAAGTATAGACTCATTTTAGTCCCTATGATAAGTTGGTAACGTACCCGCGACAGCTGCCCATCTAGCCGCTTCATAAATTTACGTGGTTGGCATGAAACACGTTACTGACGTGAGATAGCACAGCAGCTTAGCAGTCTTCATTTACTTTTCCTAGCATGGCTTCAACGTACTCGCCTTGCTTTGCAATTATGCACCATCTCGTCTTCCGTCGTGGCTCTGCACCCTAGTGCGTCTGTTTGCCTACGCCCCTGTTTTCTCTCCCTCGCTTGCGTCGTGTCTAAAATTTTAATGGGAGCACGTGGCTCTGCCATGTCCATGCCTCACTGCTCCCTCTCCCTATGCCCCTTCTTGTGTATGCCAATGCTGAGCTGTTGTCTATCTCTGCTTTGCTCGTCCTTGCCTGTCTCTGCATGTCCTTTCTCTGCTAGATACTGCTGCTGTCCTGGACAAGCACAGTGGCCATGTGCGCTTGCTTTCTCACGGCTGTCCTTGAGAAGATTGGTGAGTCGCTCATTGCTTTCCCTCCGTCACTGCTTGTCTCGTCATTTGCTGCTATTTTTCATGCTACCGCACGTGGTCCTGCTCCTGCCCAGCTCAGTGCCTTTATGTCGACATGACCATACCGTGCAGGCCGATCCACCTCCAAGCTGCTGCTGCTGCTGCCTCCTACCTCTGCTTCTTGAGGACACCAAGCCGCTGCTCGCCTTGCTCACCCTCTCTCTTGGTCTTTTCCTCCCAGTTCTCCCTGCTCCCTCCTCCTTGTTCTGGAGCCGCCCTACCGAGCAACCCGCCTGGGCTGCGCTCGCAGTCGTCGCGCCTCCTGCCCTTCTTTGCGCCCGAGCCACGCAGCCATGCACTGCATCACCTCTACCTCTTCTATGCCTGCAGAGCCACCCCTTCCCCGCTCCCATCTCCATCGGCCGGCACACCTCCTCCCCTACCGCCGACACGTCTGCTCCAGCACCGCTGCGCACGTGAGCTTCTCGGCCCATGCCAGGCCTACTGCTCCATGGCCCCACCGTCATCTGTGCTGTGGCCCCTGCTCGGGTCTTTGCCGTGCAACACGTGCAGCCGGCCGCTACGCCTTGCCCCGACACATGTAGAGCCATGTCCGCCGGTGCCGAGGCCTCGCCCTACCGAGCATCCGCCGGGGTCACGCACTGCCGCGCCACGCCTCCCGTTCACCGTCGTCGCGCTGCACCAACTGCCGCCATCGCCGACCACCACGCGCGAGCGCGCCTGCGCCCCTCGACAACGCTAGACCTGTAGCTCCTCGGCGCCCGTGCCGCAGCGCCTGGCCAAACCGTGGTCTGCCGCTGTCCTGTGCCGTTTTCCCCCACCGGCGGGTGCGCTGGTGGCCAGGATTTGACTGGCCGCGCCCGTCCCGTGCTCCTCTGTCCTGTGCTCTATTTTTGAAGAGGAAGAGAAGGATAAGAAGTGAAGTAGAAACTAATACAGGGTGCTTATTGCAAAATACGTGACTCATATGAATAGTACATGCTAGATTGTGGGTTAGTTTTGAGAAAATGTAGGGTCCTTTTTGCATATTCGCCAGGTCTGTTGGGCAGGCCGCGCTGGGCCGGTCAGCTACCATCACGTCGGGCCGGCTTCCTAGGCCATGCTTGTTGTCCACGTGGGCCGCCGGCCTCTGTGGCCGCGCGCGCGCCCCGCCCGTGCCTGGGCCGTGCGCCCCACGTTGGGCCACCGCCTGCCTCGCTGGGCCAGCCTGTTGCCACCCGCACCTGGGCCACTCGCGCCTGCTCGCATGCCCGCTCGCCTAGGCTGCCTTCCGCTGGGCCAGGCTGAACGGGCCGCTAGGCCGATTTGATGGCTGCTAGCCCTTCAGTTTCTAAAGCGATTGCTAATTTAGTTTCGGGAATAAACTTGTCAAATCAATATAAAATTGTGTAGTTGTCCAAAAATTATGAAACCAAGTTTGTTATGTTTCTAAAATCATGATCTACCTAATAGTGTATTTTGTTTGCATAGGTTCGGTATGTTTTTAGGATTTGTCTAATTATTTTAACATGCTAAATGTTGTTAAAAGGTGAACTTGTAGGAATTTACGTGATAAATCGGTGATAGTGTTGACTCTGAAAATTTTACAGTAAATTATTAATATTATTATCTGCTCACTATAATATTTGTAGCTCTAGAATAATTCGTTTGCTAGATAGATAATGATGCCATATTTCGAATAATGATTAAATCGATAAAATGAAATAAAGAAACGACTTGGGTTTGTATAACTAAAATATTTGTTGGGAAATAACGTCTTATTCGACAACATAGAGATGTAGCCTAAGTACGGTCCTTGTTAGAACTAGCTCATTAACTTGAGAGGCGTAAATCGTATTTTACAAGTCACGGTTGCCGTTGATTAATTACGTCTTTGCATTGCATCGCATTGCATATCATAATAGGGACGTCGATGGATCGCGGAGTTATCGGGAGTTGCTGGAGAAATGGTGCTTTTGGAGATCGTGTCGCCATGATGGAAAGCTAACTTCTGATTATATTTTATCCAGGCAAGCCCCGGTGCATAACCCCTACTTTTTTGCACTTTAAATTATATTTGTGCATTAAGTTTTAAGGAGTTAAATGAAACCCACTTGCATATATATATATATATATATATATATATATCTTTATCCCATGAGTCTTACTAGTATGATAGGATCATGTAAATTGCTATGCTACACTACTCCGGTAGAAGTCGAGTGATTGCCTGTCACTCGCGAGAGATAGGAAATATATTACTGTATTATTATCACTTAGAAAATATAAATGGTGGAAAGGAAAAATAGTTATCGAGCAGGGATATGGTTTGGGTATTGGTGGGTGTAAGAGGTTGTGTCCTGCGGCCACAAGGCATAGCTTGGTTACACTACTTTCCCTGTCCGTGTCGATTAAGGATCGACCGTTGCATAAGACTCTAGGCAAGTCACAGACTTATTATCCCGAGCATATACTTGGGTATTGTTTACACCAAAATTTGGAAGAAGAGTGTCGGTGTTTCGAACGAACACCAGCTAGTAAATTTGTAATTGTTGCTTGTTAGGCCCGGATGGTGCACTAAAGGACACGAGTTTATACTGGTTCGGGTTGAACGTCCCTACGTCCAGTCTGCTACTGCTCATGTTATTAGTACCGAAAATGCTTCGTAGTAGGGGGTACAAATGGTCGAGAGAGGGACGAGTCCCAAGTTTCTGATGGATTGGTCGAAAGGTCGCCGAGAGCTTGGTCACTGCTCAGCTGTGTGTGATGTGTGTTGTTGAGTCGTGTTGGTTGATCTCTCTGTGAGCTTGTCCATCAAGAGTCGATCTTTTTAGTGGGGGCCCTGCCCTCCCTTTTATAGACCAAGGGGGGAGCAGGGGTTACAGATGGGAGAAAAGAGAAAAACTAGAGGCCAAGAAGCCCATCCGAAGGTGTTGGGCCCTCCCTTTCCGCTGAGCCAGCCTCGCTGATACAGCCAGATGGTGTCAGGGATTGGCACGCTCACCGGACGCCTATGTGCTGACGACGCCATGCCCTTACCGGATCAGCAAGTGGTCATGTCCCGTATCGCCCCTTCAGGCGGCGTGTCGAACAAGGGTGTTGACTTGTGGCCCTGTGGGGAGCGAATGCGTGGTGACTGTATGTTCATCACTGTAGAGGGCGCGAGTCTCGTCTTGGACTGTAGTGGTTGTCATATGTCTATGTTAGGATCCATGTTCGAGGGTAGAAGGCGGCGCCTACAACACTATTCGGACTCTAGCATGCCCGGAATGGCCTAAAGCACCCGTCGCGTCGTACCCTGATGATACTTTCCTACAACAATGCAGGGCATGGTCCTTGGTACTGCATTTGACTTGAATGTCCTATCGTACCTTGTGCTCGTCATTATGAAGGGGCAGTGTGTAATCGTCGGGCGAGGCGGACTCTTCCCTCGGCCGTCGGGCGAGGCAGAGCCCGCCCTCGGACGTTGGGCGAGGCGAAGCCTAGCCCTTAGGGGTCGGGCGAGGTGGAGCCTGCCCTCGGAGGTCGGGCGAGGCGGAACCAGTCTTCCATCATTCGGACAAGAAACGCAATAGCGTTCCCGTCTGATCGGAAGTGTCAACGTTCGATGGTCATTAGTTCCGTCTCATTAGGTACCCCAGTATTAGGTCCCCAACAGTAGCCCCCGAGCCCCGGGGTGATTCGGGCAGAATCGCCCAGGGGTGTTTCGGTTTTGCCAGAGGGTGCGCGCGAGCGCAACGATGGGTGTAGCCTCTGAGCCCCCGGGTGATTCGGGTAGAATCACCCAGGGGGTGTTCTGGTTCGCTAGAGGGTGCGTGTGGGCGCACCCGATGGCTGTAGCCCCCAAGCCCTTGGGTGATTCAGGTAGAATCGCCCGGGGGGGGGGTGTTTTGGTTCGCCAGATGGTGAGCGCGAGCGCACCCGATGGGTGTAGCCTCCGAGCCCCCGGGTGATTTGGATAGAATCGCCCTGGGGGTGTTCTGGTTCGCCAGAGGGTGCGCGCGAGCACTCCCGTTGGGTGTAGTCCCCGAGCCCCTGGGTGATTCGGGCAGAATCGCCTAGGGGGTGTTTCGATTCGCCAGAGGGTAAGGCTATGAGACTTGGTTTTTGTCAATTGGAAAGTTTTAAGGGAACCCTGGTATCCCGTTCATGGGGATTTCGTCCAGGGTCTGCCTGGCTGGGGCTCGTCTGTGGAACGATGCCCTACTGATGCTCGCGTACCTACGTCTTAGTCGCTCGCGGTCCTGTCCCTCGTTGGGATGGCCATCAAGACTGTTGGGCCGACCCTTGGGCTTTCTGGGCTCATACAGGCCGGAGGGGAAATTTTCTGACCCGTGTCCCCTCTATGGGAAAAGAGTCCAATCCGCTCAGGAAGACGAACCGTTCGGTGCAATTTTGGTGGGAAAGGATAGGGATCGCCGACGCGTATCCCGCGATGTGACGTGGCAGTGTGTCATAGCAGGCTCGAAGATCAAGGCGGATGGTTGCCCTTCTCGCATCCGTCACCCCTATAAAACCACGGGGTTCGCCCCCGGGATTCCGTACTTCGCCTTTTTGCCTTCGCATCGTCAACCTCCGCCGCCAATCGCCAGAGCCTCCCGTACTCGCATCACGGCCACCGTCAAGCTCGCGTCCGCATCGTAGCCGCCATTGAACTCACATCCACCCCCTTTCCTATCGTTTCAATGGAGCCGTGGTGTAGATCCACCATTACCCCTCAGCGCCTAGAGGGCCTCATCCACTGCGGCCTCCTTCGCCTGTTGTCCGTCGTTGGGGAGTGGCTGCTGCCTGGCGATGAGGACAAGCCATCACCACCTGAAGGATATGTCATGTCCTTTGCTCTCTTCCATGAGTAGGGATTCGCCATACCTACTCATAAGTTCCTTCAAGGGCTGTTGGATTACTACCAAGTGGAGTTGCAGCACCTTAATCCCAATGGGATCCAGCATATCACGACGATCGTAGCCCTGTGTGAGGGGTTCCTGGGGATTAGTCCCCACTTCGATCTGTGGCGGCACTTCTTCGCCGTCAACCTGTCGAAGAAGCAGGTCGAGAAGCATGAGCTGAGCACGCTGATAGGATGCACCAGCATCCATCTGCGTAACACCCGGGCAAACGACTACCCATTGATGCACCTGTCGACCTCCAACAAGGGGTGGCATTTGTAGTGGTTTTACGTTTGGGATGACGTGACTGCCCCCTTGCCGGTGTAGACCGGGCGCCTCATCGAAGAGGTCCTGGGGTCATGGAAGTGGGGTGTCTCGGACAAGGATAAGAAGAGGATCTAGGACCACCTCGCCGCCCTCCAAATTTAGAAGAATAGGGGCGTGAAGGGGTCGGGGATCATTGGAGCCTACCACAAGCGGAGGGTGGCACCGCTGATGAGCCGTGCGCTCCCCCTGTACCTGATAGCGCTCGGGGCATCGCTTGAAGGGATGACGCTTGCCGATGGAGCGCTCCCCCACACCGAAGTGGTGCAACGAATCAAGGAGGCGATGGAGCCTTCGAAGGACACCGCCGGCGTTGTCCTTGACTTCATATATCCGATGCCGGGACATCCTCCAATGCGGCCAGAGCCGGGGTTCATTGATTTCGTAAGTTCCCCTTTCCCATGCCTTTTCTTTGCTTGAATTTCCGACCTATTGACGCTGACCTCGGGGTAGCAGGACCAACCGAGGAGACTTGTCCTTGGGGATATCCTGGCTCCACTGCCGAAGGATCGGGTCCTGGCGACAGCGAATCGCACGACGGCCAAGTGGGGCAAAAGGACGAGGGAGCTTCAGAAGAAGAAGATGCTACGGAGGCAGCAAGCACGAGATCTATAACACCCTCGGTGTTTGGCTTCTACTAATTGCATTTCGTCTCATAAACATGTGCATCATTTATCTCATCATGTCATTTTCCCTGAAACATACATATGAAACATTCGCATATTCTGTTTGTTTCGTACTAGATTGCTTGTGAATGGTAGTAGTGCAACATATCAATGAAACATGAATTTCCCATGTCTTGAAGCATGGCAACATGGTAGTAATGTGACAAGTATAGGATAACAACAAGGTCATGCAACATGTGAAACGTTGTATTGAAACATATGTATGAATTGCTTGTTTTACTTTCTTTATCACATGTGATCAGTAGAAGTGGTATAACAACTTTGTAAAATGGGTGATCATGGTCTAATACACCTTAACTATACTTAGTTTACTTGTTGGAACATTGTTCATGTAGACCAAAATGACCAAAATGCCCTCAAGTGCAAGTTTGACTTAATTTGACCCATGGAGTGTCCTCGTTTGACTGATTCAAAAGTCCAACTTAGAAGCTTTGCATGGCTATGCACTCTTTACAAAAGTTGTAGCTAATTTATCAAGGAACAAAAGTTGTTTTATGGTCAACTCATGAAAAGGTCTAGAACATGGTCAAACATGGTCCACAAGTTAGAAATACATGCTGTTTTCAACACTTAGAAAAATATTCTAAGTCATGGTGCATTTCAGTTGGATCAAGCCAACTTTGGCTTGATGTAACTTCTGATCCATGGCGAATTAGGGAATGGTCCTTGAAGCGAAATGGTAGAGGAATGATAGACCTACAATTGTCATGTACACTATTTTTGCAAACGATCCACGGATTAGCAGTGTTGACGCGTTGAAATGTCGCTGACAGTCACGTTCGTCGAGTCTGAATCGCAACGTTTCAGAAAAACGTTCAGTCGCCGTGGCCGACCGACGCAGAGTCTTGACGCCGCATGTCCGCCACTCGTCGCCGGCCTTCTGTCGTGCAGGCCACACGCCGTGGATGTCCTGGCGTCGCAGCCGCGCCTTGAAGCCACCCCGCGCCTGCCCGATCGCACTTGCCGCGCCATTTGCTTTTCCTTTCTCCTTCCTCCGCGCGCACGACGACCGGAGCACCATGACACCGTCGAGCCAAATCCAACATCACCGAGCTCCATTAACTGATTCATCCAAGCCACAGTCCCGCCGTGAACCGCTCTACGCCTGCAACACCACGGCCACTCCATTTTCGCCCCAGGTAGAGCTCACCGTGTCGGCGGCTCCACCGGGTCGCCATGACCGCCGCCGGCCGAGCGCGCGCGTGGCCGTGCTGCTCGAGCCCCTTCCATCCCTTTCTCCCCCTTGCGCTGGATTCTGTGAACCCTACTGAAACTCTTAGAGTCGGCCATAAGGGCCGAGACGCCTTGGCTTCGCCGGAGCTGGCAGTGCCGTGGCCGAGCACCGCCGTGGCCATCGACACCCCTGCTAGCGGCGTCAATAGCTACGACTAAGGGCTCTCCTAGGTCCGCTAGGATGAGGCGAGCACGTAGACACCCTTGCCTTCGCCGGAGAAGCTCCCGGCGACGAGCTTCGCCGCCGTCCCCTTCTCCTCCCCTGCCTGTGTCGCTGACGCGCGGGTCCTCCCTGTCAGCCGTCGTGGCTGAGGCGGGATTCTAGCTCGGGCCATGCCGTCGGCTTGGGCCGCGCCTGTGCACTCGTGGGCCGCCGTTTCTTGGGCCAGCCCACCGGTAGCTGTTAGGTTTTCTTAATTAATTTGTTTATTTTGTTTTCACAGAATTGTGTGCATGATTCAAAAATCTGTATTTCTTAGTATATAGATCCAAATGCCATGGTTCTAATTTTGTTGAGTTCCTAGTATTGTCTAGTATTTAACAAAAATAGTATATGAGCACATGTTTTAGAAAAATTGGATGAATTAAATAGGAGTTTGAAATGTGTTTTTAGAAGCATGCAAACTTGTTTGAATTTTATCTTGAGTTTCTGTGGTCCAAAAATTATGAAATTTTGTGGGTCCTCTATTTTGGTTTATTAGAAGCTCTGGTAAAAATTTCAGAGCTAGTTCATGTGTAGTTTTTAAGTTATAGAATTTCCTTTTATTAATAGGTGGATCTTGTGTGAATTTTCATAATTTTTCTATAGATCCAGTGAAGGTGAAATTTTATGGGTGCTATTCTTATGCTAGAAGGATGCTAGGAAAAATGGGAAATCTGTTGCTTGACACTTTTTAATAAGGCTTCCTAATTATGCTAGAAATAGACATGTCATCTGTTATTTTGGATACAGCAAGTTATGTTGGTCCAATGGCTTTGAAATTTTTATGGTAGTCTATGTGCAGCATGAGATAGCTACTGTAATTTTTGTAGATTTTTATGAATAGTTTTACTATATATTGCTTAAATCACCTAATTAACTAAATAAATTGGAAAAGGATATTAAATAATTTATTTAGAAGTTAGCACTATACTTTCTGATGTTTCTTAGATATGAAAAACAAGTTGGTAAACTTGGTTTGGTCAAATTAGGCTTTTGCACCATCATTAAATAATTAAGTTAGCAACCCCGTCATTCTGGACAGATTCTAGGCCTACTGGAATTTGATTTGGTTAACTTCAGAATCATGCTTTGATGTTTACAAGTGAATTGTAGATAATTTCATAAGCTTTCCAGAATGTCCTCTTGCAAGTCATTTGGAGTTATAGAACTCTGGTTATGATAGAATTAAGTTACTACTTGTTGCATATGAAGCTTTAACTGTTATTTTAAGTATGTCTTTACTATTCTAAGTTCATGGTACTGTTCCTAGGTGTTAGGCCTTTAACTGAAGATGAGCATCTTTATCTTAGATTATGCAAGTTAGGTAAGTTGCTCTTGTTATTTAAGTTAAGTTGGATACATGCTTAAAGTGATTTGAATAGAGCTAATTCCTCGGTAAACGAGTGTCCAGTGATGTTTTCATAAACACCCATTGTGATTCATTCATCATGAGCATCATGTCATTCCTTATGCATCCATGATATTTATCTTGTGCATCGGCATGCAATAGGTGTACGGAAGGAGTAACCTCACTGGAATTGAGGAACTGAACGAGCAGCGAAGCAATATTGACACCGAGATTCGGGAGGAGCAGCCTTCAGAGAAGTGATAGACGAGGTCGCCGTTGAGTGCCACGACCACCGTCCTTGCAACTTTGTGAAAGGCAAGCCCCGAGCATATTAAGCCTCCTAATTTCCGAAATGCGATTCTGATATTATTGTTACATATATATATTGTTGCATTAAGTTTAGGTGTTGGATGCAAACACTTGTTGCATTGGTTACCCATTCCTTGTCCAGATATTGTTACCTCGAATCCTATGTAGCTCGAGGCTCGAGTAGTGCTTAGCCACGCTAAACGCTGTAGAAGTCGAGTGATTTCACATCACCGCGAGATATAGGATGATACATGTGGCACGGTTGGCTATATTTGCTATCGTGGAAAAGAACCAATCTTAATTTGAAGCGAAGACCGGACGGAGGCTTGCCGGTTTGCGATGACTCCGTCTGTCGTCGCTTAAGGACTGATTCTTGGAGCCTTTCCTGTTCATGTTGAACGCATGCCTCTCTCTTAGTTGGCCGGGTCTGGAGACCGACCACGAAGCCAAGTAGCTCACCTTAGGCCGAGAGTCGATAAGTATAAAGTGCGCCTCGGAAGGGAGCCGTGGCGTGAGTCCAAGGCGGTGATTTAAAAGTCCCGATCGTCTGGCGGCAAGGGTAATCCCCGAGAGTGTCTTGCACCGATCGAACCCGCAATTTGGTTCCCGAGATGTTCCAAAGGTGACCCACGGCTACCCTTGCAAAGTATGCCAGGTGGTGAGAGTTAGGAATACCCCCTCACCGAGTTGTAATTGATTCGAATCGCCGTCTCTCCCTAAGTTAGTGAGAACTTGACGGGCTTATCTCCAATGTAGATACACTTAATAACTTAATGGTTCGGAAATGATGATATGATGATGACAGCCTTATTATACCTGCTATGGTTAATATTGTTTGCTCCTAATAAGTGAGTGCTCTAGTACAGGTGCTAATCTAGTGGACAGGTAATTAATGATAAGCTTGATAATCAGTTTAAATTGGTTACTATAATCATAAGCTCTTTTATGCAACTGTGTCAAGCTAGCCCACCTGAAAAGCCTTGCATGATCCTTGGTGTCTTCTATTTCTGTTTTTGTCGGGTAAGTCTAGCTGAGTACCTTCTCGTACTCAGGGTTTATTTCCCACCGCTGCGTGATGACCAGCCTTCTTTGGTTCTTTGCAAAATCTTGCCTTCTCCTCTTTGGGGATGAAGACTAGACCGTTGGGCACGATCTCTACTAGTTCTCGTACCTGCTAATGCTTTTGTGGGACATGACTCTGATCTGGCAATGTATTTAAAACTATGAAGTTATGTACTAAACTATGTTGCTTCCGTGCATTCAAACTTGGTTTGTAATATTTTATTTGAACTCTGATGGATGTAATCCGAATGCTACTTGTGAAATGTTGTAACGAATGATGTGTTATGTTGAATCATTACGATCTTGGTTTGTATGTCGAGAGTTGGTTGAAATCCTTCGTGATTTCCGGACTACCGGGATTATGGGAGCTTAAGTACAGGAATTTGATCGCTTCGGTGATTGTTTTTGTACTTACGTTCTTATGATTTGGTCGGTTCTGTTACAAGATCGAGGAGAGGAAACAGGCAGTGATGACAACGACGATGACGAGGTAGCCGCTGGCGTGGATTGGGACGTCCAGGAGGACGAGGATATGTTGACAGACAGTCACCGGCCCATGTAGGGACCCTTCCTGTTCCATGCGGAGGGAAGCGAGTCCACGAGGTCGGTGGAGGTGGGCCGAGCCATTGGCCCGTCCTTGGGGCCGGTGGGAGCCAGAGAATCTGCCGCCCCATCCAGGGTGCCACCGGAGGATCGGTGGATGGGGGGAGGTGGATCGGCCGCCGCCCCCGAGGTGCTGATGGAGGGGTGGCTCTATTGTCGCGCCCCACGAGCTGACGGGGGCGGGTGGGTCCGCCGCCACACCTGAGGCATCAACAAAGAGGGGAGGCTCCATTGCCGCACCCTTGGAGATAAGGGATACGAGCCCCCCTGCCCGGGAGTAGAGGGCAGGCTCGAAGCGGTCCCGCCCAAATGAGTCGGGGCAGGGGTCTGGGGGTTCGTCCCTAAAACATTCCTACCACCCAAAGGCGCCAGAGTAGGCCACTGATTTCCCTGTTTTCCCCTTTTTTATTTTTCTGTTTCGACCTTATGCCTTTTTTCCTTCTTGCAGATTTTTGCGATGGGGCCACTCTCAAGGGCTGGCACCCAAGAAGAGCCTTGCCCTTCAGGCGGGAAGGACGACGCTGCCCGACGTCACCCCTATTTTAGGCAGGAGCGGCGCTGATGCTGCAGCCTCGTTGGCCGATCCGGCGGCGCCCGCGGTGGCGCCCGCGCCCTTGGTGGTTGTCGAGCAGGTGGCGTCTTCCGTGGCAGGTGCAGCACCGCTAGCCGAGGGTCCGGTGTCACCGGCGGAGGTGGACACGACCGCGCCAAGCCAAGAGCAGCCGGATGTAGCCATGGTGCTGTCCAAGGGGGTGGCGCAATCCATGCCTCCGGCGAACCAAGCGACGGTGCCCGACATGGGCTGGACGGAGGAGGATGTGGCCGGAGGGTCCACAACCCTGACGAGCCAGGCATGGTCGGACGTAGCCACGGTGGCGTCCGAGGGAGCAGTGCAGTCCATTCCACCGGAGGCCTAGGTGGAGGTGACCGCTACCGCGACGTGCCTGGTGGGGCTAGATGTTGCCATGGTGGTGTCCGAGGGGGTGGCGCAATTCGCGCCACCGGCGGCCCTGGCTGTGGCGCCCGAGGCGGGCCGTATGGAGGAGGACACGGCCGGGGGGTCTCTGAGCATCGTGGCGGTGGTGGAGAGGACCAACAGGAGGTCACCCTTGGCCCTGTTGTCGGGGGGCAGCCGCTCCCCCACGTAGGGTGAGCCGCCGCTCCAGTGGATGGCCGTTGAGGACCCAACGTCGACTCTTTTCTCGCTTGACGATGCTGCCGAGAGCATGGAGCAGGAGAATCTTGACATCGGGTTCTCAGCTATGATGGATGCCTTGATCCCGGCCAGTGGTGTCCTACGCAAAATCCTCATTCCTACTGGTCGGGTATCCACTTAATCTTCTCCCTCGTTTTCTTCTTTCTTCACGTATTTTTGTGTTTTTGTATTTTTGATACCGGTCTTCTTTTCAGTGTCTCATTGCTCGTAGCCAGAACAAATCCTAGTTCCTCCATGAGCAAAAGGCAGAAAGGGACCGCCTTACCGAGGAGGCCCGACTGCGAGGAGATGTGGGCGCGTAGCTCGCTGCCACCCAGCAGCGGGAGGCCGAGGTACGTCGGGACACGGAGGAGATCCATGGGATGTTTGAGGACCTATCGGCGAGGGTGAAGCTGGACGAGGAGGCGGCCGCCAGGATCTGAAAGGAGCGGGACAAGCTTCTCTAGAAGGATGCTGAGGCCAGTCAGTGGGCCATCGAGGTCCTGGCTGAGCTAGAGATAGAGCAGGATCTCAGGCGAAAGGCTGAGGAAAGGTCCACGGCCCTGCAGTATAGGGCAAAACAGGATGCCGAGGTGATCTCCCAGCTGCGCGGGGAGCGGGACGAGCTACGCCGGACCAAAGAAAGACTTTGCTCGGAGTGCAGCAAGCACGGCCCGCAAGGAGCACGACTGGGCCATCCGAGAGCACGGCGAGGCGCGTCGGGATGCCGTGGCCCTCTAGGCGGATCTTGGAGATGCGGTGGCCTGAAGGCTGGAGGCTGAGGAAGTTTCTGCCGGGCTAGGCATGGAACTCGCCGAGGTGCGGCGGATCCTTTGGGCTGAAAGCGATTAGCATGATCTTCTGCGTGCCGCCATCATAGTGGTCTGCGATGACCTGCAGGTGGCGCAAGAAGAGGAGACCAGCTCCCTTCTGACTCGTGCCGGTGGTATCACGACGCGGGTGGGCTAGCTTGAGGAGGACGCCTTTCACGCCAGAATCACCCAAGCCTTCGCTATTGCCCGTTCTCATTATGATTAGGAGATCAACTTGGAGGTAATGAGCCAAGGCTTCATGCCTATCTATGAAGACCCCGAGCTAGACGAGATTGAGAAGGCGGTGACTCCCCTTGTGCGGAACCTGGTGAATAGGCTGAAAGAAATGGTTCTCCCTCTGCAGAAGTAGTCAGTTGAATAAGTTTGATAAACATTTATCCGTAATATGTGAACAAGTGTCAGTAGTTTTGTGTATGAAAACGGATTCGTGACTTTGTTTCGCAATTTCGTTTCATTTGTTTGATCTTACCTTCTTCCTTTTTTGCAATGAGAAAAGATTTACGCAATCCGACCCTTCTGTTTGTTAAGACTATAGGGCCTGAGGTGTTTAGGGGAAATTTTGATTGTGCTGGTGAGCAAAATTACCATGGCCGTCTGGGCGTGGGCTTTTTGTAGTCTTACCTATCTGTTCCCTCGAACCTTGCCGCCAGTCTCGACGCGAGGAGAAGGTCTGATGTAATGATTGTTTTGAAAAAAGAAAGGAGGTACTCGTACCTTTATCAGCCCCTGAGTGAGATTCGACCCCTTGCGGTCGCTGGGGTCGGATGTTACTGGAGACCGGAGCAAGGGTAGCGAACTTACGTTTGTATTTACGCGTACCCCTTACTTAGGACTTTGGTGATCGCTGCGTGACCGTGCGTTTGGTCTTATCACTGGTTCGGCCTTCCCCGAGCCCCCGTGCGTGGTGGGGATTCGGTCAAGGGCCGACTCATTTTGTGATTGTTGCCCCATCAGCGGTTTTTCGCAACTAGAGGGGTTAAGGTGACGTCACTTGCCTCGATGGCTCGAGAGACGTGCTTTATGAGCTCGCTAACAGGGATGTTCGGACGGAATTTGATCCTGTTTGCTTTGTGACAGGGTCAGCAAAGTCCTGGGTGGCGTTCCGTTGCTCCTTGGCCCGCCTTCCAATAGATTGCCCCTCAATGGGGATTCTATTGGCTCGGTTAGAGGCTAGATTGAACTAGAAGGTTGAGATGACCCTATTCACCTCAATGCAGGCTGGGCAAAGGCCACTGAAGCTCATCTGTGTTTTCTCCCCTGGCTCTTGTTCAACGCGAGGCGGCCCCAGACCCTTCACGGGTTAGCCTTTGAACCTTGGTCTCTCGATCTTCGATCGAGCAGCTCGATCCCTCGAGCCCCTTAGGGTCTAATAGGGGTCAGCCGTGTTTCACGCGTTACCCCATCCTCGGTTTCCACAACCGGAGGGGCTGAGTTGACGATACTTGCCTCGATGGCTCGAGTGTCGCGCTCAATGAGCTCGCTAACGGGTATGTTCGTGTGGAATCCGGATCCATCATTCGCTGACGGGGTCGGTAGAGCCCTTATATGGCATTCCACTAGTTCTTAACCCGTCTCCCGACAGATGCCCGAGCCATTCATTGGGCTCGGGTGGCCCATTGGCCTCTCCTCGATGGAGATTTTCTAGGTTTGGCTCGGGGTTAGAATCAAACGAGAAAGGTCGAGGTGTCCCTGTCCGCTTCTGAGCGGGGTCGGACAAGGCCGCTGGGGCTCATCTCTGTTTTTCTCCCCTGGCTCTATTTGACATGAGGTGACCTCGAGCCCTTCGTGGGCCAGCCTTCGAACCTCGGTCGGTCATCGCTCATATTGAATGAGGCGGCTACCACTTCGTGACGCGACACGAAGCGTTGAGATGCAGGGATTTGCATATGCAATGTTTGGATGTATGATTTTAGTGTATCACTTAATTGAAACAAAAGTGGGGGTTGGTAACGTTACCTTGGTGATATGAGCGATGGGAAGCTCCTACCGGACATGTCCGTGCGGGGTTTGGGCCCGATGTTTGCGATGAGGTCGGCGTAACCTACATAAGCATCGCTATTTTTTGGTTCTTGTCTCTCGGCGGCGATTCAAGCCGCTCGATTGATTTAGGTGTCCTAACATGTTCTCCTCATAGGAGGTTCTGTAGGGGGACCCCTCCGAACCCTACTTGGGAAGGCAGGAGTTGAGGCTTGTGGTGCGGGGAACTGTGAGTTCGATTACGCTGGTGAACAAAAACTCTGTAGCCGTTGAGGCGTAGGGTCTGGCGGTTCGTCTAGTTGTATTCAAAGTTTTATACCCACACACTGCGCTTCTGGTTTTAGATGTAAGGAGGGGTCGGGCGAAGAGGATGTCTAAACAAATAGACACCCTCGGCAACCCCCGAGCGATGTCCATGTCTCTACCGTTGCTGTGGTTGGAGGCTTGGTAAAGAGATTAATACTGAAAGCAAGTAAACAGAGGTGCTTATCTTTCAGCGGTCATTCGTTCGCTGTTTTACCTGGGCCGCCCGATCGACCCAAGAGGCCCGTTGGGCTCCCTCTGGATGGGGGTCCGTCGTCGGGTTATTCCGTGGTCCTGCCTGGGGAAGCAGAGAGTCGCCTGCATGCGGGTGTGCCCTGGTTCTCACGCTCGGGGCGGATTAGTGGCTGGCCACACCTAGGCAACATCCTGTTTGACCAGGCGACGTCTCGTCAACCAGAGCGCGTCCCATCGGTTCCGGTGTGTCCCCTCGGATTTCTGTCATCATTGATTTCGCATTTGCATTGAATAGGGGAAGGCAGAGAGTTTTTCGTCCCAACCTTTCACCTTTCCTCAGCTGCTAAGCCCCTTCTTTAAATAGGGAGGGGGAGGGGAGTTCTCATCCCACTCCCTCGCTAGCCTCTGAGCCGCTACCTCTTCTCCTTCCTTTCCACCGAATGCAGCGGTTCCTAAGTAAGAGAGGGTAATGTCAGGAAGAGAAGAACTCACAGATCCGCTCATGAATTTGGAGCGTGATGTTGAGCTAGAGGTCATCCAACATAGATGAGATGGTGCAGGCCGCCTTTGCTGAGGAGGGGCCGCTGTTGCCGAAGGAGGAGGGGCGCTGGAGGGTGCCGAGCGTCATCGGCTTTGCCGTTGTTTGTTGCGGCCTTCCTTCGGCGGGAGGCGCCCCCCGCCTAGACGCCGTTGTCGGGGTTGCGGCTGATGATGATGGTGTAGTCCCTGGATGCCTCGGTGGAGGCGCCGTTGTCAAGGTTGCGGCTGATGACGATGGCGTAGTCCCTAGACGCCCCGGCGGAGGCGCCGGTGTCAGGGTTGCGGCTGATGATGATGGCATAGTCCCTGGATGCCCTGGTGGAGGGCACCACAGTCGTTGGCGTGGTGTTCGACATTGCAGATGATGGCGCCTTCGAGGATCCCGTGGAGCGGTAGGACGTCGCCGATGGAGAGCGTGGCGCGGCGACCGCAGCAGTACCCGTAGTAGGGCTGGTCAGAAACTGTACATGAATAAGTTTGTGGGGGAGCCCCCGAGTGAACATTCCTTTGTATTTATGAGTACATTAGTCCTTTTCGTGACGAAATCACTTTGTAAGCAATGAATTTGTGCAAAAATGAACGAATTTTCATCTTTTGTTACAACAAACAGCTTTTCAGCTTCCTCTTTTTGTAGAAGGGGTTTTGGTGCCTTCCAACCCTTCCCATGGCTCAGGTTGTAAAAGCTAGGAGTGCGGGTGAGTCAGTTCTGATCATGCTAGTGAGCAAGGATGCCATAGCCGCTAGGGCGTGGGCTTCCCGCAGTCCTACCAGTTGTACTCAGACTTTGTTCCCAAGATTCTAGCCCTTAGGACTTGCCGTGAGAAAAAGATGGAAGACTTAGAGAATGTTTGCAAAGGTGACACAGAGAGTGTTTTGTCAGATAAATGTACTTATATCAGCCCCCGAGTGAGGTCCAACCCCCTGCAACTTGCAGGGGTCGAATGTCACTAAGACCGGGTATTTCTGAAGGAAAAAACTGATAAGAAAAGTGTGTGTTTATTTAAGGGTAAAAACGACATAGCTGCTCAATGTTCTAGGCGTTGGTGAAGACCTCGCCGTTGATGGTTTTCAACTTGTAGGCACCTGGCCAGAGTACTTCCGCGACGACGTACGGCCCCTCCCAGGGTGGGGAGAGCTTGTGGCGGTCCTTGTTGCTCTGCACGAGGCAGAGGACAAGGTCCCCGACGTTGAAGGCTCGGTCCCGCACCCGTCGGCTGTGGTACCATCGCAACACCTGCTGGTACTTGGCCGAGCAGAGGAGGGCGATGTCGCGGGCTTCGTCTAGTTGGTCCATGGCGTCTTGGTGGGATGCCTCGGCTCCCTATTCATCATATGCTCTGATTCTTGGCGCTCCATAGTCGAGGTCTGTTGGGAGGGCGGCCTCGGAACCATAGACCATGAAGAAAGGTGTGTAGCTGGTGGCCTGGCTGGGAGTTGTCCTCAGACTCCCGAGCATCGCAAGGAGCTCGGTGACCCAACGTGCGCTGAATTTGTTCAACCGGCTGAAGATCCTGGGCTTGAGACCCTGTAAGAGCATGCCGTTTGCGTGCTTGACCTGCCCGTTCATCCGGGGGTGCGCAACGGCAGCCCAATCGACTCGGATGTGCTGTTCATCGTAGAATCGAATGAATTTCTTGCCAGTGAACTATATGCCGTTGTTTGTGATGATGGAGTTCGGTACTCCGAAGCGATGGATGATGTCGAGGAAGAACAGCACCGCTTGCTCGGACTTGATTGCGTAGATCGGCCGAGCTTCGATCCATTTCGTGAACTTGTCTATGGTGACAAGCAAGTGGGTGTCGCCCCTGGGCGCCTTTTTGAGAGGCCCAACCAGGTCGAGCCCCCAGACCACGAAAGGCCACATGGTTGGGATCATCTGGAGTGCCTGGGCCGGGAGGTGAATCTGCCGAGCGTAGTACTGACACCCTTCTTAGGTGCGTACGATTTGCTCGGCGTCGGCTACTGTAGTGGGCCAGTAGAAGCCCTGTCGGAATGCGTTCCCAACCAAGGTTCTTGGCGCGACATGGTGTCCGCAGACCCCACCGTGGATGTCGCTTAGCAGAAGTCTTCCCTATTCGATGGGGATACAGAGCTGCAGAATCTTAGTGTGGCTCCATTTGTAGAGTTCTCCCTCTACAAGAATGAAGGATTTGGCACGATGTGCGAGCCGTCGAGCCTCCATCTTGTTCGTTGGCAGCGTGTCGTGGAGGAGGTAGTCGAGGTAGAGCATTCTCCAGTCGTCCAGAGGGTCAGGCTCTGTTGCTGGATCCTCTTCAAGTTCCATGACATCGGGACCGGGCGGAGCCATCGGTTCGTCAGCCCTCGGGGCTAGATTAGATGGGCCATCATCGGCCCGCTCTGACCCTTCGTAGCTCACCGAGGGTTTGTGTTGGTCACTGGTGAAGATGCTCGTTGGCACCGGCTCTCGACCGGACACCACCTTCACGAGTGCGTCGGCCGCCTCGTTGAGGCGCTTTGAGATGAGATTGAGTTCGAGGCCATCGAACTTGTCCTCCAGCCGTCAAACTTCTTGGCAGTACATAGCTATTTTGGCGTTGTGGCAGCTTGACTCCTTCATGACTTGGTTAACGACCAGCTGAGAGTCGCCCCGAATGTCGAGGCGTCGGATGCCCAACTCGATGGCGATGCGTAGGCCGTTGACGAGTGCTTCGTATTTGGCCACATTATTTGATGAGGGGAAATGGAGCCGAACCATGTACCTCATGCAGACCCCGAGGGGTGATACGAAGACCAACCCTGTGCCGGCGCCCTTGTTCATCAGCGATCCGTTGAAGTACATCGTCCAGTACTCTTGATCGATGACCACAGGTGGCATCTGGACCTCAGTCCATTCCGTAATGAAGTCAGCCAACACCTATGACTTGATCGCCGTTCGGGGGGCATACGTGATGCCTTGATCCATTAGCTCGAGTGCCCAGTTTGCGGTTCTTCCCGTGGTATCCTGGCTATGGACGACCTCACCGAGGGGGAACGATGTTACGACTGTCATAGGGTGTGACTCAAAGTAATGGCGTAGCTTCCTCTTGGTGATGAAGATGGCGTATAGGAGCTTCTAGATTTGGGAGTAGCGAGTTTTCGAGTCGGATAGTACCTCGCTGATGAACTACACAGGGCGCTGCACCTTGAGGGCGTGTCCCTCTTCTCCCCGCTCTACTACCAGGGCGGCGCTGACCACTTATGTGGTGGCCGCTATGTATAGCAGGAAGGATTCTCCGTCACTTGGAGGAACTAGGACCGGGGGCTTTGTCAAAAGTAGTTTGACCATGTCAAGCGCCTCCTGAGCCTCGGCTGCCCACTTGAAGCGGTCGACCTTCTTCAAGAGTCGATAAAGGGGGAGTCCTCATTCACCGAGGCGCGAGATGAATCGGCTGAGGGTGGCGAGGCACCCTATGACCCGCTGAACCCCCTTTATGTTCTAGATCGGGCCCATCCTTGTGATGGCTGAGATCTTATCTGGGTTGGCTTCAATGCCACACTCGGAGACGATGAAGCCGAGCAGCATGTCTCTCGGGACCCCAAAAACACACTTCTCGGGATTGAGTTTGATGCCATTTGCCCAGAGTTTCATAAAGGTTTGCTCAAGATCGGCGACAAGGTGGCCAGCCCGTTTGGACTTAACTACAATGTCGTCGACGTAGGCCTCAACGGTCCACCCGATGAGGTCCCCGAAGCAGTTGAGCATGCAGCGCTGGTAAGTAGCCCTAGCATTCTTCAGACCGAATGGCATTGAGATGTAGCAGAACGATCCGAAGGGGGTGATAAAAGACATCACGAGCTGGTCAGACTCTCTCATCGCGATTTGGTGGTAGCCGGAGTACGCATCAAGGAAGCAGAGGGTTTCGCACCCTAAGGTAGAATCGACTATTTGGTCTATGCGCGGCAAAGAAAATGGGTCCTTCGGGCATGCCTTGTTGAGACCCATGTAGTCGACACGCGTCCTCCATTTTCCGCTCTTCTTTCCTACAAGAATGGGATTTGCTAACCACTCTGGGTGGTGTACTTCCCTGATGAATCTGACGGCCAACAGTTTTGCTATCTCTTCACTAATGGCCCTACGCTTTTCCTCGTCGAAGCGGTGCAGGCATTGCTTCACCGTCTTGGAGCCTGGGTGGATTTTCAAGGTATGCTCGGTGACCTCCCTCGGGATGCCTGGCATATCTGAGGGTTTCCACATAAAGATGTCTTTGTTGTCATGGAGGAAGTCGACGAGCGCGCTTTCCTATTCGGAGGAGAGCGTGGTACCAATGTGTGCCGTTTTACCCTCAGAGCTACTAGGATCTATGAGGACCTCCTTGGAGCCCTCTGCCGATTCGAACGACCCGGTTGATTTCTTCGCGTCGGGCACTTCTTCGGCGACCTCTTCCTTGAGGGCGGCGAGTTCCCCGGAGGCGACGATGGCTATGGCATGGCCACAGCACTCGACCTCGCACTCGTCGGCCCGCGGGAAGGAGGTGCCAACGGTGATGACCCTATGGGGGCTCGGCATCTTCTGCTTGAGGTATGTGTAGTTGGGGACGGCCATGACCTTTGCATAGCATGGTTGTCCCAAGATGGCGTGGAAGGTTGTGGGGAACCCAACTACCTCGAAGGTGACGGTCTCGGTCCTGTAATTGAACTAATCCCCAAAGGTGATGGGCAGATCGATCTGTCCTAGTGGCATGGCCTGTTTCCCGGGCACAATGCCATGAAAAGGTGGTCGGGTTGGGCGGAGGTTCATTCGGTCGACGCCCATCTCGTCGAGCGCCTTGGCGTACATGATGTTGAGGCCGCTGCCTCCGTCCATCAGTACTTTGGTGAGCCACTTTGGGCCGATGATTGGGTCGACGACAAGCGGATACCTCCCTGGGTGCGGGACGGTATCCGGATGGTCGGTCCGGTCGAAGGTTATGGCAGACTCCGACCACCAAAGGAAGGGAGGTTTGGCCGGTTGGGCCATGTAGACCTCGCGGCGTGCGACCTTCTGACGGTGTTTGGAGTCGTAGGCCGCTGACCCTCCGAAGATCATAAGGTAGCCGTTCGGCATCGGAAAGCTGTCGTCCTTCTCCTCGGCGTCGTCCGCAGCGGGGGTAGGTTCCTTGCCCTGCTCCCCTTTGTTGGTGCTTTCGGCCAAGAACTTCTGCACGAGGCTGTAGTCCTTGAGCAGATGTTTTATGGGAAAGGCATGGTTCGGGCATAGATCTTCGAGCATTTTTTTGAAGTGATTCATAGTGCCCTCCACGAGCTTCTGACTACCCTTGCGGTCGGTAGCAGCCACGAGCGAGTCCTTGCGCCGTTGCTTCTTATTCTTCCTTTTGGCGGAATGATTGGAGGTGCCCTCGTCGGTACCCTCGTCCCGCCTTGCCTTGCCTTCAAGGCGATCGAAGATCGTTCTGACCGCCTCATCGCCTGAGGCGTGGCTGGTGGCGATGTCCAAGAGTTCCTTAGTGGTTCGTGGGCCCTTGCATCCTAGCTTATGAACCAAGGATTCGCAAGTCGTCCCGAACAGGAAGGCTCCTATCACGTCAGCGTCAGCGATGTTAGGGAGCTCGTTGCACTGCCGGGAGAAGCGCTGGATGTACCCATGGAGGGTCTCACCGGCCTTCTGACGGTAGTTCTTGAGGTCCCATGGGTTCCTAGGGCGTTTGTACGTGCCCTGGAAGTTCCCCACAAAGATCTCCTTTTGATCCGCCCAACTCTAGATTGCGTTGGACGGCAGGTGTTCCAACCATACTCGGGCCAAATCAGCCAAGAACAATGGAAGGTTGCGGATAATGAAGTCATCATTATCTGCACCACCGGCTTGATAGGTGAGCCGATAGTGCTCAAGCCAAAGTCCGGGGTTTGTCTCCCCACAGTATTTAGGGATGTTGGTAGGTGGTCAATACCTTGGTGAGAATGTAGCGTTGAGGATGTGCCGGCCGAAGGCCTAAGGGCTTGGCAGGCTGGGGCTTAGGCTCCGGTCCTCGCCGCTGTTGTAGCGTCCACCGCATCGAGGATGATAGCCACGGTGGGCTCCTTCCCTCGGGTCGTTGTGGGTGCATCTGCGGGCGTCGAGGTTGTGGCCGAGATGTTGTTGTACCGGGATTGCAGCGTGTTGCTCGCCACCTTGCGGCGCTTGGTGGACCGATGCGTCCCAGGCGGGATGCACCGAGGGGGTACGCTGGCTGGTGTCGGGCTCACATCGTCGAGACAGCGAGCTCTCCGCCTGCTGCGCTGCCGCACGCTCAAGTAGCGTGCGAATTTTGAGGTGGACCCGATGATCCTCGGGCGTCGCGGCCTCTGGAAGGCCATGAAGTAGGGCCATTTGTGGCGGCAATGTTCTAGCTTGCCCAGACGAAGTGAGGAAGGGTTTCACCATCAGCGATGATCCTTCGATTTACGTCGCGGGCCACGGCGAGTGCGTGCCCACCATCTCTGCAGCGCTTGATCTCCTTGTCGACCTCCACATACTCTCAAACAAGCTATTGTCTGGCTTCATCTATTTCCCGCTTTCGGGCTCTCAGCTGCTCCACCCCTACATGAGGTTTCGAGAAACTAGGAACTTGTGCTTCTCAATAAACTTGGTTGATGATCAACTAGCCACTTTAGCTGTTCAAGGAATGCTGCCAATGTGGAAAGAAAAGCTGCTAGGACAAGAATTTGACAACTTGGGTCAATTGGCTCAACAAGTGGCAGTGCTCAATAGCCAATTCCAGAGTATGCGCAAAGATACCCGATTTCAGAAGAGTACCATAGTAGCTAAAGCTTATGATTCATACTCAGTCGATGACGGCTATGAAGATGAAGAAGAAGAGGTTGCTACGGTTGAATGGAATTGGGGCAAGAAGACAGTAATGGTGCCAAATCCTTGGGGAAGAGGAGTCGAGGAGAGCTATGACTTTGAAGTCACCAAATAAGACAAGCTCTTCGATTTCTTACTTGAGAAGGGGCAGATCAAGTTGCCCGATGGTCATGTTATGTTGCCCCCTGATCAATTGAAGAATAAGAAGTTCTACAAGTTCCATAACGCTACCTCTCATTCTATTAATGAATGCAGAATCTTCAGGCAGCATATACAGAAGGCTATTTAGCAAAGGAGGCTCAAATTTGACACGCCTTGAAAAATGAAAGTTGATGATAATCCTTTCCTAGGAGATCAGAATATGGTTGATGCTAGACTGATCAAAGGGAAAGCTAAGGTCCTAACATCGACCAAATCAAGAGAAGCTGGAACAGTCGACCCCAAGATGCAAATATCGACTGACGAGTACAGAGATTAGAAGATGTCACGCCGAGCAAAAGAGCCGATACAAGCAGGGGAGACGTCAAAAGCAGGGATGATAAAGCCACGAGTTACATCTCAGATTCTGTTGAATAAATGGTAGCAGCAGAAGGAAAAGGATTATCAGTGCTGGTTAAAAGATCAAGCATACTAGCATCAACTAAAAGAAGAGAGGTATGAAAGGAAACAAGTCGAATTACATTGGAATTGTCCTTTCTTCAGACATTGCTGGAATGAAGGTTTGAAGTTGCCTACTAGACATGACTATACAGAATGCAACAATCAATATTGGGAGTTTAGGCAATCTCAAACCAACCACCGGTCTATCCATACTGAAGATGCATATCATCATAATAACATGGATCGGTGCTTAAAAATAAAAGTGTTCATGATCGGCTTGAAAAAAGAGTTGTTGACCAAGACTGGACTGATTATAAAGAAGGCAACGAAACAAAATATGTTTGGCAGGAAGGTCAATGGTGTCCAGGAGGTTTAACAAGAAGCCAGAAGAGAAGGGTGCAATGCCTAAGGAATAAAGAGATGGAACAGGCTCAGGCATCCGGTAAACCTCAAGTATGGCGTACCAAGCAAACAACCGATAGAAAGCAACCATCGGCTAATATCCAAATGGCTTTTCTATTGCCATCAGAATTCGGAGCTCTAGCAGATCAAGAAGTTTATTCGGATTTCGATGAATCCGAGTATGAGGAGATAGTTGCCAAGTTAACGGTTGTACAGCAAGCAATATTTGACAAACCAGTCAAACATCGGCACTTAAAAGCTTTATATATGAAAGGTCTGGTTGATGGGAAGCCGATGAACAAGATATTGATGGACGGAGGTGCTTCTGTCAATCTCATGCCTTATACCACTTTTTGTAAGCTTGGCAAAGGACCAAGAGATCTGATGGAGACTGACATGATGCTTAAGGACTTCAGAGGTAATACGTCTAAGACCCGAGGGGCAATAAATGTCGAACTAATAATCGGGAGCAAGACTCTGCTCACCACATTCTTTGTCATTGATGGAAAAGGGTCATACAATTTGCTCCTCGGTCATGATTGGATTCATGCTAACTGCTGTATACTATTGACCATGTATCAGTGTTTGATTCAATGGCATGGAGATAATGTCAAACTGGTTCGCGCTGATAAGTCCGTGAGTATTGCAACAGCCAATCCAGACTTTTTGGTAACTAGGAGACTTCGAATGTTTTTCTGGCAAGTCATGGGAAGGAGGCTTCATTAAGATAAGCAATGAAAGCCAACAGCTGATGCAAGGGATCCGCTCTGAGAGTTTGTTTTAATAAAAAGTCACGGCTCCATGTCGGCCATTGGATTAAAGGAAGAATAAGCATTGAGTCCTAGAGATGGGTTTAGGCCGATGTATGTGGATGCTGAGTCAAATTGTAAGTGCGATTCAGAGTTAATGGATTTCTTAAAGATGTTCTGTTTCACTTAATAGGATGCTTGACCTAGGTTGATTAATCGTTTGACCTTTGATATGAAAAGTTTTGCGGCAAAATATTTAAAGGGATGTTATCCTAACATCTGATCAACACTTGATAGCCGATTCGTTCTCGGTTCTAATAGTCGGTACCAGGAGGGTATCGCCTCTAGTTCAAAAAATGAAAATCTTCAAAGACAATAAAAGCCGATACGATATGTATCGCCTATAGAGCAAAAACAAAAAACAAAAACATTCATACACAAGGGCATTGCACTGAGGCGCATTCATGAAAGAGGAGTCTTTGTTCATTGGTTCCCCCTAAGTACAATCTAGTCGAAGACTTTGTGCACCACATCCTGAGCAAATGTGATGTCCACGATGGCCTCTGTCGCTATGGTCAATTCTTCTATCAAGTCCTCATGTCCCTCAGGGCCATCGCCAATCGGGAAGCCAACCTCCATGGCTTGGAGGTCATGCCCGGTCTGGACCTGCGCCGCAGTTAACGCCACCGATGCGCCGTGACGAACGCCGTGGAGGGCAATCTCCTGAACGCAGACCGGGATGTCTTGGAGACGAGCATCAATGAGGGAACCCCGAGCATTGACGGCGTCTGCAGCCGCATTCGCCGCTAGTTGGAGAGACTCCAACTACACCGTTTGAGCTGGCGATTACAGAAGACTATCAAGACAAAGGCAGTGGGAACCAAAATAGAAACATTCATGGAACTCATCTTACCTGCTACCGCGGCGTCAGATTCAGCCAGCCGCACTCGAACGGCGCTGGCCTCCTCCTTAGCCACATTAAGGGTTGCTTGGAAGACCCCTAGACGAATCTCAAGCTAGCCATTGTTCCGTATCGCCTCGAAATAGTGGTCCTTGACTGCCCTCCATTCTCGGAAGAAGCGCCTGGCATCATCGCCGTTATATGAGTTGGAAGAATCCGACGACGAAGTCGGCGCGGAGGATGCAACATCAGCGGGTTTGTCGGTCCTAGGGAAAGGGCAGAGGTTGTCATTCACAACGAACCTATAGGCGAGTCAGAACAGATCATCATCGTGAATAGAGATTGCCAATCTCACCTCATGCGTCGGAGACGCTGGTTCATCGGATGTCCTCTTCTGGGATCTCCTCCACCATGCGCTTGCCTCGGTTGTCCTCGCCGGCCATGAGAGATGATTGGATCTACGAAAGGAAGAAAGAAAACCGCTATAGGGTTTCGGCAGGTGGAAGAGAGCAAAGGAATAGTTGCGGATGGAGATGTGTTTGAGGCCAAAACCCTCGGCTGGTATTTGGAGACATGAAGCGAAGAGGTGGACGCCTCGGGACGCGCAAAAGGCAACCGTAGTTAATAGAAGGTGAAACACCACTTCGCCAATGCCGAAGAGAATACGGCGCCGGATGACTAAGGATAGAAGATCGAAGGGTTCTCTTAATAAAGGCCATGTTTTTAGACCTAGATAGGATTAAAACCAAGAGTCTGGAATCGACTATTTTCAAAATCGGCTCTTTAGCCGGAACAAAGGTGATCAATCGACTATGACAATCCTTTAGCCTCATGCCTATTCGAGTTCCCCTTGGCCAAAAGAATTTCATGATCAAAAGACTCCCCTGAAGCCTGTGTCACCTTCAGGACCTGATCTTTAAAAATGGAGAAGGGAGACGAGAATCTGGAGAGGGCTATGGATGAATTACCCTTGATGGCCAAGAGCAAAAGAGCTGATAGAGGCACGTTATGTTGCAGAGTGATTTATCAGCTGAAGTCTACAAGAATGTGGTGATGAATGACTTAGAAGACTTGAGTTGCCTTCGGCTGCGTGCTCTTGAAAAGCATTGTAGCCCATGAACCGAGGATTGCAAAGTATTACAGTTAAAAGGTCAAGAATGAGCAATTCTCTGGGAGAGATTTGGTCTAGAAAGTAAAATTGCCGATCGGGTCAAAGGACAGCAAATCCGGCAAAGTGGTCACCTAATTGAGAAGGACCTTATCGAATCAAGCGTTGTGCACCTAGTAATAATTATATTTTGGAAACAATGAGAAGAAAAGAAGAATTCGGTAGAGCAATCAAATGGGGGATATTTGAAGAAATATTACCCTAATGTTTGGATTAATACTTGACAACCAATTTGCTCGGTTGTCAGCTCTAATAGCCGATACCATAAGGGTATCGCTTCTGGTACGAAGATAAACACAGAAGGGTAAAAGCCGGTACAATGTGTATCGCCCGCAGGAGCAAAGCAAACATAGACAAAGTGATGCATATAGTATGAAGTACAAAACAAAAGGAAAAATCACTTAAGACTGAGAAATCATTTGCTAATATCACCTATTACAAACTACGGGCTAGAAAACACTTTGGATAAAGGCTATGGAGTTAGCAGCACTGAAAAAAATCCTCAATTAGGCATTCATAATCCCCAGGGTGCGCCGCGACTAGAAAACCATGGGGAAGGAATCGAAGCTCGTGGCCAGAATTGACTTGCGCAGAAGGCAACGCCATGGCGACACCATGGCGGACACCATGCAAAGCGACCTCCCTGACATGGTTCAGGATGTCGTGCAGGCTCACCACCGGAATGGTGCCTCTGGCATTGACGAATCCCGCTGTGTGCTCCACAGCCAATCGGAGGCTCTCTAGTTGGGCAGACAGATCTAAAAAGATTCAAAGGGAGATGATCAGAGTCTTGAAGATGAAATTGAAAAGAGACAAAGGTTATGATAGATATCTCACCCGTAATTCTAGCCTCGGCCTTGGCCAACCTATCCTCCACTGAATCGACCTCGGGAGGTGATCGAGATCGAACCATGGCCAGGGCCGATTCTACGAGGGAGAGACGTTTAGCGAGACTCTGGCCATGCCGATCAATGGAGGCAAGCAGATCGTTGTTGTCAATCTGCCTCCTTTGATAACAAGGGAGCTGGCGACTAGCTATTAACGAAGAGGACCCTAAAGGCCGGATGGAGTTGTTACTATCCCCCGAGGCAGTAGGGGCACCACGAGTTGTTCCCTCTCGATGATGAAGGCACTAACGCGATGATGCGGGTCTGTTGAGGGCCTCCTCAGCAAACTTCTTGCTGTTCTCCATGATCTCAAACCTACGGAAGAGCAGGAACTACACAAAGGACGCAGAAGGTTTGAGATGAAGCGAGTTGTTTTTCGATCCCCAGCCATGGCCCATATATATAGCCCGAGAAGGCAAAGAGATAGATTTTGCCAGGGGTGTGAAATTGAAATCAGATACGGAAATGGATCGATGCTCCAGGAATTCATGGAAAGGATAATGAAGAGATAATAGATTCGGGCTCATTGCTTCCCCAAGTTGTAGAATATTGCGGATGTATACAAAAGATTTACATTGACCAGCAATCAGGCCACCAAGGTTTCTTTGGATTGAAGGGAGTTCGAATCCCAACAGGGCCAAAAGTCATCATAAACCAAGTCACATCAGCCCGCTAATAAAATTATAATAGAGAAGGGAAAAAATTGCCTGCCTAACAGATGCCCAGCTGATTTCTCGATAACTGGGAAACCGCTGGAAAGAAGCTTGTGGCTTTCCCAACGGGCATTTGAATGAGCAAACAAGGGGAAGGTGTCCATACATTTTAGCCCTTGCAAACACTAGAACAGCTCTGCGAGCATAGAGAGAAGACCCAGGCGATATCATAAGGATTCTTCTAACCACAGTAGCTGATTCTCTTGCTCGACAAGGTGCTAAGATGGGAGACACAATCACCCTATGCACAAGAATTCTTCTAACCGCTCAAGATCTTCATGGCAAAAAGATAGACCATGGAGGGTTCGGTGGAGTCAGAAGCACTCGAGGGGGCATATAGAAGAGAAACATGGCTGAATTGTTGAAGTGCTCTCGCCAGGGTCAGATAGACATTTTATAGCCGGCCTGAAAGGATAGATCCAAGTGCCCATGAAGTAATGATGCTCTCGCAAAAGTTTTGAAGCAAGGGCTCATGAGCTGACATAGGTGGCGACAAACAGTAGACCCTAGATCAAGATTCTTTACCCGTGACTACAGACCTATCGAGGGCATAGACATGATAATTTTAGAATAAAATTACTTTTATCCCAAAATTGGGGGGCATGTGTTTACACTAAAATTTGGAAGAAGAGTCACAGGGACTCGAAAGCTCCCAAGACATGACATCAAGGAATCAATTGCGTATAGATTGGAACCAGCTGATTTAGATGCAAAACTAGAATCGGCTTTCTTCAGATAGCGCCAGCGGATAACGACAAAGGTTATGATCGACGCCAAGACGAGGCATGTTGGACTCTACAAAAAAGGGAAAGATTAGAGTCCAAGTTATCTTAAATTAGGAATGTTTTCTATAGGGTCAAAAATTGTGATGAGTCGTGCTTAGACAGGAGTCATGCGCAGGTCCTGGGTATAAATATCAAACCCCGGCTATTGTAAAGAACACACAATCAATCAAATACAAGTTGCTTACTTTTTTGGCTCTAGCCACCCCTTAGGAGTAGGAGTAGAGTAGATCTCAGCGAGTTCTTCAGCAAGTATGGCTGCATCGATCTGGTCGACCTCCACTGCTTGTCTGTAAGTACCGTCATGGCTTATACCTCTGTTCGTACGGCTGCATCGATCCGGTCGACCTCCACTGCTCGAACTAGATTAAGGTCAAGTTATCGGCTCTATCTAAGGGTGGTGTCCCTTCAGATAGATTCATTAAGTTACCGATATTGCTTATTGCTTCCATTATCTATTTAATTACAGCAATATCACTTCACCCGATTGGGATTGATCTAGATCAACCTTATATCCTTTTTAACCCATCGTTTGTTAATCTAAACTGATCTAATCTGCACTTTAAACGATGAGTTATGTTTTTCGGCTATTTTACATCAATCTTGATTGTGCATAGCATGCAGTTAAGGCATGTTTAATCTTGAGTAGATCTATCGGGTAGCGAAAATCGTTCCATGGCCCGTTATCATGGCCTATGTGATTTTGCCTCACACCCCACTATTAGCACCATGGAGTGGGG
Source organism: Miscanthus lutarioriparius (assembly GCA_904845875.1). NCBI lineage: Eukaryota > Viridiplantae > Streptophyta > Magnoliopsida > Poales > Poaceae > Miscanthus > Miscanthus lutarioriparius. The sequence goes on from CAJGYO010000002.1 coordinate 27,915,196, forward strand.
ATCGTTATTTGGTAGATCTATTCCTGAGAGGGCAAGACCTTAACTGTGCGCTATGCCTGAATCGGTTGTTTTAGCCGATATCGAGCGCTTTCACGAACAGTTCGCATCACGAGATCGTTGAAGTAGCGATAGGTTGAAAGATGTGTTAGTCCCATGATCTTATTATTGTATTACGGTCAACATGATTCTGACTCATGCCCCACTGATATTAGTAATAAGTTAGGGTCCTCGAGTCTATTGTTGTTTCTATGGCCTACATGATTCTGCCTCATGCCCCACTAGTCAGAGCGATAGATGAGAGCTAATATGTTCATTAGATTTATTTCTATTAAATTGTTGAATGATGATGAACTATTTCTTACATAAAAAGGAGTTCGGTTACTTGCAGTCATTGGCTTAGCATGAACTAATTATTGTTATATCTTATTGCCATTGACTAACATTTGTTTAAACAATGATATTCATCTAGAGTGATAACTGATTCTTCTTATACAACCCCATGAGCTTTAATCGATTTATTCTTATGAATATGCTGGAATCGACTATTTAGTCGATCTCCTTTCATATCGGCTTTTAGAGCCACACATTCGGGATTGTCTGGCAACATCGGCACGTTCTGTGGCAGAACCTCCTAAGAAATTGGGCCCACGTGCACCTATCGATGTCTCAACAGACCTCAGATAGCGTACACAAGTTCCCAACAACTTAATAGGTCTGTCGGGTGTCCTCGGGAAACCCAAATCATCCACGTTTCAAACAGGATTCCAATCACAGTCATTGTAGATTACAACATTTTTCAATATACATACCAGAGGTAATAAAGCGGAAGACTTAAGTTTAATATTACAAAACCAGTTGTTTCAAACTTACATAACCATAAGTGTCATATAACCATAGTAGCAAGATAATATTACATTAACATTATTTATTTCACACAAACTAGTGCCTTGTCCAAAGGCCATTCATCATTCCTCATCGTCATCGACTTCAAACACTGACATGCAGTAGGGACCAAAACAAGCCTGCGCATGCGACTCCCCTGCAACAAGGGTTAACAAACCCTGAGTACAAAAGTACTCCACAAGACTGACCCGACCAAAAAGAGTGAAGGTCTTAAGGATGCTGGTGTTGGGTCAAGGTAAGGATGTAGAAAGATTCAAAAATTCTTTGCCAAAAGCTTACTATTCTTGATCCTAGTTTCAAGTTTTACCCCTAAGTACTTTAGTTCATTATTTCCAACCAAGTGTTCATATCCCATGTTCCAATCCTTCTCATTCCATTCTTTTTCTCATGTTTTAGTAATTCACCAGTCCTACATTGCTTCTGTAATGAATCGAGTCTCCATGTCCGTGGAGCACCGGCAATTCGAATTGATTCAAGTCCCAGCTGGGGATTCCTGATCACACGACATATGTAGAACTTAATCTTGCATATATCAACCTCGCTACCGGATCCTCCCGTACTAAGCCGTCTCCACGCCACCCGAGAGTACAGCACACCTCAAATCCGGCCACATTCAAGCCACAAGGGTACACTCTACTCCCGCCATCTCACCACTCCCAATGCGTGGGCATTCGTCTTAGTATCGGATTAGCCGAAGTAGGCTTACCGGAGTATGTGACTAGTACTACAAAGTGTCTCGTTCAGAAGATCCACAATGAGTGGCCTTTAAGCGACATAGTCAGCAACATTACCCAACATTCAAGATAAGCCACCCAACTAGTCTCTAGTTCATTCTACCTTCCTTCTTTCTTTCTTTGGCAGTATGCCATCTTTGATTATATCAAAACTTTTTACTTTGAAAAGCCTACCATAAAGCATACTAAGCAATTCTACGCCTTTGTAAATGAAATCATCTTCAAGGATGGTAAACAATTAACAAGGTAGGCAATGCATCAAGTAGGTAACATTTGAATAAACAACTTGATGCGATAAGTAACATAAGTGATAAACTTTTCAAAGTAAACAAGGTAATGGTTTAATGCATAAACCGGGGCTTGCCTTCGTTGACGATCTCGGTTTCTGGATCAACACCACGAATATCGAATCCCGCGACAACCGGGGATTCTCCCACCACTTGTTCAACTAGAATCGGTTCACTCTCGGATTCTACACGATATAATAACATATGCTTCAACATGATGATAATGTAAACATGATGCTTTCATGGTACATGAAATATAACAACACCTTGAGTACAACTTTTCTTCGCGGTATAGTTGCAAGGAAACAAAACCACTTCCAATTCTACCATTAAGGACAACACAACATGTTACTAAGAGACCCTACATCCTTCTAAAAGAACTTCCTTAAGGTTTCATTTCTAGTCCTACTCTTAATGGATGAACTCATCCATTAAGTAAACCTTAATCACACTTTATTGACCTAGGGCTTGTGACCTAAGTGACTCAACTAAATTGATCTTGACACCCCACTGGTCACAAAACACGACCCAAATCAAGATCAAACCCTAAACCTACACTTAGGGTTTACCTTTATTTATTTTTGAATTAATGTAGAATTAAGCTCAAAAGGAACTTGCTCCAAATGATCTCAAAAATTTACACAAGCATCCTTATGATAAATTAGTGTACCAAAATAAATTTCATAATTTTGGGAGTTATACAGTGGCCTACAAAAATCATGGAAATTGCATTTATTAATTAATTGACTGAATTTTTGAACATTAAAAATTCATCCAAATTTCAAGTTTCATATTTTTAAACCATAGTAGAACATATATAGAAGCTACCCACAAATTTTCAGAATTTTTAGATCTGTAAATAAATTCCTACAAAATTGCAAAATTACTGCACTATTCAAAATTCAGAAATTAGAAAAAACTCACTGTTCTCTCTCTCTCTGACAGGTCGACCCCGCGTGTCAGCGTCACAGAGACAGGGCGCGGCGGCGCTGCCGACTCCGACCGGCAAAACGCGCCGTCGGCGAGGCTCCGGAGAGGGGACTGGTACCAACATGATCACCACCTCACGGCGGACCTATCCCGACCCTTGGACAAGCAGCAGGCACACCGGAGATGACACTACGACGACCATGGCGGCCACGGCGGCGATAAACGCGGCGGCACATGGCGTATCACCGGCAACAACACAGTAGAGTCTAAAGCGAAGGGTGAAACACGATCAGGAACTCACCACGAACACGTTGATGTGCTCGATGAAGTCGGAGACACTGAACGCGTCGCCAGCCACAGCGAAGCAGCTTGATGATGGCGGAGCTTCGACCGGGCTCGGGGAAGAAGCAGTTGCGCCGGGCGACTCCGGCCAATCCAAGTGGCGTAGGCAAGCCGCAGAGAGGCGCAAGGCCGAGGCGATCACGTAGGCGGAGCTGGGCACGACGGATCTTTGCTCGGCGGAGGCTCTACTAATAAGCGGCGAGCAAATCAAGCGGAGCAAAGCAGAAGGGGAAATGGGAGGAACGACGGTGGCAATGAGGCTATTTATAGCCAATGAGCTCGCCCATTGCTGCGACAAATAAGACGACGGGCGCCACAGCGACGGTGGCGATGCTGCGCATGGGAAAGCGGCGAGGGATCGATCGGCGGCGACAAGCGGGGAGGTGTAAAAAGCTGCTCGGTGGAATTTCAATTTATTCTGATTTTGCCACTGAGTTCATTTAGCAAATTACTCTCAAACTTTCTATAGAAGTTGAAAATCTCCAAAAATAAAAGTTGCTCAACTTTTCAAGTACTACAACTTTGGTTTAAGAAACATTTTCAAATTCTGCCTCCATTTCGAAATTTAAATTTGGGGTACATTTAAAGATTTGAATCATTTCAAAATTACTCCAAACTTTATATGTAAACTTTAAAAACTTTGTATACCAAAGTTGATCCTCATAAGATAAGATTCAACTTTTCTTTTTGTCAGAACCCCAAATTCCAAATGGATTTTGAAATATCCAAAAGGGGCAAAACGGACTTTTATAATTTAAATTTGAATTCAAATTTGATTTGTCTTTCTTTTGCCTTAACTTTGATTTTTTTTACCAGTAACATGGCCCATTAGGGTTGTTTGAGTCAAATGACACATGGTCTCACATGATCACATGAAATCTGGCCCTTGTGGTCATGATCTTTGTTTAACTTTTTGAATCACAATGCATCACATAAAATAACAACTTATGAAACAATTCTTATTTAGTGAATGCATTCCAAATTTTCTTCTTTATGAATGCTTTGCAATGCATATGATGACATGCCAAGTTTTAGTTCTAGGTCCAAACACCAGAGGTGTTACACGTTTCGCCCTTACTTACTGATAAACTTTCTCTCCTTGTTAATTGCAGGGTCAAATTGACTGGCACGTCTCGGGAGGAGTGTGAAGGATCGACCATCCCTACGCTGAAGCTAGGCGGATCCTCAGCTCCATCGAGCGGACCCTTCTGGCTTGCTACGTGTGTCCTCGGCACAGAACGAAATTCCGTGTCGACAGGTATGGGCGCTTGGAAGACTTGTTACTCTGTTGTCATGGGTTCTGCCTCTTTTCGGACCGACTGTCATGGTGGTTATTAGGTTAGGAGGTCCTTGCACCGCACTAAGTCTGGGACTCAGGGGCGGGGGCTTGGAGTCCCAATTTGGACGGGGACCTAGACCCTGTGACAGTAGGGTTGTGGGTTGCTCCTGCTTGTGCCTGGGGTACAAGTGGGGTGTGTGTTTTTGAGGTACCTAGCTGGGGGCATTGATTCGCAAATCATCGAGAAATCTGGTACGGCTTGTCTACGGCCTAGCACTGTAGTAAGAACTAAAAGCTGAAAGATGGAAAAAGGAAATCTAATTGCTTACCAACTGCTTGAAATTAGCACATGTGCTTACATAGAATGGTTGGTTAATGAACTAATGCGGCTATTAATAAAAATCGAATATAAGGACGCGCGCTTAGTAATGCTTTCTGCAGATGCAATAAAACCACAAGCCTGATAGCCTTGTATATCCTTGGAGTCTTTTCTTTCCTCCTGTTGGGTAAGTTTTGTTGAGTACAATTGAGTACTCAAGGTTTTATTTTCCTCTGTTGCAGGTGACAGGTGGAGGCTTGAGCTGACCCTTGTGTGTGGATTCCTCCTGGTGGGCTTAGAGAGGATTTCCTTTACGCTGCGATCATAGTTTTTATTTATAACTCTTACCAAATTTTTTATAAATGAAAGTTTTATAATCTGTTGTCCTAGTTTATTTATCAATGCTTCATCATGCCATGAATAGATGTTTATTTCCGCTGTAACTCTGTTCACATGTTTATATTCCGTTGTTCGATTAAAATGTTCATAACTCTGATAATATGATTACATTCCACTGTTATAACAATAAACATTATACTCTGATGGACATGGAAAGTGATGTAAGAAATGTTAATAATGTTGTAATATTTATTCTCTCATTTGTGATCCTGATGGAAAAATGTGGATTTTCGTGTTCTCCCCTTGGGTGTGCCCGACGAGACAGTGTAATTTCATGTTCCCCTTGAGTGCTTAGTGTCTAATGGAAGACAAGCACTCCTCTGAGGCATTAGATTAGGAGGTTCTGCCATAGTAATGGTGTTATGATTTACGACTGACAATGCCACGATGAAACCGAGGACATCCTATCGACTACAGCCACATGGTTGTGCTGCTCGGCACGCACTAGTATCACGGTTTCTAATCTTGATCCATTGTAGAGCTACACTGATGTGTTATCTCCTCGTGATCTTCTCTTGATCTATACCTCAGTGTTCGGTAAAAAGATCTATATATTGAACCAAATGCAGTCGGACTTACTCCTAAAGTTGCAAAGAGGATAACCTCTGAAGAACAGGTCAAAGACAAACATTAACAGACTGCAAGAGGTGGTAGACAAATGACTCTGCTTGACCATCTTTGTAAGTAATGCTAACCATCAATCAAGCCGCATATGCTATCGTTGTTGGATCAAAAGGACACACAACACTTAAAGTTGGGAAAGTCATCAGTCGGGCAAGAATCGATGGAAATGTTATGCTCCTTAATAGGTCACCCTGTGTTCATGATCTTTCTATCTAAGTTCTCAATCTTTATGTGTATGGTGATCATAAAGTCAAAATCAATTTTCTCTAGTGTGACCCCTTTTTCGCTGACTTCTATGGTGATTGTCTGTATGCCTCAACTATGATTATCGCTGCCAAGAACGAAAGCTTAGAACTTTTAGTGTTGAGAGACAACTGATTAGTTGCCACAGTGGGAAGGTTAATCTCCAGCTAGGTAATGGCTCTCTGGTAGCTACGAAGGCTATGTCTCATAGAATAATGTTAAGTAAAAGAACCAGCAAACTAGTCAGCAATGCTTATACCACTTTCATTTCTAGGCCCTGAGGAAATCAAGTTAATTCCACCTTGGACAATCACTTAGATAGTACAAGATGTATTATCAGCTAAGTGGATGGCCAAGGAGAATACATCCTTCGTTAAGGCCAGCACTGTAACATATGTGGATACTAACAAAGAATCGGTTTAGGACTCATTCTCAGATTTGTTGTCCTCCAACCTTCGTGAGAAGTGTCTAAGTGAAGCTCTAAAAATTTTGGATATACTAGGTCCGCTATGGATGAAGCTATATATATTTCATGATAATTAGAGAAGTAACCTGCAAGAATTACAAGGTTCCCCAAACTCTTATTGGATGAAGCACAGAAGGACCTTCAAAAATAGTCCCTTATTCTTGAACCATCAAGGTGTTCTAAGTAATTAACTTATAGCGGTGCCAATTGAAGATAAGTTGAAAAGTGTCACACAACAGATTTTTGGATTATGTTGGGAAATCCTCTAACTTTGAGCTGCTGATTGATCTTGAGAAGATTTGCTCAATGCTGAAGTAGTTCAACAAGTAGGTTTTAATTGGCTTGTAACTATACTGTAAGGGAAATTAGAACTCAAGCCGTTTGATAGAGTACTGTTTTTCAAACTTGGTGAATAAACACTAAGCCATTGAAGATAAGTATTTTCCAGAAGCCTAAGCATGTATCAACTTCTCATAATCCAAAGTTCATCTCCCCATGGTCTCAAACAATATGAAAGATTATATATGCTATATTCGCTAGAAAAACAGATGATCTGAAGTTACTAGCCTTTACTTGAGACCGAATTCTTGTCAATACACCGAAGGCAAAGTACTTTAGAGAATGCTATCCTGGATTCCTCCCAAAGTAACAATGTTATCTTGGATCTTCCCAGAATATACAATACCTCATGGGAGCCAATAAAGGCAATTCTCCAGATAAAGTCAGCCACAAAAGGATGTGAAAGTTTAGAAAGTTGTCTTGTTTCTAATAATCTTGTGTGCTACTGCCATTTACATTTTATTTGGAACCAAGTAACAACTTACATCTGGCATTCTTATGGAGTTGTAAGAAGCTAAGTATTATCTCAGATGTTGGAAAAGCTGACATGCTTATCTCCCCTTGAAAAGTCTTTCGCCCTGAATCTCGGGACGAGATTCTGTTAAGGGGGAGGGCTATGACACCCCAGGTGTCAATTTTAAGTTAAACAGTGAATTAAGTCCAATCTAAACAAGTCAAAGGATGATTATGAGCTTTAGTTTAACACCTGACAAGTGGTGACAGAGGTGGAGTCAAATTCTTTCAAATATGACCTAACTTAAACTTTTCAAAGGCAAAGACAAAACTCTTTTGTTTAAAAGTAAATTTTATTTCAAAATGTGCATGAGTAGTTTTAATCATGTCTTTCCATGTGCATCACCTAATCATGAACATATCCTGGTCACATGAAAAGTTGCATGTTGTTTTGGATCAAAAAGTTATAAGAAATGATAATTTCCGCTTTGCTTAAAAACACTTTTGTTAATTGAGTAGAAACATGTGATGCAACTAAACCTTGCATTCATGTTTAAACAACTTTAATTGAACTCTTGAACAAAAATGAGTTAGGATATAAATTTGAAAAATGTGAAGAAAGTGCTTAAAAATATCCAAAACCCTAGCTTAAGCCTTTCTCATGATCCCTTTTTGCTTAATTTGTAACTCTGCTTTTTATTCAAAATATGAAATACTGGTCTAAATAAAAGTTGTAGAGTAGGTCATGTTCTTGAAACTTTGTTTCTGCATCATCTTCTGTTTCAGCTTTTAAGTGCTTCAAATGGTGATCACAAGTTTGAATGCAGTGCTTTTTAGCTTTCCAAAAATCTGTCCCTGAATATCAGTTATTAAGTTGGATATTTGGTGAATTATTAAATCAATTTTCATAAATAAAATTTATGCAACTTTGCTTCTATGAATTGGTATGATGTTTACACTTTGATATTGAGCTACTGGTTGGATTGTTTGATCAATGTTTGGCTATTAATTAATTGCCCAAAGTAGCAAATCAATTCATTTGTAGCACTGTAAACTGAATGTACTTTTTTAGTTTTAGGGTTAGGTTTTCAAAATTCAAAACCTTTCAAACTATCAAGTTTTTGTGGATACTCATTTAAGAAATGTTGAGGATATCGTGTGGCTCTACTTCTGTTAGTAAGAGATTTTGAGCTAAGAACAATTGGATTGAGAGATAGAGAGCAAGAAAGAAGACTTAACATGTTGCTACAGTGTCGCCGGGGAGAGCTGCTTACCTAAGTCACCACCATGGTCATGACATCAACCACGTGGCCGACTCCAGAAGACGCTGGCGTCCTCTCCCGCTTCATTGTAGTCGTTTAAAAGCCAAGCCGTCGGCCGTCTTTTTTTTCTTTCTTCTCTTTCCACCGCCGTCCACGTTCCGTTCGCTGGCCAAATTCACCATGGCTACGCCACCTCTGTCCAATTCCTATTGTAGCTAGATGCGCCTAGTCCTTGCGCATTTATTGAGCCCTGTCACGCCGCCTCTCTCCGCTGGAGTCGTCCTCGGCGCTGGTCCCTGTCGTGACCGTCCGTCGAGCGCCACCGTGGCCATCTCACCATGCCAAGCTGTCTTGGGTTGATATCTCATTCTCCATTCACTTGCATTAGTTTCACCATGACCCCATGATGCTCATCGGCTCATTCGTTTCACCGTTCATCCATAGGAAGCGCCAGAACGCCGCCCTTGCCGCCAGTTCATGCCGCCACTTTTGTCTTCACCGACAGCAGCCACATCTGCGCAATCTCTACTTCGTCTGTGGGAGTGATTGAGTCATTGAGCTAACCCTTACCCTAATTAGCTGACTGAGCGCTGGAGCAGTGAGTCTGCCGCTGCACCACCGCACTCTGCGCCGCCATAGCCGCGGCCGAGCTCGATAGGAACCCTAACTCGCCCAGCCACAAGCACGTAGGTGTCAACCTCGTCACCGACAACCAAGCCGCCAGCGAGCTAGGGCCGATTCCCCGTCGGTGCTCTGCTCTGTGATGAGCAAAGGATCGGAAAAAAGTAAATAGAGAGATGGGTGGGGTGTTAAGTGAGAAGGAACAGAGGGAAACAAATAGTGGTTTGGGCTTAATTGTGATTTTGTAAAAACACGAGGGCCTTTTTGCCAATTTGCTAGGCCACGCTGCTTGCACCGTTGGGCCGCGTCTGCTCACGCCATTGGGCCAAGCTAGGCCACTTTGGGCCCGAAGCCCTTTTATTTTTTTAGTGTTTTATTAATTCTTATAAATGTGCTGATTCTTGTAAAATGCATAACTAAATGTAGAAGAATGCTAAAAATGTGAAACTTGTTTTGTTGGCTTTGTGAGAATGTGCTCTATGTGATAAAAATAATTGTTACCATAAAACAATAGTTTTTGTGTGCTCGAAAATGCAATAATTAATCTAATTGAGTTTTATTGCATAATTAGTGTAGTAGAAAATATAAGCCCAAAAATAGTGAAACTTTTTGTGAATATCAATTAGGTTAGTTTATGCCTCTACAAAGAGTTTCCTGCTGTTTTGATCTAGTCAACTTAATTGATTTAAGTATGTTTATGCCTTTTATATGCTTTATAAATGTTAAAATGACTTAATTAATTGTTTGTTTAGTTTTTTATAAGTTCTCTAAGGTAAAAATATGTTAAGAAGAATGTTAAACCCCTACTGGTCCATATTAGATTAATTACTTTCATAATGAACATGTGTTTCTTTATAATTCAATTATAGAGTTACTATTCCTTATAATTGAATTATAAGAGTTGTTTTGAAATGATAATGGCTTGCATGCTTTTGGTAATATAAGCCCTAGCTCTTATAATGAAGGAAAGTTGTACTCAAGATGTTTGATTTTGTTTGAGTCCTTATACACATTTGTATATCTCATCATGTATCATGTTTACGCATTCCATCATGCTTAGCATATTATGGTAGTATGCAATTGTGTTGTCTTGTTAATAACCAACTTGTGAGTAGGTTCCAATTAGAATGGGAATTAAACCACGAACGATTAAAATCCTAATTTGTCCTAGTGACGCGATGATTTTGCTCCATGTTTCCAAACATTTGTGTTATGTTTGTTTCACTCAAACATTCATTGCATCCATGCATATCATTTAAGTGCGATAACGGATGATGAATCGATTGGTGGACTACAGAGTCAAACCCGAAGATGGTGTAACAGTGACCAAGTCCAGGAGATAAAGATGATGGTTGATCATGTCCTAAAGATGAAGCTGTAACACCCTAGGTGTTTAGGCTTCCACTAAATTGCATGTCATTTCATAAACATGTGCATTATCTATGTCATCATGTCATTATCATTGAAACATACATATGCAACATTTTAAATTGTATGTGTTTCATGCTTGATTGCTTAGAGTGGTAGTAGTGCAACATGTGAATGTAACATGAAACTCTCATACTTGGAAACATGGCAATATGGTAGTAATGTGGCAATTATAAAATGACAACAAGGTCTTGAAACATGTGAAACATTGCATTGCAACATATGAATGAATTGCTTGTTTTACTTTCTTTATCACATGTGATCATTAGAAGTGGTATAACAATTTTGTAAAAGTGGTTGATTATGGTCTATTACACCTTAACTATACTTAGGTTACTTGTTGGAACATTGTTCATGTAGATAAAAATGACCAAAATGTCCTCAAGTGAAGGTTTGACTAGAATTGACCCTTGGTGTGTCACTGTTTGACTGATTCAAAAGACTAGCTTAGAGACTTTGCATGGTTGTGCACTCTTTACCAAAGTTGTAGCTAATTTATCAACGAACAAAAGTTGTTTTATGGCCAACTCATGAAAATGTGTGGAACATGGTCAAACATGGCCCACAAGTCAGAATTTCAGACTGATTTCATACTTAGAAAGTTTCCTAAGTCTTTATGTGTTTTGCAGTTTCGTGTACCCAACTGTTTCACCTTGTATCTCCCTAACAGAGCCAAACCAGCTCGAGCTCCAATAACAAGAGTTGTAGTTCACATATAGATGATCAACTTTGTTAACTATGGCATAGTCTAGAACGTCACGGTTTAGGAGCAATTAGCCGTCCAACTCGCTCTGTCAGTCACCTTCGATGATCACTGAATCGCTGTTTTCAGAAATCGGTCAGTGACCGTCATGGCCGACCGGCTCAGGCGACGTTCGCCGCGTGGCGTTCATGCGCTGCCAAGGTCACCACGTCGCGCGTCCGCGCTCCAGAAGAGGGCGGCGCTTTCTTTGAACGCGCCGCCGCTCCATTTCTCCTCTCGCCTCCCAGCAGCAAGCACGCCGCCGTGTTCACAAAGAAATGACCGCCCGCCATTGCCGACCGAGCATCGCCGCCACCGTGCACGCACGCCACCGTGAAAACGCATTGCCCCGTCCGCCTGTAGCCTCGCCGTGGTCTCCTCTACCTTCTCCACCCCACCGTCGGTTCATTCGAGCCTCGGTAAGGGCGAATCGCCGGTTTCCTTCCACCGCCGCCGTGGCTGTTCTCGCCGGAGATGGCGCTCCGCGCGGCCAGCTCTCCTCGCGCCATTGCCATCCCTCCTCTGCCTTGAGCTAGGTCCGGTGCACCCTACTGAAGCCCGTAGAGCCAACCGTTAGGGCTGCGACGCCATAGCGTTGTCGGAGCCGGCCGTGCAGTGACCGAGCGCCGCCGTGGCCATCACCACCCCCCCTAGTTGTGTCAATAGCTGCGAATAAGGGTTCCCCTAGGTCCGCTAGGATGAGGCGAGCACGTGAGACACCCTTGCCTTCGCCGGAGAAGCTACCGTGACGAGCTTCGCCGCCTCTCTCTCTTTCTCCTCCCTGCTGTCTCATCCATCACGCGGGACCCATTTATCGACCCCGCCGAGGCGGGGCGGAGCGTGGGCAGCGCGCTGCAGCGTCTTGGGCCGCAGCAGATCGCTTCACGGGCATTGTTCCTTCGGGGACCGCCCAACTGTAGGTGAGTTTTGTTTCCTTATTTGTTTTGTTTTATTATTTAACAGATTTGTATTGATATTCAAAAATCTGTATTTCTTAGTATATAGATCCAAATGCTATGGTTCTAATTTTTTGAGTTCCTAGTATTGTCTAGTATTTAATAAAAATATTATATGAGCACATGTTTTAGAAATTCGGATGAATTAAATAGGACTTTGAAATGTGTTTTTGGATACATGCAAACTTGTTTGAATTTTATCTTGAGTTTCTGTGGTCCAAAAATTATGAAATTTTGTGGGTAATCTGTTATTGCTTAGTAGAAGCTCTGGTTAAAATTTCAGAGCTAGTGCATGTGTAGTTTTTAAGTTATAGAAATTCCTTTTATTAATGGATGGATCTTGTGTGAATTTTCATAATTTTTCTATAGATCCAGTATAGGTAAAATTTGGTGAGTAAGGTTCTTATGCTAGAATGATGCTAGGAAAATGTGAAATCTGTTGCTTGACACTTTTCATTAGGGTTTCCTAATTATGCTCAAATTAGACATGTCATCTGTTATTTTGGATACAACAAGTTATGTTTGCCCAATGGCTTTGAAATTTTTTATGGTAGTCTATGTGCAGCATGAGATAGCTACTGTAATTTTTGTAGATTTTTATGAATAGTTTTACTATATATTGCTTAAATCACCTAATTAACTAAATAAATTGGAAATGGATATTAAATAAATTATTTAGAAGTTGGCACTATACTTTCTGATGTTTCTTAGGTATGAAAAACAAGTTGGTAAACTTGGATTGATCAAATTATGCTTTTGCACAATCATTAATTAATTAAGTTAGTAACCCTATCATTTCTGGATAGATTCTAAGTTTACTGGAATTTGATTTGGTTAACTTAAGAATCATGCTTTGATGCTTACAAATGAATTGTAAAAATTTCATAAGCTTTCCAGAATGTCCTCTTGCAAGTCATTTGGATTTGTAGAACTCTGGTTGTGATTGGATTAAGGGACTATTTGTATGCATATGAAACTTTAAATGTTAAATTATGTATACCTTTACTATTCTAAGTTGTGGTAATGTTCCTAGGTGTTAGGCCTTTAACTGAAGATGAGCATCTTTATCTTAGGTTATGCAAGTTAGGTAAGTTGATCTTGTTCTTTAAGTTAAGTAGATACATGCTTAAAGTGATTTGAATAGAGCTAATTACTCGGTAAACGAGTGTCCAGTGATGCTTTCGTAAACACTCACTGTGATTCATTCATCATGAGCATCATGTCATTCCTTATGCATCCATGATATTTATCTTTTGCATCGGCATGCAATAGGTGTACCGGAAGGAGTAACCTCTGCTGGAATTGAGGAACCGAAAGCGGCGGCAAGAAATGACGCCGAGATTCGGGAGGAGCGACCTTCGGAGAAGTGCGAGACGAGGTCGCCGTTGAGTGCCCGACCACCGTCCTTGCAACTTTGTGAAAGGCAAGCCCGAGCATATTAAGCCTCCTAATTTCCAAAATGCGATTCTGATGATTATTGTTACATATATATATTGTTGCATTAAGTTTAGGTGTTGGATGCAAACAATTCTTTGCATTGGTTACCCAATCCTTGTCCATATATTGTTACCCTGAATCCTATGTAGCTCAGGCTCGAGTAGTGCTTAGCCCAGCTTAAACACGGTAGAAGTCAGGTGATTTCCTGTCACCTGCGAGATATAGGAAGATACATGTGGCACGGTTGGCTATACTTGCTATCGTGGAAAAGAACCAGTCTTAATTTGAAATGAAGACCAGACGGAGGCTTGCCGGTTTGCAGTGACTCCATCTGTTTCGCTTAAGGACTGATTCTTGGAGCCTTTCCTGTTCATGTTGAACGCATGCCTCTCTCTTAGTTGGTCGTGTCCGATGACCGACCGCGAAACCGAGTAGCTCACCTCAGGCCGGGAGTCGATAAGTATAAAGTGCGCCTCGGAAGGGAGCCATAGGCGTGAGTCTAAGGGCAGGTGATTTAAAAGTCCTGATCGTCCTGGCAGAAGGGTAATCCCTAAGAGTGCTGGCGCTGATCGAACCCACGAATTTGGTTCCTGAGATGTTCCAAAGGTGACCCACGGCTACCCTTGCAAAGTATGCCAGGGTGAGAGTTAGGAATACCCCCTCAGCTGAGTTGTAATTCGATTCGAGTCGCCGTCTCTCCCGGTTAGTGAGAACTTGACGGGCTTATCTCCAATGTAGATACACTTAATAACTTAATGGTTCGGAAATGATGATATGATGATGACAGCCTTATTATACCTGCTATAGTTAATATTGTTTGCTCCTAATAAGTGAGTGCTCTAGTACAAAAAGCTAATCTAGTAGACAGTAAATAATGATAAGCTTGATGCTAAGTTTAAATTGGTTACTATAATCATAAGCTCTTTTATGCAATCGTGTCAAGCTAGCCCACCAAAAAGCTTGCATGATCCTTGTTGTCTTTTATTTCGGTTTTGGTGGGTAAGTCTAGTGAGTACCTTCTCGTACTCGTGGTTTATCTCCACACATTGCGATGACCAGTTCTTCTTTGGTTGCTGCAAGTACTGCCTTCTCCCAGCGGGGGATGAAGACTAGGCCATTGGGCGCGGTCTCTACTAGTTCTCGTACCTGATAATGCTTTTGTGGGACATGACTCTGATCTGGCAATGTATTTGAAGCTAGGAAGTTATGTACTAAACTATGTTGCTTCCGCGCATTTAAACTTGGTTTGTAATATTTTATTTGAACTCTGATGGATGTAATCCAAATGCTACTTATGAAATGTTGTAACGGATGATGTGTTGTGTTGAATCACTACGATCTTGGTTTGTATGTCGAGAGTTGGTTGAAATCCTTCATGATTTCCGGACTACCGGAATTATGGGAGCTTAAGTACAGGAATTTGATCGCTTCGGTGATTGTTTTTGTACTTACGTTCTTATGATTTGGTCGGTTCTGTTACAGCTGGCATCAGAGCAAGATTCGACACTAAACATGTCATTTGTGTATTTAAAACAAAAGTATTTGTGAAAATCCTAAATTAAATAATAAGTATTGCCAGTGGTCATATCCCTTATGCCCAAATAAGGACTCTTAGGTGGCTTATTAAGTACTAACTTGGGGGTTCCTGCTTGTATCTGTTTCGTCGTCCATACGGCGTGCTATTGTATGGATGCCATCTGCTTGGGTGGTAATGTTTGGATCAAATACCTCTACGCCCTGGTAAGTGGGAGTTGTGAGAGCATGACAGTCCAACCGTCGGTCGAGGGGAGAGTAGTTGTGGTTGCTCGCATACTTACGTGTTCGATCATGTATCTATGAGAGTACTTAAATGTGGGTATCTCTGACGGGTAGCTGTGATACTAGAGTATATGCATCAGGGGATGTATGTATGAAAGTATTTAGTTTACTGCTTGCTTTTATGCATTTTGGGAAATTACTGGGCTGAAATGAAATTTTCTGCAGGTACACTAACAACGTATCGTTGTAGATCGACTAACTACCGTATACGAGAGAACGTATGTATGTCACCGTATATTTCGCTAGCCTTTAAATTTTTCTAGGATTGTGAGGACGTACGGATCGTCCATGCATCATGTTCAAGCATACATGGCATTTCTTGCATTACTCCCTCCTTTAAAATATGATTGTCCCGAATAATTAAATTTTGTATCCCTTAAATGATTCTCCCCTTACGTTGTAACTTTTGCTACAAATGGCGCGCACGAAGCTCACTGCTCGCAAGTCCGCTAGAGGCAGGGCGCCTCGTCACCGTTTAGCTCCTCGTGAGCCCCATCCTGAGCCTATTGAGGCGGAAAGGCTGAGGACAGAGCTAGCCCGGGTGACCGTTGAGAGGAATGCGGCTCAGCACCGCTTGGAGCAAGTAACACAGGAAAGGGACCAAGAGACCCTTGAGGTTCAGAGGTTGACAGTTGCTCACCGCAACTGTGAACGCATGTTGATTCATGTGATGAACCAACGGAATGAAGCCTGGCACGAGGAGAATGTGTTGAGAGCGCGACAGGTAGAGCTAGAGCAGCAAGTGGCAGTTGCTGAGGAGTACAATGACAATCTCCATGAGGAGGTTCACCTGTTACACAATCAACTTCACCCTCTCGTGCCACCTGATGATGAGGATGAGATGGGCTCTGGTGTCATCATGGCTGAAGGTGATGATGACATGGAGGTCAATGGACCTGAGGACATTCCACCTGATGAGGAGGAAGATGAGGAGTTAGAGCCTGCTAGTGATGAAGATGGAGGAGAGATCTTCGACACTGACTCCGAGGACGATGCGTAGTTTAGCTTACTACTTAGCTAATGCGCAAGAGCTAGTCTTTTGTTGATCCTCATGCATGAACGAGTAGCTTTGTAATAAGTTAATCATTGGGATGTAATATCGAACCATAAGTTATCTTTGGATGTAAGTTTGGAACCACTATGGCTTGGATGTAACCTATCGAACGTATTATGCTTCACGTATGTGAGCCTTTGATGAATTTCGTCTTTGCAGTCTATGGATCTCGTTGTTGGTTAAGTTCATCACATTTATGTGTCAATTGACGCGCTTGATGAGTTGTGTGGTTGTGATGAATGATTGTGCCTCTGTTGATTATATAAATGCATTCCCTCCAATGGACTCGGTTTGGCATAATTATACGGTTCATCTACAAAAATTTCCACATCGTCAGTGCTCATGGCTATACATTTTGCAGATGGCTCATAACCTTCGTCGCGGTCGTGGCATGGGAAATGAGGAACAACCACCTCCGCCACCGCCCACACCAGCTGAGCTAATGCAGACAGTTGTGGAAAGTCAGTGCATGTTAGCTGAGGCTATGCGTCATATGGCTAACCGTGAGGATCGGCATGTTCGCCAGGGACCCGAGCCGAACCAGTACAGCAGCTTTAAGGACTTCATGGATACAAAGCCTCCTATCTTTCATGAGGCAGAAGAACCATTACAAGTTGATGAATGGTTGAGCACGATAGAGCAAAGGTTTGGATTGCTCCATTTGACTGAAGGTATGAAGGCCACATATGCAAGACACCAGCTCCAAGGCCCGGCAGGCATCTGGTGGACCCATCACAGGACCACCTTCCCTGCAAACGTTGAGATAGTTTGGGGTTAGTTTCAGGCAGCTTTCAGAGGACACTTTATCCCTCCTGGTCTCATAGCCATTAAGCATACTGAGTTTATGAAGCTCACCCAAGGCAACAAGAGTCTCAATGAGTACCTCCAGGCATTCAACAACCTGGCAAGGTATGCTCCCGAGTTCGTCGATACTGATGCCAAGAGAATAGCTAGCTTCAAGAGGGGACTTTCCCCAAAACTGATGAAGTCAATGGGCAACTACAAGTATGTCACCTTCAATGAGTTTATCAGTGACACTCTGACTCAGGAAAATAATGACAAAATTTATGCTGCTTCCAAGAACTGCAAAAGAAACTTTGAGGTAGGTGGTTCTCAGTCTAAGGCACCAATGGTATCCAAGACCCAGTACCGTCCACCCAATGCTAATGTCCGGTACCGCCCACCTCAGAAGAAGAATCAAGCTAAAACTAGTTTTCGCAAGGGGTACACAATTTCCTTACCAAAGAATACCTCTGGGCAGGGCAGCTCCAATGTCCCAGCAGCTAACATGCCATGTTGGAACTGTAACCAGCCTGGTCATTGGGCAAATAGATGTCCCCATCCTCCCAAGAATGCTCAAGGAAACGTCCGTCAGGGGCGTGTTCACTACACTACTGTGGAGGAAATTCCTGCTGGTGAAGTGGTCACCGCTGGTAAGTTTCTTGTTAATGATCACCCTGCAGTTGTGCTCTTTGATTCGGGTGCTTCACATTCCTTTGTGAGTTCTACTTTTGCATCTAAGCATAAGATGAATGTGATTACAATTGTCAAGGGTGGTTATTGTATTAGTGCTGCTGGAAATAATATCATGACTAACCAAGTAGTAAAAGATGTAAAGCTTGAAATGGGGGATCGAGAGTTCCTTACGGATCTTGTAGTTCTACCGGGGGTAGGACTTGATATAATCCTAGGAATGAAGTGGATGAGTGGGAATGGAGTGTTGATCGATACGTCAACCCGTGTGGTAATGTTGAGGGATCCTGTGGATAAGAAGGGTTTTCTAGTGCAGTTACCTCGTGATATCTCTATTCACAATACAACCAATGCTACCCTAGCCAAAGCCATTGAG
Source organism: Miscanthus lutarioriparius (assembly GCA_904845875.1). Classification (NCBI taxonomy): domain Eukaryota; kingdom Viridiplantae; phylum Streptophyta; class Magnoliopsida; order Poales; family Poaceae; genus Miscanthus; species Miscanthus lutarioriparius. Next base: position 27,933,681 of record CAJGYO010000002.1, read on the forward strand.
GATCTACCAGTTGTCTATGAGTTTCTAGATGTCTTCCCTGATGACTTGCCTGGATTACCTCCGGACCGTGATGTAGAATTCAAGATAGAACTCATTCCGGGTACGGCTCCTATTTCTCGAAGGCCCTATAGAATGCCGCCCAATGAGTTGGCCGAAATTTGAAGAGTCAGTTGAATGAGCTATTGAAGAAAGGTTTGATCCGGCCTAGTTCTTCTCCTTGGGGTTGTCCGGCTATATTTGTGAAGAAGAAGGATGAGTCTCTACGCATGTGTGTGGATTATCGTCCCCTAAATGTTGTTACCATCAAGAACAAATACCCTCTTCCTCACATCGATATTCTGTTTGATCAGCTCTCTAAAGCTAAGGTATTCTCCAAGATCGATTTGAGGTCTGGTTACCATCAGATCAAAATTCGTCCTGAAGATATACCTAAGACAACTTTCTCTACTCGTTATGGCTTGTTCGAGTACCTTGTCATGTCCTTTGGGTTGATAAATGCTCCAAGCACACTTTATATACACGATGAATTACAGATTCATGCCGAAATTGGACAAGTTTGTCGTCGTGTTCATTGATGATATCCTGGTATATTCTCGTAATGAAGAAGAGCATCTTGAACATCCGAGAATTGTCTTAACTTCGGTTATGTGACAACCAACTTTATGCTAAGTTCAAAGAAGTGTGAATTACGGTTGAACAAGATACCTTTTCTAGGTCATGTGTTATCTGGTGATGGAATTTTGGTTGATCCTACGAAGGTGCAAGAAGTCCTTGAGTGGAAGGCACCTACTATGGTCACTGAAGTCCGAAGTTTCTTGGGTTTGGCTGGCTATTATCGTCGCTTTATCCTGGATTTCTCAAAAATCGCCAAGCCCATGACTCGACTACTTCAAAAAGATGAGAAGTTTGTCTGGACTCCGAAGTGTGAAGAGGCTTTCCACACTTTGCGGACCTTGCTAACCTCTGCTCCTGTATTGGCACAACCTGACATCGAAAAGCATTTTGATGTCTATTGTGATGCATGTGGCACCGGTTTGGGGTGTGTTCTTATGCAGGAAGGCCGAGTAATTGCTTATGCTTCACGCCACCAAAAGCATGAAGTCAACTATCCTACCCATGACTTAGAGCTAGCCGCAGATTGTTCATGCCACAAGATTTGGAGACATTACTTGTCGGGTAATGTGTGCAACATCTATACCGACCATAAAAGCCTCAAGTACATCTTTACTCAACCCGAAGTTGAACATGCGTCAACGATGATGGTTAGAATTAATCAAAGACTACAACCTTCAAGTGCACTACCATCCCGGTAAGGCAAATGTGGTTCTTGATGCCTTAAGCGAAAGGCCCATTGCAATTCCTTGGTTAGTGAAGACTTTCATCCGCACACCTCCCGCATCTGTAGTACTCCACAATATCACTGTGGATTGCTCTCTTAGAAGTCGAATTGTCGAACTCCGTAAGACCGATGTGGGTGTGTTTCACATCAAGCGAAAGATGAAAGAGAAAGAGACCAAGCACTTTAGGGTCGATGACAAAGGAATTCTCTGGTTTAATGATAGACTTGTGGTACCCAAAGATAAAGAACTTAGAAATCAAATTATGGTGAAGCCCATTCTTCTAAATTGTCCATCCATCCCGGTAGTAGTAAAATGTATCAAGATCTCAAGTCAGATTATTGGTGGACCAAGATGAAGAAAGAAATCGTAGCTTACACGTGGCAAGGTGTGATAAGCATTGCGAGTCAAGGCTATTCACATAAGGCACGGATTATTACAGCCCACTCTCTATTCCTAGTTGGAAGTGGGAAGAAATTAGTATGGATTTTATTGTTGGATTACCCACTACCAAAAAGGGTTGTGATTCCATCTGGGTTATCGTAGATCGTCTAACAAAATCCGCTCACTTTATTCCGGTCAAGTCTACATATCACCCGCACAATTATGCTGAGATTTACTTCCAACAAGTGGTACGTCTTCATGGCGTACCCAAATCCATTGTTTCTGATAGAGGACCGCAATTCACGGCTCGCTTTTGGGAGTGCTTACATCAGAATCTTGGCACTCATCTAATCCGCAGTTCTGCCTATCATCCGCAAACATTAGAACAGACTGAGCGTGTTAATCAAATTCTTGAAGACATGCTTAGAGCTTGTCTTATCTCTTGCAAAGGCTCTTGGGAAGACTGGTTACCTCTCGCTGAATTCTCTTATAACAACAATTATCAAGAGAGTATCAAAATGGCTCCTTTTGAAGCTCTTTATGGCCGTAAGTGTAGAACTCCTTTGAACTGGGTGGAACCCGGGGAAAAAAGATTCTATGGTATTGACTTTGTAAAAGAAGCCGAAGAGCAAGTCCAAACTATACAGAAGAATATGACTGTCGCACAGGCTAGACAAAAGAGCTATGCTGCCAAGAGAAGAAAACCTATTGAGTTTAAAGTAGGTGATCATGTTTATTTGAAGGTATCCCCTATGAAAGGAGTCAAGCGTTTTGGAATTAAAAGGAAGCTTGAGCCTCGATATGTTGGACCCTACCGCATTATCGAGAAAAGTGGAAGAGTAGCATATAAGCTCGATCTACCACGTGAGATGGGAGCTATATTCCTGGTATTCCATGTGTCCCAGCTGAAGAAGTGTCTTCGTATTCCCGAGGAAAGAATAGCAACAAGGAAAGTTAACTTGAAATCTGATCTTTCTTATGAGGAAAAGCCCGTGCAAGTTCTGGATACTCAAGAAAGAGTGACTCGTACACGAGTGGTTAAATTATACAAGGTAGTTTGGAGTAATCATAGTGAACGGGATGCAACTTGGGAGCGGGAATATTATTTAAAGGAAAACTATCCAGCTTTCTATACTGATTGGTACGCTTTCCAAATCTCGGGACGAGATTTTTTCTAAGGGGGGAGGGCTGTAACACCCTAGGTGTTTAGGCTTCCACTAAATTGCATGTCATTTCATAAACATGTGCATTATCTATGTCATCATGTCATTATCATTGAAACATACATATGCAACATTTTAAATTGTATGTGTTTCATGCTTGATTGCTTAGAGTGGTAGTAGTGCAACATGTGAATGTAACATGAAACTCTCATACTTGGAAACATGGCAATATGGTAGTAATGTGGCAATTATAAAATGACAACAAGGTCTTGAAACATGTGAAACATTGCATTGCAACATATGAATGAATTGCTTGTTTTACTTTCTTTATCACATGTGATCATTAGAAGTGGTATAACAATTTTGTAAAAGTGGTTGATTATGGTCTATTACACCTTAACTATACTTAGGTTACTTGTTGGAACATTGTTCATGTAGATCAAAATGACCAAAATGTCCTCAAGTGAAGGTTTGACTAGAATTGACCCTTGGTGTGTCACTGTTTGACTGATTCAAAAGACTAGCTTAGAGACTTTGCATGGTTGTGCACTCTTTACCAAAGTTGTAGCTAATTTATCAACGAACAAAATTTGTTTTATGGCCAACTCATGAAAATGTGTGGAACATGGTCAAACATGGCCCACAAGTCAGAATTTCAGACTGATTTCATACTTAGAAAGTTTCCTAAGTCTTTATGTGTTTTGCAGTTTCGTGTACCCAACTGTTTCACCTTGTATCTCCCTAACAGAGCCAAACCAGCTTGAGCTCCAATAACAAGAGTTGTAGTTCACATATAGATGATCAACTTTGTTAACTATGGCAAAGTCTAGAACGTCACGGTTTAGGAGCAATTAGTCGTCGAACTCGCTCTGTTAGTCACCTTCGATGATCACTGAATCGCTGTTTTTTTAAATCGGTCGATGATCGCTCATGGCCGACCGCTCAAAGCGATATTCGCATGGGCATTCATCATGCGCGCCGCCAAGGTCACCACATCGCGCGTCCGTGCTCGAGAAGAGGGCTGGCGCTTTCTTGAAACGCGCTCGCCGCTCCATTTCTCCTCTCGCCTTCCTCAGCAGCAGCTGTGCCATTGTTCCTGAAAGACCGCCGCCATTGCCGACCGAGCATCGCCGCCACCACGTCGCACGCCACCACGTAAAACGCATTGCCCGTCCGCTGTAGCCTCCTGCCCGTGGTCTCCTCTACCTTCTCCACCCCACCGTCGGTTCATTCGAGCCTCGGTAAGGGCGAATCGCCGGTTTCCTTCCACCGCCGCCGTGGCTGTTCTCGCCGGAGATGGCGCTCCGCGTGGCCAGCTCTCCTCGCGCGCCATTGCCATCCTCCTCTACCTTGAGCTAGGTCCGGTGCACCCTACTGAAGCCCGTAGAGCCAACCGTTAGGGCTGCGACGCCATAGCGTTGTCGGAGCCGGCCGTGCAGTGACCGAGCGCCGCCGTGGCCATCACCACCCCCCCTAGTTGTGTCAATAGCTGCGAATAAGGGTTCCCCTAGGTCCGCTAGGATGAGGCGAGCACGTAGACACCCTTGCCTTCGCCGGAGAAGCTACCGGCGACGAGCTTCGCCATCCTCTTTCTCTTCCTCCCCCTGCCTCTCATCACACGCGGGACCCGGCTGTCAGCCGCCGAGGCTGAGGCGGGAGCCCAGCGTGGGCCGCGCCGCGTCTTGGGCCGCGCCTATACGCTTCACGGGCCGCTGTTCCTTCGGGCCGGCCCAACTGTGGCTGAGTTTTGTTTCCTTATTTGTTTTGTTTTATTATTTAACAGATTTGTATTGATATTCAAAAATCTGTATTTCTTAGTATATAGATCCAAATGCTATGGTTCTAATTTTTTTGAGTTCCTAGTATTGTCTAGTATTTAATAAAAATATTATATGAGCACATGTTTTAGAAATTCTGGATGAATTAAATAGGACTTTGAAATGTGTTTTTGGATACATGCAAACTTGTTTGAATTTTATCTTGAGTTTCTGTGGTCCAAAAATTATGAAATTTTGTGGGTAATCTGTTATTGCTTAGTAGAAGCTCTGGTTAAAATTTCAGAGCTAGTGCATGTGTAGTTTTTAAGTTATAGAAATTCCTTTTATTAATGGATGGATCTTGTGTGAATTTTCATAATTTTTCTATAGATCCAGTATAGGTAAAATTTGGTGAGTAAGGTTCTTATGCTAGAATGATGCTAGGAAAAATGTGAAATCTGTTGCTTGACACTTTTCATTAGGGTTTCCTAATTATGCTCAAATTAGACATGTCATCTGTTATTTTGGATACAACAAGTTATGTTTGCCCAATGGCTTTGAAATTTTTATGGTAGTCTATGTGCAGCATGAGATAGCTACTGTAATTTTTGTAGATTTTTATGAATAGTTTTACTATATATTGCTTAAATCACCTAATTAACTAAATAAATTGGAAATGGATATTAAATAAATTATTTAGAAGTTGGCACTATACTTTCTGATGTTTCTTAGGTATGAAAAACAAGTTGGTAAACTTGGATTGATCAAATTATGCTTTTGCACAATCATTAATTAATTAAGTTAGTAACCCTGTCATTTCTGGACAGATTCTAAGTTTACTGGAATTTGAATTGGTTAACTTAAGAATCATGCTTTGATGTTTACAAATGAATTGTAGAAAATTTCATAAGCTTTCCAGAATGTCCTCTTGCAAGTCATTTGGATTTGTAGAACTCTGGTTGTGATTGGATTAAGGGACTATTTGTATGCATATGAAACTTTAAATGTTAAATTATGTATACCTTTACTATTCTAAGTTGTGGTAATGTTCCTAGGTGTTAGGCCTTTAACTGAAGATGAGCATCTTTATCTTAGGTTATGCAAGTTAGGTAAGTTGATCTTGTTCTTTAAGTTAAGTAGATACATGCTTAAAGTGATTTGAATAGAGCTAATTATTCGGTAAACGAGTGTCCAGTGATGCTTTCGTAAACACTCACTGTGATTCATTCATCATGAGCATCATGTCATTCCTTATGCATCCATGATATTTATCTTTTGCATCGGCATGCAATAGGTGTACCGGAAGGAGTAACCTGCTGGAATTGAGGAACCGAAAGCGAAAGCAAAGCAAATTTTAACGCCGGAGATTCGTGGAGGAGCAGCCTTTCAGAGAAGTGCCGAGACGAGGTCGTCGTTGAGTGCCCGACCACCGTCCTTGCAACTTTGTGAAAGGCAAGCCCTTAGCATATTAAGCCTCCTAATTTCCGAAATGCGATTCTGATATTATTGTTATATATATATATATTGTTGCATTAAGTTTAGGTGTTGGATGCAAACAATTGCTGCATTGGTTACCCAATCCTTGTCCAGATATTGTTACCCTGAATCCTATGTAGCTCAGGCTCGAGTAGTGCTTAGCCCAGCTTAAACACGGTAGAAGTCAGGTGATTTCCTGTCACCTGCGAGATATAGGAAGATACATGTGGCACGGTTGGCTATACATGCTATCATGGAAAAGAACCAGTCTTAATTTGAAATGAAGACCAGACGGAGGCTTGCCGGTTTGCAAAGTGACTCCATCTGCTTTTGCTTAAGGACCGATTCTTGGAGCCTTTCTGCTCATGTTGAACGATGCCTCTCTTAGTTGGCCGTGTCCGATGACCGACCGCGAAACCGAGTAGCTCACCTCAGGCCGGGAGTCGATAAGTATAAAGTGCGCCTCGGAAGGGAGCCATAGGCGTGAGTCCAAGGGCAGGTGATTTAAAAGTCCTGATCGTCCTGGCAGAAGGGTAATCCCTAAGAGTGCTGGCGCTGATTGAACCCACGAATTTGGTTCCTGAGATGTTCCAAAGGTGACCCACGGCTACCCTTGCAAAGTATGCCAGGGTGAGAGTTAGGAATACCCCCTCAGCTGAGTTGTAATTCGATTCGAGTCGCCGTCTCTCCCGGTTAGTGAGAACTTGACGGGCTTATCTCCAATGTAGATACACTTAATAACTTAATGGTTCGGAAATGATGATATGATGATGACAGCCTTATTATACCTGCTATAGTTAATATTGTTTGCTCCTAATAAGTGAGTGCTCTAGTACAGGTGCTAATCTAGTAGACAGGTAAATAATGATAAGCTTGATGCTAAGTTTAAATTGGTTACTATAATCATAAGCTCTTTTATGCAACTGTGTCAAGCTAGCCCACCTGAAAAGCCTTGCATGATCCTTGTTGTCTTTTATTTCTAGTTTTGGTGGGTAAGTCTAGCTGAGTACCTTCTCGTACTCAGGGTTTATCTCCCACCTGTTGCAGATGACCAGTTCTTCTTTGGTTGCTGCAAGTACTGCCTTCTCCCAGCGGGGGATGAAGACTAGGCCATTGGGCGCGGTCTCTACTAGTTCTCGTACCTGATAATGCTTTTGTGGGACATGACTCTGATCTGGCAATGTATTTGAAGCTAGGAAGTTATGTACTAAACTATGTTGCTTCCGCGCATTTAAACTTGGTTTGTAATATTTTATTTGAACTCTGATGGATGTAATCCAAATGCTACTTATGAAATGTTGTAACGGATGATGTGTTGTGTTGAATCACTACGATCTTGGTTTGTATGTCGAGAGTTGGTTGAAATCCTTCATGATTTCCGGACTACCGGGATTATGGGAGCTTAAGTACAGGAATTTGATCGCTTCGGTGATTGTTTTTGTACTTACGTTCTTATGATTTGGTCGGTTCTGTTACAGAAGCTAACTAACTGATATTGTACTTCAAGCCCGGACAAGCCCTGGAGCATTATAAGCCTCCTACCTCTCTTTTAAAATACACTTGAGTTTATATTTTGTATTGTGCATTAAGTATAGGTGTTGAATTGAAACCCGTTGTTGCATGTCTTACCTTGTCTACAATATATATACATGTATCCTTACTAGTATGTATAGGTCGCTCTATGCTTAGCTATGCTTAGACCAGTACAAGTCGGGTGATTCCTGTCACCTGCAAGACATAGGTGGCTACTCTGACAGGGTTGGCTATATTTGCTATCATGGAAAAGAACCTGGTCACAATGGATAACTGGAGATCGGACGGGATCCGGTGCTATTATGATTGTTGTTGATGCTGGTTAGGCATGTATTCTTTGATCCCGTCTATGTCATTTAAGGACTGCTTCATTGTCGGACCTTGGTTGAGATTGAAGGTACCAAACACATAACAGGGGCCTAAGTTATAGTTGACTGTGAAGCCGATTAGCTCATTCGGGCTGAGTATATTGGACCGTTAGCATTGCTAGGAGGAGAGTATTGAAGGAAGGGGACTAGTCCAAGACCCTGTTTGCTACGGGCTTCGAGCTTCAGGAAATTCATGTGAGGATGCAGGATCATGAGTTTTGTGAAACGGTCTAGACTCACCGCCGAATGGAGTGAACAGTAACCCAAGCGAGCTAATGTGGGCTCGTATGGGTGTGTGTTTGGGATTGCCTAGCTGGATGTAATCAATTCGAATCGCCATCTCTCCCGGATAGTGAGAAACTCATACCTTGCTCTGGTAGTCATAGTAACTGATGAAACATGATGGTTCTGTTGATCATGATAATTTAATATGGTTACTACTGTGATACTTATTAATCAAATGATTGATACAGGACAGATGCAAACTTAGCTATAATTGGTTTCACTGAACTTGATGCTAAAAATTTGAAAGTAAGGACTTACATAGTAAGCTCTTTTGCAAAAGATTATGCTATCCAACTAGCTCCACCAAATAAACCATGCAAATCCTTGGAGTCTTTATTTTTCTCCTATTAGGTAAGTCTTACTGAGTACAATTGAGTACTCAGGGTTTTATCTCACCCTATTGCAGGTGAAGTGCTATGTCTGCTGAAGGTGGTGACTAAGTGACGGTGGGCTCGGCCATTCTGTATTTGCTTCTCATCTATGCTTTTGTTGGAGGGTGTCATCAGAGCTAGCAATATGATTCAAAATTACGATTTGGTAATCATTTCAAAGTTATGTTGTTTTAACCTATTGGATTTGAAATTGAACTTGTATTAATTACTTGTGACCCTATTGTAATATTATTTCCACTGCAAACTCTATGTATGTGATATGTATTTGCTTAATCAAGTACTATCTTGGCTGTGAAGTTCATTTATCGAGGCCTTCGTGGTACTCAATGGACTACCGAGTTTATATAAGTGACGGTATGCGTGTGTCAATGTGTTTAACAGGGACAAACATACTTAATCTTGTATAAATTGGGCGGTTCTATCACAGCTAGCATTAGAGCAAGATTAAGTGTAATACTATCATGTACATAGTTTGAAAACAAAGTTTTGGTTTTGAAAAGCCTATTTTGACAAAAAAACTTAGCTATATGCAACTTGTTTCAAACTAGGTTTTCAAAATTATGCTAGCGGCAACCTCCATTAAGCCCTACTTAAGGATTACTAGGTAGCTAAGTAAACTAACAATAAATATAGGGCGATTTATCTTATTGAAATTTTTATTTCATCGTCCATACGGCGTGCTATTGTATGGATGCCATTCACTTGAATGGTAATGTATGGATCAATATACCCCTACGCTCAGGTAAGCAGGTAAGAATGACCGCTTTTCCTACCTAGTGGTCAAATGGTGGAGGTAAAATCTTATGTATTTACATTCTAGTATAGCTAAGCTCTTTAGTGTAAATAGTTTGAGAGCTAGCTAGTTTGTCAAGTAGTTTGGTTAGTGAGCCTCTTTAGTTTAGTCTTTGAGAGCTCACTAACTTAGTAATTAGTGACTTAGTCCTTGCTTGATATAGAGATCATAGATAACTTTACTTTCTATATATATATATATGTATGTATGTGGGGTTGGGCTAAAATGAAATCTTCTACAGGTACACTGACCACGAATGTATAGATTGAATATAGCTGATGACTAGCTATATATATTGAGAGAGTACGTGTTATGCCCCCAAAGTAGAACATGATTGCCCTTATTAGAATGGCAACTTTGTGAGGACGAATAGGACGAGCATGCATCATGATTGTTATCTTGTGCATTAACATGCCTTCCTCTCCTCTGTTCTAGTAATAACTTGCTACAATTAATAATCAGTGTAATGTTGCTATCTTCTTTGTGTAAAGCTAAGCAAAATTCCTTGTTCCATGCTGCTTGAATAGCTGTGTTTGAAGATAGCGTGTGATTAGTTTTGTCTTGTATGTTTGCTTTCAAAGAAAATAGATGACAAATTAGTAGTTAACAAAAACTTCAATCTTTTGAAACTAAAGCTTGTAGTGTATCTTGCTAGTAGCCTGCACATGCATTTTTTTATATAATGTCAGGTTCTTCCTTTCAAGTTAACTTCACATGAGTTCTTTATGTATGTGATTGTCTTGTTATCTAGATGGTACCATAGTTTGTCCAACCTTTTGTCCTCGGTAAGCATATGAGTTGTTATCGAGCCTTATCGTTGTACTGATCTTGTGGTTGCCTTTAAGTAGACCTCCTTGCTTAAAGATCTGAGCCTATGTATGTGGTTGCTAACCTTAGATACTTTTGCTTAAAAATATGTACCTATGTATGCCTTGAGCTTTTGTTTAATTAGTTAGTCGGAGTTAAGTTTTCCCAAATGCTAACTTAACACCGTTGAGTTTTTGCAAAAATGCTAACTCTTGCCTGTGGTACGTCCATGTGCCTGTTTGTGAAGCCATGCCCAAAACCCTTTTGGGACCTCTTTTGCTGCCTATTCTAACAACCATCTTGTCTCTAAAAACTTGATCATATCCACATGCTTGTTCAACTAAATCTTGTATAAATTGGGCGGTTCTATCACACTGCGGGTCCCTTCTGCATTCGACCTATGGGACCAGACGTCCTACATGTACCTATGGGACCTGCAGTTACTCATCCTTGAAACTTGCAATTCATCATAAAAGTCTCCGCTCGGTCCTTTCTCCATCCGACGTGTACCTGTAGGACCCCTCTGCATCCGACCTGTGGGACCAGACGTCTGACGTGTACCTGTGGGACCTGCAGTTACTCATCCATGATGCTTGCAATTTACCATAAAAGTCTCCGCTCGGTCCTTTCTCCATCCGACGTGTACCTATGGGACCCTTCTGCATCTGACCTGTGGGACCTGACATCTTATGTGTCACATCTACCTGTGGGACCTTTCTCCATCTCCATCCGACCTGTGGGACCTGATGGCTTAAGTGTCACTTGTACCATGTGTGCCATCGGGGTTTAATTTCTCAAAAAAAGGTCTGATAACTAGGAATCGAACGCGGGATCTAGATCCAGGAATGGAACGTCTTTACCATTGCGCTAGATGCCTAGTTGTGCTGATGTCTCTTTGGAGATGCTATAGTATCCTATTGGCTATGTGGATGCCCTATAGGTTTGACCTAAATTGGATATCCCCAACAAGTGAAAACAAATATGTGCCCCCTGGACTTGTGGCGGCGGAGGAGGCGGAGGTCTGCTGTGGTGGCTCAGGCATCCTTTTGGTGGCGTGGCGGCACTCTCCTAGTGGAGCATGGTGGCATTAGCGTCCGCGTGATCAGGTGTGTGCCATGGTAGAGGTGCCTTGCAGCCGAGCCATGCCAGTTCGTAGAACAAAGGTATGAGTACCTTCTTCTATGATTATAGGACTGAGTACACATAAAGAAAGGCTATTCTGTATGAATTTAAATTGAAATCAATGCTTTTGTCACACAAAAATAGAAAACCATACTATCCCATAGTATGATATGAACAAATGCATAGATTAGTGCTCTCAAACACTGTATGCTTTATTCTAATGCTAGTTTTGCCATTGTCCACCCAATGGTCTAAACTCTAACGGACTTTGCATACTTTTGCTGCAATAGATCGATGGACAGATCCTGCATTCATAATGGGAGACCATTCTCGCTGATGTTCATCGCAGGAGTTGAAGAGTTCATGGATACGGTTGAACAAAGATACCCTAGGCAAAATATCCCTTGCCCTTGTACAAAATGTCTTAACCAGGTGGATAGAACTTGGCAAGAGGTGAAGGATGACTTTCTTATATACAGAATGTCACCCACATATAGCACATGGATTCATCATGGGGAAGAAGGAGGAGATACTGACATTATAGAGCCATCAGATGTGCATGGATGTCATCATAATGGTTGGATTGCGGAGGAGGAGGAGCAGGAGGACGGCGACAATAACATATTACCAGATTTTGATGATTTAGTTCAAAACCTATTGACATCTAAAAAGCGAGCCGAAGAGTCCCAAAGTTTGAAAGAGTGTTGGATGAGTTGAAGCAACCTATTTCTTCTAGATCTACCTTCTCAAGATTCTCCTTCCTTGTAAGGTTGCTCTATATCAAGTCTCACTCTTGAGTTAGCAACAACAATTTTGATGCACTATTGGCGTTGCTGTTAGATGCATTCCCTAGGAGCAACGTACCAAAATCATGTGAGGAGGCACACAAATATATTTTAGAATTGGGACAAGTGAAAGGTCCTAATGGCTAGAGGGGAGTGAATAGCCTATTAAAAATTTCTACAACAACACTTAACAAACCGGTTAGACAATTATGAGGCGAAGCAAGTGTTGCGCTAGCCTACTAAAATAGCAAACCACCTACCATAATTCTAGTTGATATAGTTTCTATCCACACAATAGCTATGTCACTACACTAAATTAGTGTGCTCTCAAAGGCTAACTAAAGAGCCACACTAACCAAACTAACAAGCTCTCACGACTAGCTACACTAAAGAGCTTGACAACTAGGTTGCGGTAATGTAAAGAGAGTGAGCAAGATGATTATACCGCCGTGTCGAGGAAGGAACCAATCAATCACAAGAATGAATAACAATGAAGACCAATCACCTCGGAATCAAGTGATGACACAATGATTTTTTACCAAGGTTCACTTGCTTGCCGGCAAGCTAGTCCTCGTTGTGGCGATTCACTCACTTAGAGGTTCACGTGCTAATTGGCATCACATGCCAAACCCTCAATAGGGTGCCGCACAACCAACACAAGATAAGGATCACACAAGCCATGAGCAATTTACTAGAGTACCTTTTGGCTCTCCGCTGAGGAAAGGTCAAGAACCCCTCACAATCACCACGATCAGAGCCGGAGACAATCACCACCCTCCGCTCGACGATCCTCGCTGCTCCAAGCCATCTAGGTGGCAGGAACCACCAAGAGTAACAAGCGAATCCCACAGCGAAACATGAACACCAAGTGCCTCTAGATGCAAACACTCAAGCAATGCACTTGGATTCTCTCCCAATCTCACAAAGATGATGAATCAATGATGGAGATGAGTGGGAGGGCTTTGGCTAAACTCACAAGGTTGCTATGTCACTGCAAATGGACAAAAGTGCGAGATTCAACCGGCCATGGGGCTTAAATAGAAGCCCCCACGAAATAGAGTCGTTGTACCTTTTCACTGGGCACAGCGCGGGGTGACCTAACGCTCTGGTCCAATCGACTGGACGCTGGCCCTCAGCGTTCGGTCATGTGATACATGCTATGTGTCCCCTACTTCAAATATTGTTTGTTAGATTTCAATGGTCATCTATTGACCAGACACAGTGCACAAACTGACCGGACGCTTAGCCACCAGCGTTCGGTCGTTTCTAGTAAGGTTCTAGAAACGGATTTCTTCGATCGGACTCGTCCGGTCATGCTTGACCGGACCCTGCCAGCGTCCGTTCTCACAGTGACTTTCATCTGCACTGCCCAACAATAGGATCGGATACTGGACCTCAGTGCCCGATCAGTCCAAGACCCAGCGTTCGGTCGATGACCGACACTGGCGTCTACGCTGCCACACTTGACCGGACGCGCCGGTCCCTCTGAGACCAGCGTCCGGTCACTCAGTGACCAGCAAGACTAACTCCTTTTCACCTCTAACTTCTTCACCCTTGCTTAAATGTGCCAACCACCAAGTGTATCACCTTGTGCACATGTGTTAGCATATTTTCACAAACATTTTCAAGGGTGTTAGCACTCCACTAGATCCTAAATGCATATGCAATGAGTTGGAGCATCTAGTGGCACTTTGATAACCGCATTCTGATATGAGTTTCACCCCTCTTAATAGTACGGCTATCAAACCTAAATGTGATCACACTCTCTAAGTGTCTTGATCACCAAAACAAAATTGGTCCTACCATTTATACCTTTGCCTTGAGCTTTTTGTTTTTCTCTTTCTTCTTTCCATGTCGAAGCACTTGATCATCACCATGCCATCATCATCATCATCATCATGCTATGATCTTCATTTGCTTCACCACTTGGAGTGTGCTACCTATCTCATGACCACTTGATAAACTAGGTTAGCACTTAGGGTTTCATCAATTCACCAAAACTAAACTAGAGCTTTCAATCTCTCCCTTTTTGGTAATTGATGACAACCCTTTCACAAATATATGAATTGAAATTCTATTGAATCCATGTTGCTTGTCCAAGCATATTTACCATGTGTAAAAGGATATGGACAAGTTTCATGAATCCCATATGGTAGCAATTGCTCCCCCTACATATGTGCTAAGAGTTTGAATTATAGCTTGCACATATGCTTAGATAGGAAATATAGGAGTCAATGTCTACCAAATGATGCTAAGGTATAAAAGATGGACCTTTGAAGCGTGATACCAATCGGAGTGCACCATTATACCATCCTTAGCACCATGGTTAGCTTGATACCACTTGGAAACACTTGGAAATGAAATCATTAGATATCCTATGCAAGCTAGTTTTTCATTTCATCATTCAAACCTACAACTAGCATACACCACACAATCATGGATATTGAAATTTAAAACTTGTGCCACACAAGCAAACATATGAAATGCACATTCAAATGCACCATACAAGTTCATGAGCTTGCTCCCCCTACTTGTGTGCTCAAAATTTTAATTGATTTCTTTCCTTTGTCATATCTCTCCCCCTATGTCAAATTCTCCCTCTTTGTTGTCTTTTCACCATCTTAGTACACTAATATATCTTTTGTATTTCTCCCCTTGTACTAATATCTTTGTCATTTCTCCCCCTATCACTTATATCTTTGTTTCTCTCCCCCTGTGTCATTAATGACCACAAAGACTTAAATTATAGATAGGTTAGGATTATCAATGTCAATCAATGGGGTGAGGATCATATTCCCAAATTTGGTTCAAACTAGAATGTTTGCCAAAGATATTTAACTTGGTTTGATCCAAAGACAAGCTTCTTCACACCTCCAAATAAGGGTTATCTTGCAAAACCTTTTCTCATCCAATGGCTTGGTGAATATATCGGTAAGTTGATCTTCAGTGCCTACACTCTCAATGCAAATGTCCCTTTTTGTTGGTGATCTCTTATGAAATGGTGGCGGACATCAATGTGCTTTGTTCTTGCATGTTGAACCGGATTGTTGGTTAACTTTATTGCACTCTCATTGTCACATAGCAATGGCACTTTCTTGAACTTGATTCCAAAGTCACTCAAAGTGGCCTTCATTCAAAGTATTTGTGCACAACAACTACCGGCGGATATGTATATCAACACTATTTTGCTTCTTTGATGACCATGAGACAAGTGATCTTCTCAACAATTGACATGTGCCCAAGGTGCTCTTCCTTTCAACCTTGCATCTCGCATAATCCGAGTCGGAGTAACCAACTAGCTCAAACTTTACTCCTTTGGGATACCACAAACCAACATTTGGTGTATGCTTCAAGTACCTCAATATTCTCTTTGTAGCCTTCAAATGACTTTCTCTTGGTGAGGCTTGAAATCTTACACACATGCATACACTAAACATGACATCTGGCCTTGATGCGGTCACATAGAGTAGGCTTCCAATCATAGACCGATATAATTTTTGATCCACCATATTTCCACTTGCATCACTATCCAAGTTACCATTTGTTCCCATTGGTGTGCTAATGACTTTGCTATCACTCATGCCAAACTTCTTGATCATGTCCTTGATATACTTGCCTTGACTCACAAAAGTACCATTCTTCAATTACTTGATTTGAAGACCAAGGAAGTAACTTAACTCTCCAATCATGGATATCTCAAACTCATTAGCCATCATCTTTCTAAACTCATCACAAAAGTCTTGATTGGTTGATCCAAATATGATGTCATCTACATAGATTTGCAACACAAATAAATATTTTCCAATCTTCTTGATGAAAAGAGTGGTGTCAACCTTATCCATCATGAACCCTTTAGAGAGTAGGAAGTCCCTCAATCTTTCATACCATGCTCTAGGTGCTTGCTTCAAGCCATACAATGCCTTCTTCAACTTGTACACATGGTCGGGCTTCTTGTCATCTTCAAAACTGGGAGGTTGCTCAACATATACTTCTTCATTGATGTAACCATTGAGAAATGCACTCTTAACATCCATTTGATAGATCTTGATATTGTGGGCACAAGCATAGGCTAGCAAGATTCTAATTGCTTCCAATCTAGCAACTGGGGCATATGTTTCTCCAAAGTCAAGACCTTCAATTTGTGTATAGCCTTGTACTACCAATCTTGCTTTGTTCCTTACTACTATCCCATCTTGATCTTGCTTGTTTCTAAAGACCCATTTGGTTCCAATCACATTGTGTCCCTTTGGTCTCTCTATAAATTCCCATACTTGATTTCTTGTGAAATTATTCAATTCTTCATGCATAGCATTCACCCAATCAACATCCTTCAATGCTTCATCTATCTTCTTTGGTTCAATGGATGACACAAATGAGAAATGCTCACAAAATGATGCCAATCTTGATCTAGTTTGCACACCTCTTGAAATATCACCAATGATAGTGTCCAATGGATGATCCCTTGCAACATTGGTTGGTTGGAGGATCAAAATTTGATTGCTTGCACTTGCTTGATTATTAGGTTGAGATGATGTACTAGCCACTTGATCTTATTCATTGTCATGAGAGCCACTTGTACTAGCTTTATTTGTATCATCTTGCATATTTGAGTTAGAGAGCACTTGCACTTGATCATCTTCATCATCATTCACTTGCCTAGGCCTCAATTCACCAACATCCATGTTCTTCATGGCATTTGAAAGTTGAATGCCTCTAACATCTTCCAAGTTCTTATTCTCTACTTGTGAACCCTTGGTTTCATCAAATTCAACATCATGAACTTCCTCAATAGTACCACTTTCCAAATTCCAAACTCTATATGCTTTGCTTGTAGTGGAATAACCAAGTAGGAATCCTTCATCACATTTCTTGTCAAACTTGCCCAATCTAGTGCCTTTGTTCAAGATATAGCATTTGCATCCAAAGACCCAAAAATATGCAATGTTGGGCTTTCTACCATTCAAGAGCTCATATGGTGTCTTCTCTTTCAATGGATGACAATAGAGGTGGTTGCTACAATAGCAAGCCGTGTTGATAGCTTTGGCCCAAAAAGATTGACTCACATTGTACTCACTAAGCATAGACCTTGCCATATCAATAAGTGTTCTATTCTTCCTCTCAACAAGGCCATTTGATTGAGGAGTGTACTTGGCCGAGAATTGATGTCTAATTCCAAATTCATCACATAACTCATCAAATCTAGTGTTCTTGAACTCACTACCATTGTCACTTCTAACTCTCTTGATGGTTGTTTCAAACTCATTGTGAATGCCCTTGACAAATGATTTGAATGTTGCAAACACATCACTTTTGTCCACTAGAAAGAATACCCATGTGTATCTAGTATAATCATCCACTATCACAAAACCTTTAGTACTTTTGTCGAGCGTCTTGGCGTACATGATGTTGAGGCCACTACCTCCGTCCATCAGTACTTTTGTGAGCCGCTTTGGGCCGACGATCGGGTTGGCGACAAGCGGGTACCTTCCTAGGTGTGGGACGACATCCGGATGGTCGGTCTGGTCGAAGGTTATGGCGTGTTCTGACCACCGGAGGAAGGCAGATGTGGCCGGTCCGGCCGTATAGACCTCGCGGAGCGTGACCTTCTGGCGGCTTTTGGAGTCGTAGGCCGCTGATCCTCCGAAGATCATGAGGGTGCCATTTGGAGTCAGGAAGGCGTCGTCCTTCTCCTCGGCGTTGTCTGTGCTGGGGGCAGGTTCCTTCCCCTGCTCCCCTTTGTTGAGACCCCCGGACAAGTATTTGCGCATGAGGCCACATTCCTTGTATACATGCTTGGCCGGGAAAGCGTGGTTTGGGTATGGCCCCTCGAGCATTTTTTCAAAGTGGTTCGGAGTGCCCTCCGCGGGCTTCTGGCCACCTTTGCGGTCGGCAGCGGCCACGAGCGAGTTGTCGCGCCGTTGCTTCTTATTCTTTCTTTTGGTGGGGCGGTTGGAGGTGCCTTCGCCGGCGTCCACGTCCCGCCTCGCCTTGCCGTCGGGGCGGTCGAAGATGGCTCCGACCGCATCCTCTCCTGAGGCGTGGCTGGTGGTGATGTCTAGGAGCTCCTTGGTGGTTCGCGGGCCCCTGCGCCCCAGCTTGTGGACCAGGGATTCGCAGGTTGTCCTGGATAGGAAGGCTCCTATCACGTTGGCGTCGGCGACATTAGGGAGCTCATTGCACTGCCGGGAGAAGCGCCGGATGTACCCGCGGAGGGTTTCATCAATCTTCTGGTGGCAGTTCTTGAGGTCCCATGGGTTTCCAGGGCATTTGTATGTGCCCTGGAAGTTCCCCACAAAGATCTCCATGAGATCTGCCCAACTTTGAATGGCGTTGGACGGTAGGTGCTCCAACCACGCTCGTGCCGAATCAGCCAAGAATAGCGAGAGATTGTGAATAATGAAATCGTCATCACTCACACCACCGGCTTGACAAGCAAGCCGATAGTCTTCGAGCCAAAGCTCGGGGTTTATTTCTCTAGAATATTTTGGGATATTGGTGGGTGGTCGGTACCTCGGTGGGAAAGCAGCATTGAGGATGTGTCGGCCGAAGGCCTGAGGGCCCAGCAGGCTGGGGCTCGGGCTCCGGTCCTCGCCGCTGTCGTAGCATCCGCCGCGTCGAGGATGATAGCCGCGACGGGCTCCTTCCCTTCTGTCGCTGTGGGTGCGCTTGCAGGAGTCGATGGTGCTGCGCACGTCATGGTTGTGGCCGAGACGTTAATGTACCGAGACAGCAGAGTGCTGCCTGCCGCCTGGTGGTGTCTGGTGAACGGACGCGTCCTTGGCAGGGCGTACCGAGGGCGTGCACTGGCTGGCATTGGGCTCGTGTCACCGAGACAATGAGCTTTCCGCCTGCTGCGCCGCCGTGTGCTCGAGCAACGTGCGGATCTCTCGGTGGGCCTGGCGATCCTCGGATGTCGCGGCATCCAAGAGGCCGTGAAGCAAGGCCGTCGCGGCGACGATGTTCTGGCTTGCCCGAGTGAAGTGAAGGAGAGTCCCATCATCGGTGAGGATCCTTTGGTGCACATCACGGGCCGAGACGCGTGCGTGCCCACCGTCTCCGCGACGCTTGATTTCCTCATCGATCTTCCGGTACTCCCAGACAAGTTGTTGTCCGGCGTCATCGATCTCCAGCTTTCGCACTCTTAGCTGCTCCATCCTTACGTGAGATGGAACAGCCGCCCCCCCCCCCCTCGGTCCTAACATTGGGGTTGCCTCCTCTCCGGAGACGCTTTGGACGTGCCCCTCGGGGGTTTGTGTCATGAAGCATTCTCGGGAAGGGTGATGGCTCCCCCTACTGGAGTCAGAGCTGGAGGACAACTCTAGTTCCTCCGTGAGGAGCCCGTGGAGTGTCTCCAGATCATGTTCAATTGCCCCCATGAACTCACTATCCGTAGGTGGCTGAACCATTTGTAGTGCCAGATGGTGGCCAGCGGTTGCCGCAGCGTTGCGAAGGCCAAACGGCAATGCCATCGAGGTGCGCCATGTGGAGCATTCCAGAGAGAGGGTGATGTGGCGCGGGGCCTCCCTGGACGACTAGGGTCCGAGGGAGACGCCGGGCTGGCCCTCAAGCCTTCGGTAGCTAAAGTTGATAGGAGGGAGGGACTAGATGGCCGCGTGGGCCAGTGCCAGCTCTCCACCTAGTGTGATGATGAAATCCAAGTCACCGAAACGCATGTGTGCGCCCAGGACCCAGCTGATTGCGTGGTTAGCCATCCGAGGCCTGATTTGGAATGCGCAAAGCCCCCTACCTGGCGCGCCAACTGTCGGTGTTTCGAATAAGCACCGGCAAGTAAATTTATAGTTATGCGTGTTAGGCTCAGATGGTGCGCTAATGGACACAAGATTTATACTGGTTCGGGCTGAATGTCCCTACGTCTAGTCTGTTGCTACTCGTGTTATTAGCACCGAAAATGATTCATAGTAGGGGGTACAAATGGTTGAGAGAGGGACTGGTCCTAGGTCTCTGATGAAAGGGTCGAAAGGAGGCCAAGAGCCTGACGGCGGCTTAGCTGTGTATGTGAGTTGTTCGTTGAAAGTTGATCTCTCCTCTTAGTGGGGTGCCCTGCCCCTCCTTTTATAGACCAAGGGGAGCGGGGCTTACATGGCAGAGGAAGGATAAAAAACTAGAGACCAAGAAGGTCCTCTGAAAGCGTCGGGTCTTCTTCTTCTTCTGGGCCAGCCCTCTCCTTGACACAACCAGACGGTGTCAGAGGGGGCGCGTTCACCGGGTATGCGTGTGTTGATGACGTCATGCCCTGCAAGTGGTCACGTCCCATCCCATCCCTATGGGCGGCATGTCGGACAGGAGTGTCGGCCTACGACATTGTGGGGGGCGAACGGTGCGATGCATGTGTGCCTATTACTACAAGAACGTGAGTCTCATAGCGGCGTTTGTGTCAGGCTCCGTGCCTGAGGGTTGAAGGCAGCGCCCACAATACTGTAGGCCGAAAAACCCGGTGCCTACAACACTGTTTAGGCTCTATTAGGTCTGGCAGGGCCTAAAGCGCTTATCCTATCGTACCTTGATGGTACTTGTTAGTGTCACAGGGCATGGTCCCTACTGCAGCGGTTTGACTCTAACGTCCCGTCTTACCCTGTTCCTGTCATCATAGAGGGGCAGGGTGAGGGCATCAGGTGAGGCAATGTTCAGCCTTTGTCGGCCAGACAAGCGAGGCCAGCCCTTCGTCGTTGGACGGGGCGGAGCCCGCCCTCGGACATCGGGTGGGGCGAAGCTAGCTCTCAGACGTCAGGCGGGGCAGAGTCTGGTCCTCGGGGGTCAGGCAAGGCGGAGTCTAGCCCCCGGGGGTCGGGCGAGGCGGAGTCTAGCCCTCGGGGGTCGGGCGAGGTGGAGTCTGGCCCCCGGGGATTGGACAAGGCAGAGCCTGGCCCTTGAGGGTCGGGCGAGGTGGAATCGATCTCCCTGGTCTTGGGCGAGCAGCGTCATTGCGCTCCTGTCCGATTGGAAGTGTCAACGATGTTTATCAATTCTTTCTCATTGGGTACCCTAGTAT
Source organism: Miscanthus lutarioriparius (assembly GCA_904845875.1). Taxonomy (NCBI): domain Eukaryota; kingdom Viridiplantae; phylum Streptophyta; class Magnoliopsida; order Poales; family Poaceae; genus Miscanthus; species Miscanthus lutarioriparius. The sequence goes on from CAJGYO010000002.1 coordinate 27,954,893, forward strand.
TAGGTCCCCGATAGTTCTCTAGCATCTTCTAGCATGTCAAATAATTCATCCTTAGTAGGTTCATCATCATCACTATCACTATCACTATCATTTTCATTTTCATTGTTATTATCATCATCATGTTCTTCATCACTTTCATCATCACAAGTTTGTACCTTAGTGGCCTTAGCCATGAAGCATGATGAAGAGTCGAAGAGAGAAGGCTTCTCATTGATAGCAATGCTTGCAAGAACCTTCTTCTTGGTGGTCTTGTTATCATCACTATCGTCATCATCATCACTTGAGGAAGCATCACTATCCCAAGTGACCACATACGAACCACTCTACTTTTTCTTGAAGGCCATCTTGTCCTTCTTCTCTTTCTTTTCCTTCTTGTCCTTCTTCTTGTTCTTCTTGTTGTCATCATCATTGTCGCTATTGTATGGACATTGAGCAACAAGATGATCTTTGCTTCCACACTTGAAGCACCTTCTTGATTCTTCTTTGTTTTTGGATGAAGACTTCTTCCTTCTAGCACGGTAGCCCTTCTTCACCATGAACTTGCCAAATCTCTTGACAAAGAGAGCCATCTTCTCATCATCATCATCATCCCATGAGTCATCATCTTCACTTGATGTTTCTTGCTTAGCTTTGCCCTTGGATGATGTGGCCTTGAACACCATGCTCTTCTTCTTGTCATCCTTCTTCTCATCTTTCTTCTCCTTCTTTTCTTCCTTCTCATCATCATCTCTATATGCATCATCGGTCATAATATCTCCCAAGATTTGGTTTGGTGTCATTGTGTTCAAACCGGTCCTCACTAGCAAGGTGACCAACATTCCAAATCTTGGGGGTAAACATCTCAAGAACTTATTTGAGAAGTCCTTGTCCTCTATCTTCTCACCGAGTGCTTTGAGATCATTGACAATCACTTCCATTTGATGGAACATGTCCGGCACACTCTCATCTTCCTTTATCTTGAAGCTTGCAAACTTTTCTTTGAGAATATATGCCTTTGCACCCTTCATGGCTTGTGTGCCCTCAAATGACTCTTCCAACTTCTTCCATGCCTCATGAGCTCTTTCAATGTTCTTGATTTGCTCAAAGGTTCTCTCATCCAAAGCATCATGGATGGCACTAAGAGCTATGTCATTGTTTTGGAGAAGTATTTCTTCGGCGGCGGTGGGAGCCTCTTTATCTTCTATCTCAATCTTTGTTTCTACCACTTTCCAAATCTTCCTATTGATTGACTTGATATATGTTGTCATCTTAGCCTTCCAATAAGGATAATTTGAGCCATCAAATTAGGGTGGCTTCTTGGTATTGATGATTTGAGCCATTTTTATACCGAAGGTTGTTAAGTATCAAATCATGGTGACCTCGGCTCTGATACCTCTTGAAAGGTCCTAATGGCTAGAGGGGGGTGAATAGCCTATTAAAAATTTCTACAACAACACTTAACAAACTGGTTAGACAATTATGAGGCGAAGCAAGTGTTGCGCTAGCCTACTAAAATAGCAAACCACCTACCACAATTCTAGTTGATAAAGTTTCTATCCACACAATAGCTATGTCACTACACTAAGTTAGTGTGCTCTCAAAGGCTAACTAAAGAGCCACACTAACAAAACTAACAACCTCTCACGACTAGCTACACTAAAGAGCTTGACAACTAGTTTGCAGTAATGTAAAGAGAGTGAGCAAGATGATTATACCGTCGTGTCGAGGAAGGAACCAATCAATCACAAGAATGAATAACAATGAAGACCAATCACCTTGGAATCAAGTGATGACACAATGATTTTTTACCGAGGTTCACTTGCTTGCCGGCAAGCTAGTCCTCATTGTGGCGATTCACTCACTTGGAGGTTCACGCGCTAATTGGCATCACACGCCAAACCCTCAATAGGGTGCCGTACAACCAACACAAGATGAGGATCATACAAGCCACAAACAATTTACTAGAGTACCTTTTGGCTCTCCACCGGGGAAAGGTCAAGAACCCCTCACAATCACCACGATCGGAGCTAGAGACAATCACCACCCTCCGCTCGATGATCCTCGCTGCTCCAAGCCATCTAGGTGGTGGCAACCACCAAGAGTAACAAGCGAATCCCACAGCGAAACACGAACACCAAGTGCCTCTAGATGCAAACACTCAAGCAATGCACTTGGATTCTCTCCCAATCTCACAAAGATGATGAATCAATGATGGAGATGAGTGGAAGGGCTTTGGCTAAGCTCACAAGGTTGCTATGTCACTGCAAATGGCCAAAAGTGCGAGCTTCAACCAGCCGTGGGGCTTAAATAGAAGCCCCCATGAAATAAAGTCGTTATACCTTTTCACTGGGCACAGCGCGGGGTGACCGAACGCTCCGGTCCGATCGACCGGACGCTGGCCCTCAGCGTCTGGTCACGTGATACACGCCACGTGTCCCCTGCTTCAAATACTATTCGTTAGATTTCAACGGTCATCTGTTGACCGGACACAGCGCACAAACTGACCGGACGCTCAGCCACCAGCGTCCGGTCGTTTCTAGTAAGGTTCTAGAAATGGATTTCTTCGATCGGACTCGTCCGGTCATGCTTGATCAGACCCTGCCAGCGTCCGGTCTCACAGTGACTTTCTTCTGTGCTGCCCGACAATAGGACCGAACACTGGACCTCAGTGTCCGGTCAGTCCAAGACCCAGCGTCCGGTAGATGACCGACGCTGGCGTCTACACTGCCACACTTGACCGGACGCCCCAGTCCCTCTGAGACCAGTGTCCGGTCACTCAGTGACTAGCAAGACTAACTCCTTTTCACCTCTAACTTCTTCACCCTTGCTTAAATGTGCCAACCACCAAGTGTATCACCTTGTGCACATGTGTTAGCATATTTTCACAAATATTTTCAAGGGTGTTAGCACTCCACTAGATCCTAAATACATATGCAATGAGTTGGAGCATCTAGTGGCACTTTGATAACCGCATTCCAATACAACTTTCACCCCTCTTAATAGTACGGCTATCAAACCTAAATGTGATCACACTCTCTAAGTGTCTTGGTCACCAAAACAAAATAGCTCCTACCATTTATACCTTTGCCTTGAGCTTTTTGTTTTTCTCTTTCTTCTTTCCAAGTTGAAGCACTTGATCATCACCATGCCATCATCATCATCATGCTATGATCTTCATTTGCTTCACCACTTGGAGTGTGCTACCTATCTCATGATCACTTGATAAACTAGGTTAGCACTTAGGGTTTCATCAATTCACCAAAACCAAACTTGAGCTTTCAACAAGGTTATGAAAGTATCCATGTGTGCAAGAACAACTGTGTGTTGTTTTGGGGTGATCGTGAGAAATTACAAGTGTGCCCAAAATGCAAAGAGTCTATATGGGAGGATGCATATGGTAGCAGGTGGGTTTCTCATAAGGTTTTGAGGCATTTTTCACTAATACCAAGGTTGCAGAGGATATTTGCTACTCGAGGAACAACAACGGATGCCGAATGGCACGAGACTAAGCGAGAGAAGAATACTGGTGAAATGAGCCATCTAGTAGACAGGGAGGCATGGCAGGACTTTGATAGAAAGCACAAAACTTTTGCAAATGATTCAAGAAACTTAAGGCTTGTTGTCGCCACAGATGGTTTCAATCCATTTGGCAACTTTAGCTCAACATATAGTTTGTGGCATGTTCTTGTAACACTTCTGAACCTACCACCATGGGAATGTGTGAACCCATCGAATTGCTTTATGTCTCTACTGATCCTGGGCCCAACCTCTCCAGAAAAGGATTTTGACGTATTCTTGGAGCCTCTTATAAAAGAACTGAAAGACCTATGGAAGGATGTCGACACTTTTCATGTACTGCATCCTGATAATAAGAAAGGGTTCACTGTGCGCGCTGTCGTGCTTTGGTGCATACATGATTTTCCAGCATTGAGCAACTTGTTAGGCCAAACTACAAAAGGTTATTATGCATGTATTTATTATGACAAAAATCCATTGTCAAGGAGGCTAAGAAAGAAGGTAGGCTACCATGGACACTATCGTTAGCTTCCTAGGAATCACCCTTGGAGGAAGAGCTTCGATTTTGATTGAGAAACTGAGGACCGAGATGTGCCGAAAAAGTTTACCTTAGAGGAGGTCCTTGAGGAACTCGAGAAGGTGAAAGATGTCTGCCCAGGTAAGCACATTGGAAAAAAGAAAAACGTGGAGAGCCAGTGATTTATAATCGAAAATCTGCTTGGTGGGGGCTACCATATTGGAAGGACCTGTTGCTGCCACACAATCTTGATGTCATGCACATTGAGAAGAACATATGTGAAAACATTCTTTGGACATTGCTAAAAGTGAAGGGCAAGACAAAGGACACAACGAACGCTAGGCTAGATTTGCATGATATGAACATAGGGCCTCAATATCACGGCGTGCAGCAAGGCACCTCACTCAAATTCCCGGAAGCTCGCTATGTCATGAAGGAAAAACACATAGCAGAATTTTGGAAGTTCCTTAAAGGTGTCAAGTTTCTAGATGGTTATGCAGCCAACCTAGCAAAATCCATAAGTGCAGATGGTACCAAGGTAGTTGGCAAGCTAAAAATACATACTTGCCAAGTCCTTCTCCAGAGGATCATACCTGCAGGCTTAAGAGATTTTGTTCCCAAAGATGTATACGAAGCTGTTTTAGAACTTGGGAACTTCATTAGGCAAATATGCAGTAGAACTCTGAGGAAAGAAGACATGATAAAGCTGAAATGGGACATCCTACTCATCTTATGCAAGCTTGAGAAGATTTTTCCACCGGCCTTTTTTGATGTTATGGTACACTTGGCTGTCCATCTACCTGACAAGGCACTTCTTAGAGAGCTCGTACAGTACGAATGGATGTACTCAATAGAACGGCGACTGGGCACGTTGAAGAATTTCTTAAGGAATAGGGTCAGGCCTAAAGGATCAATTGCGGAGGCATACTTAGAAAGTGAGACATTGGCATTTTGGGAGATGTTCATCAAAGATGTTCAAACAAGATATAACCGGGATGACAATATGTCACATGATGGGCCAGCAGATGGTGACACCTTTGTTTTCATGCATGGTGTCAAGCCCATTGGCAAGATTACATCAACGAACATCGATGATAAAGCCAAAATCAATAAGCTAGCTTGGTATGTGCTTAATAACTACGATGAGGTTGGACCATACGTGGAGTAAGTATGATTTTTTATATGCTGATTTGCTATTTCCTATATTACGTATGAAATGTTACCAATAATAATGCTTATATGTACTATAGAAAATACAGACAAATTTTAGAGGAAGAAGGGGCAAGTGATGATGTTGATAGTAGGCTAGCAGTAGAGTTTCCAGCATGGTTTAAGTCTCATGTATGTGATTAGCATATTTTAGTTCTGTTAGGCCTATCATTGGCAGAATTATATGACAACTTAGTGGTGACGGTGGTTTCATGTTTGTGTGCAGATCGAGGAGCTGCGTAGAGAGAAACCAACAGAGGTCAGTGAAGGTTTGTATGCACTGTCATGTGGTCCTGATACCTGAGTCTGGGTCTGTATAGCTTGTAGTATTAATGGAGTCAGGTATAGCACACTATTGATCGCGAGAAATCCCTACGTACACAGAACAGTGGTGTCATGACCGCCGACGCACATGAAGGCCAATCAGTGGAATTTTATGGTGTCCTTAAAGAAGTTATTCAGTTGATGTATAACTCCAGCATACAAAGCCTTAGGACGGTGGTTCTTCTGTGCTGTGACTGGTACAATCTAGCTGGCAATACGAAGTCTGCAAGCATTAACGATGACGGACATTTCAGATCCATCAACATTAAATCATTCTGGTACAAGGCCTTAGTGTATTAATCCATAATATATCATCATCATATAAAATTTGGTCTCTGCTCACCAGATGCTAGATGGGGCGGCGATCTTCCCACACGAAAATTTGATTTCGGGCGAAAACAAAATCCCCGCGCCCAGCAGTGCTGCCAACACGAACAAAAAATTAGATCTCTCTATTTTTCCCTCCTCACGTAAACTTGGTTTACCATGCCATCGATTTTAGACAAGGGTATTTGTGGTATTGTGATGGCCACATAAATTCATAAGGAGTCATCATCTCCGCCTCCATCTCCATTCTCCAGCCAGACCAGCCGCACCATCTCTCCTCCTGCTCCAAAGCCTAGCCCCCTCTGCCACCTAGGTCCAAACCCTAGCTAGGTGCACCGACATAGTAGCTTGACTCCTTCTCCACTCTCCAGCCGCACCGTCTCTCATACCTTTTCGAACCCAAGCCGGAGCCAGAGTCGGATCTGAATCCAACCCCCTTCGTCGATAGCAGGTCCGCTGACGGTGGAAGGACTACTGTCAGTGGTGGTACACAACGGATCCAGACCTCCTACGTCAGCACCTATCATGACTAAGCCCTAGCGTCATCATTTATGACAACCACACTAGATCTGCTACCCCTTCGTCGACGTCGGTCGCACCACTTCCACGACCAGGATTACAAGAGGGCGGTGTCGACGACGCAGCGTAGCCAGGAATAGGAAAAGGTACCTAAATTCCTTTTATGATGCATGTTGTATTCTTGTGGTTGGACCTAGGACATGTAGATATAATATAGTGATGGGGTTACATGTTTCTTAGTTGGTTGTAGTTCACATGTGCTTTATTTGAGTAATAGCTTCCATATAAACTGTAGTTCACATGTGCTTTATTCAAGTAATGGCTTCCATATAAGTTGTAGTTTAGGCACCTAATTTGCATGCTCCTGCTCTATTTTGTTGACATTTGGTACAAGGTTAACTCAATAAATGCCTTTGTAATCTACATGTTGACATCCAGAATATCTCCCTGAAGCAGGGGAGTGTGTTCAGGGATATGGTGATACAGATATAGATTTAGAAGAGCCAGTACCCCTTCCAATTGAGGTGCTTGTTCTATCTTGTCATGTTGGGATGGGAGGGGGTTGGTTTAGGTAGCAGTGCAATTCAATTCTTTGCTGTGTGGATAGCAATGCAATTTTTACATGCTTGCCGCTTAAGTTTGTTTCTCCAATTTTAGGCTGTGCGTTGAACAAGCCATAGAGAAGTCCCTGTCAGCAGGGCAAAAGGCAGCACCAATATGGGTCCTGGGGGATGGCAATCCAAGAGATTGAAGCCCACTAGTCCAGTAGAGTTGTAGCATCTTGTAGTTTGAACTAGGTCCAAAAGTCAGCATGCACAAGGCGAACAAAGCCTTGTGAGGGACTGGTCATGTGAAGATGACCTTAGCCTTGCTCAAGAGGAGACTCCACCTCCCCACCCGCAGAGTGACCAAACTTGCGAAGGTTGGTACTGCCTTAGACATGTCTATAAATCAAGTCATGCTATTTGATATCCATGTTTCTTTTCTAACAATCTGAATGTATGAAAACTGTGTAGTACCATTGCAGAGAAGAGCGAGGAACTCGAGGCAAACAACTAAGAGGGTTGGGCTTCACAAAACCACCCAATCAATAGGAACAAGGATGCCCATCTTGGTTGTCAAGGGGAACAAAAGGCCACATGATCCATTGCAAGCTATCAAGTTTACCTCAGAGGCAGGTGTAGTAGTCAGGTCTCAAGTACCATTTTTTCACACTGGAAATATTACAAGCGATGGATCAAACATCTCAATGAATTTTTGGCCAAGCTATCTGTAAGTATGTATATACTCTATTGACATTCAACTCTGCCTTGAGCAATTTAGTAATGGATTTAATTTGTATTCATACTTCTATAGTTGAGGTTGGCCATTGATGACAATGATGAAGCAACAAAAGAAGCATGCATGAGTATATTCTAGTCTGTTATACGGTAGACACAGTATAGGTTCAAGCAATCCTACTTCAACAGCGTCCTCGCTAATCAAATCAGAAAGACCTATCATGTGTCTTACATGAATGACACATAGTGGTGTGTGAAGGGGACCATGATGCCTAAGAGGGGGGTGAATTAGGCAACTTAAAATTCTAACTCTAAACTATGGCCTCTTTTTCAAACCTTAGCAAAACCGATGCAAAAGATAAACTATCTAAATATGCAACTATGGTTTTGCTAGTGTGTTGCTATCTCTACCGTAAAAGGAGCAATGTAATCAATGTAAATGCGGAAGCTAAAGAGCAAGGTAGAGATATGCAAACTCCAACTCTGTGGATAGCTTCAGGCCTTCCCCACGCGCAAGTGGGTCTCCGACGTGCCTTCCGGCAAGCCTCTCCTGGATGCTCCCCGACGTCTTCACTATCAAGCTTCCGGCCGAAACGCCGCGGGCCTTGTTCCCTCTGGTACACGGTGGCGGCCACACCACAACCACGGTTGTGTGATCTCACAAGACTACAAGCCCCTCCGATGTACAACAATGGTACGCGCAAGCACCGAGTGGTAAGAGGTATGCAAACCTCACTAAACACTAGGCCTAAACCTAGAGCAAGCGCATAAGCTGTGGTCTAATCAACCTAAGCACTTCGCAAAGCACCTACACTAATCACGTAATGAAACACTAAGAACTATGCAAGTGGAGATCACTAAAATGGTGTATCAACACCCTTGGTATGTTTCCTCAGCTCCACATTTCTCATTTGGCCGGTTGGGGGTTGTATTTATAAGCCCCACTAAGAAAGTAGCCGTTGGGGATGAAATCCCGCTTTTCTGCTACTGACCGGACACTAAAGTCATCTTGATCGGACGTGTCCGGTCATCCCGACCGTTGGAACCGCGATCAACTGATCGGACGCTGCCAGCGTCCGGTCACCTGCCATTGGACGCGTTCGGTCGCAGTTTTGCCGCTCTAGAACCTCTCTGTACTCGACCGGACTCTATTGTCCTATGTCCGATCGATCTGCCGCCAGCATCCGGTCCAGCGTCCGGTCATGCCTGTTGCTGAGCCTCTTGATCGGAGCATCCGGTCACTTTCTTCCAGTGTCCGGTCCAGCGTCCGGTCACTTCTGTGAGCTCATTTCTTTATGATCTTGCGTAGGGCTTGGTTCCTATCTTCATGCTTGGACTTTGCTTGATATCTTGGGTCTTCTCTTGTGCTTCCAAGTTCTTGCTTATGGTGTTGATCATCGGATCATCACGTCATCTTCGTCCAAGTCACATCTTGCATCCTATTGAACTACAAAACAATCACTTGCAAATTCATTAGTCCAATTTGGTTGTGTTGGTCATCAAACACCAAAATCCTAAGTAAATGGGCCAAGGGTCCATTTTCCTTACAATCTCCCCCTTTTTGGTGATTGATGACAACACGACCAAAGCAAGCAAATAATAAAAATTTGCAATTTAAAATCTATCTACTTGCTAGGATGCAATGCAAGGGGCAAGGTTATATGATGCTAAAAGGTACTACTTGTAAGACTAAAAGATACTACATAAAAACTTATCTTGCCCTTGCAAATGTCCCTTGCTCGGATGCAATGCAAGGGGAAAGGTTATATGATGCTAAAAGATACTACTTGTAAGACTAAAAGATACTACATAAAAACTTATCTTGCCCTGTCGATGTTTCACCACCGATAGCACCGCCACGGGGTGCACCGGGCGATATGTTCGAGCTTCAAGTATCTTTGAACTCGATGGTAAACGCAAGAGAGCAGATCGATTTATCTGGTTCGGGCCCTCGATCGTAGATCGAGTAACGACCCTTGATCCGGTCGGCGTTAGCCTTTATGTTGGATTGATTATGAAGTGTTATGTTGTACAATTGTCCTCTTCTCTCAGGAGCCCTGCCCTCCTTTATATAGTCAGGAGGCCAGAGTCCTAGTCGGTTTACAATGAGATTTCCTAGTAGGATTACTTAATAGTTCTACTACTAAGATTACATGGGAAGAATCCTAGTTGAACTAGATCTTCTCTCTCCCTTGCGGGGTATCCTGTGGGTCCCGCATCGACAAGCCCCCGAGCACTTCATGGTTGAGCTCTGAAAGTCTCGCTTTGCTCCTTCAAGTCTTGTTGGGTAGGAACAAAATGTTATCCGAGTGCTTTCTGGAGTGAAACCTTGTAGCGCTTCTTGGGATCTTCGAGTGGTGAGTGCTTTGTGAAGAAAAAGTACATCCATCTGGTTGTAGCCCCCGAGCCTCTTGCTATTTGGAACAAGGAGCTAGAGGATCTTGTCTTGAAGTTGCTCTGATTGTTCATTGAAGTTTTATCAAAAAGAACTCGAATATGGCTCGTTCCGGGTTTTTTTTGTCGTAATGTCTTGAAGTGGTCTGCGTTGAGGAAGTCTTTTGGTGACGTGCGCTTTTTCGAAGAAAAAGTGCACTCACTGAGTGTAGCCCCCGAGCCTCTTGCTATTTGGAACAAAAAGTTGGAGGGTCTTGATCCTTTATGTTGTTTGAAAATTTGTGTTCTGAAGTAGTCCCCGAGACTTGGATTATGTCATCATCCGAGTAGTTTCGTGGCATGCAGCCTCCGAGCTTATGTCCGGGTTCTTTTTGGGTGAATTCTTGTCTTCAAAAAATTCTAGGGCTATGTATCCCGCAGCCCCGTGCTTTCTCCGAGTTCTTCTCTTTAGAAAAGAAGTCGGATGAAGAGTCTTGATGTGTCGTCGTCGTTGTAGTCTTGAGTTTCTTGTATTCTTGGTCCTTTGTCTTTGGTTCCGAGCCTCCGGGAGTAGTTGAAATGAAGGCCGAGCTCCCTAGCTTAGTGTTGATTAAGCTATGATGCTGGCCGAGCCCCCGAGCGTATATCCGTGTTGTTTCGTTCAGGACGAACTCGGATGCGAGGTCTTGGCGTATTCTTTGATAGTCTGCTGTTGTCAGATGTAGTTGTATGGTGGTGGTTGAGTGTAAACGCCTTTTGTTCCGGGGTTGTCTTGTCTTTGGTATATTCTTCCGAATATGCCCGTCTTCGAGTACTTCGCTTCCTCTCGCTTGAGTCATCCATTATTGAGTCCTGTCTTTTCACTGTGTCCTTTGTTAGGCTTATTTCGTTGGTACTCCTAGTCCATGTGCGCCGCTCCTTTGGTCTATAAATACTGTCCCGGAGTGCTTGTTTTCATCTATTGGATATTCTGTTGAAACCTTCGTGGTCATGAACATGGTAGTTTGTGAAGTAGAGCAGCCCCCAGAAATATTTTGTAGTTCCTGTGTGTCTTGTCGTAGCTGGAGGAAGTCTTGTGATAGGGATTAGAGGTAGGCTAATCCTTGACATGACAAAGATTGTGCCAGGATGTATGTGGTGGTAGTTGGAGGAAGTCTTGTGATGTGGGCTTCGTTTCTTCATCTGGCAGTTCTGGGTTGATCCTCGTCGCCTGTCTTGAGACTGTCCAGTGCAGATCAACACCATATCCAGCATCACATCGGTCTTGGGTAGACAGATGCCCGCCGGCCTTCTCTGCTCCATGTTGTCTTGCCATGCTGCCGATTTCCGCCTTGGGTGCACTGCGTCCGTCCTTTGAAGAAAACAGTGTAGCTGATGGTGGTTTGTCCTTCCGAGTAGCAATTTGGGACACGTAGTCGTTCCAGAGCCTAGCCGTGTCCGTGTTCCTCTTTGCTACTTTGCTTTTCGTGGTGCCGAGTTCGTTGGGTCTTGTAAGATTTGTAATCTTCTATTTTTGAAGTCGCTTGTAATGTAACGAATCTTGTCTTCTGAGTTGTCTTTTACTTTTCTATTGTGATCCCTGTCGTTCATGATATTACCGAGTTCTTTCTTAAATAACCGGGTTCTTTTGTTCCTTGTGAGGTAGCCCTTTCTTTCTTCTTTCTTTCTTCTTGGTTTGACGGGTTGTTCTTGTAGCGATCTGATAACCCTGCCGTGGTGTTGGACGGATAAGTCTGAAATCTGCCCGTTGGTTTGTACTGTTGTGTGGATTTGTGCCCTCCGTCATTTTAGCTGCGTCGGTAAATGGACCGTTGCGTTCCCACACTGTGTTTTATCGGGCCTTGTGGGCCGTTTGTATCACTGAAAAATCTATTTAAAGACCCTTTATCTTCCTTTCCCTTGCTGCCCAGCTCTTGCCTTTAAACCCTAGCTTTCAGAAATCCGCCGCCGTCATCGTCGTCATCACCCGAGCACCATCATCCTAGCTTCATCTTCCTTAGTGCCTTTTTTGCTTCCGCCAGTTCATGGGAAAGAAGAAAACCGCAAGCAAGTCTCAGGCGACCTTCGTAGACGAGGAGTCATCCCTTTCTTTGATCGAAAACCAGGAGTTCGTGGCTATGAGGCTGCTCAGAAGGTTTGGCCGGCTCCAACAACAAGCGAAGACCAGCTGCGCGAGCTCGTTAGCGATGGCTTGATCCAAAGCAAAGTCATCGCTCAATGGAGAGTTCCGGGCGAGCATCGGGTTCCAGCTCTGGGTCCTGGTGAGATTGTCCTCTTTGTTTCCTTTGTCCGTGCCGGACTTTGCCTTCCTGCTTCCGCTTTCCTTCATCAGTTTCTTGGTTATTTTGGGGTTAGTCTGAACCACCTAACCCCCAATGTCGTTCTCTATCTTTCTGTTTTCGTTCATCTTTGTGAAGCTTTTCTTGGAATCCCTCCTTCTCTGTATCTTTTTCGCTTTTTCTTTCGTCTGAAACCTCAACCCCGCCGTGAAGAAATCAGCGTTCTTGGCGGTTGCAGGATTCAGTTTCGCCAGGGTCTCAAAATTAAGTTCTTTGACTATGACCTGGTCGATTCTGTAAAAGATTGGCGTGGCCGAGTGGTTTTACGCTGCCAATTTGATCCCTTCCCTTGCCGTCCATTCCGGATCTGGTCCTGTGGTGAATGACCGATGGGACAAGAAGCTTGAATCGCCTGCTGAGATTCAAGTGATCCAGCCACTCCTGGATAGGATTAGCATGCTGAAATAGCAGGGTTTGACCGGCTTTGGTATTGTTTCGAGCTTTCTTCGTCGCCGGGTTCAGCCTTTGAAAGAGCGGGAGCATCTTGGCTTTGAGTATTCTGGGGCCGAGGATCCTTCACGCATGGTCCCAGCTCTTGAGCTGACCGGTGAGGAGGTACTCGAGCGTCTCCAGAAGATGCTGAAAGGAGTGAGCGTCATTCCTCCTGCTGTCTCCGAGTTCTCAGCCAACAACCCACCCCCAGCTGTGAGTTGTCTATCTTTTTGTTTGAGTACTTTATGCACTCTTGCTGCATCCGTTCTTGCTTAGCTTTTCTTTGTCTCAGTGTTTTGTCCTTTTTCGCAGGAGCTTGGGCGGAACTTTGTCGACCCGGTCCCTCTTGATGTTCTCCCCGCCGTGGCGAAGACTGGGGATAGACTTGCTGGAACTTCTGCAATTAGTAAGTCCCAAACCTCTATCACCCTTCCTAGGGTTTCTTCTGGATTTGTTGATGTATATGAAGAATATGTTCCTCGTCTAGTCCCTCGCGGTCCTCGTAGTGTCCCGAAGAGGGGGCGAATGGATGGGTCTTCATCTGGCCTGCCGGTCTCCAAGAAGCCTCGCAAACCAAGTACTCCCTCAGGTACTCCAGTTGTTGCTAGCATGCTCTTAGGTGAGCACATTTAATACTCTTTGTTCCTTTATTTTCCTGTTTCTCTCTTGAACCGAGTACTTTTTATCCTTTTTCAGCAGGTGCTCTGGTTTCCTTGGCTGAGGAAGAAGAGGATGATGAAGTACCCCTCATCATGCGGCGGTGAGTTGTTTTTCATATTCCTGTTGCATTGAATTTCTCTTCTTTGTCTTGACTTTTATTCTTGAACTTTTTGAAGTAATCGGAGGTCGGGTGTGAGTTCTTCCGAGGCTCCCGTGCTGACTTCTTCCGAAGCTCCGGTGTCGAGTTCTTTGGTAGCCTCGGTATCGATCTCTACCGCTCCTCCAGTACGGAGTTCTTCCACGGCTCCAGCCCCGGCTCCTTTCGCGGCTCCGTTGTCGGCTATCCCGCTCCAGTCGCCGGGTGGCGGGGACGTTTTCGCCGTCGTGGTTCCCCCTGCGAGGCCTTCTCTTGGCTTCGCGAAGAAGAAAGTGGTTGGGTGAGTAGATTCTAGCTTTATCTTTTTGGCTTCTATCTTCCTTCCTCTGGTTCTTATCGGTGCTTCCCTTTATCACTTTTCAGTGTTTCGTCTTCTCTCATTTCTTCATCGACTTCTTCTCTACCTCCCACCATGCCAACGAGTTCCGAGCCTCAGGACTCACAACATTCTGTTGATGAAGTTGCTGCGGGGGCTTCAGAGCTACCTGGCAAAGTTGCGGACTTAGCCGCTCCGGAGGTGACTGTGGCCGTCACGCCGGGTCCTTCTGAGGGTTTGGCTCCGGCTTCCCTGGAGGTTGCTTTGGTCGTTCCTTCTTCGCCCCATCCGGCCTCTCCTTCCCCTTCTCTTGCTTCCGGCGGTCCTTTTTCCGATGATGTGGTGCAACAGTTCGATGCCACCCATCGGTTATCAGAGCTGACCATAGCCTGGGGGAGCTTGTCGACCCTCGCGACTTCTTTTGGTGAAAAGCTCCAGGTAGGTTTTACTGCCACTCCTCTTTTGCATGCTCGTTTTTCTTCTGTCCTTACGCCTTGTTTCTCTTTGCCTCTTTTGCTCGGTCTTTCTCTCGTGATCATTCTCGGCTTCTTTTCTCATCCGAAAATGAGAGAAAGTTGTCTTCTGAGGTGGACGCCTTCAAAGCCGATCTCGACCTTCTTCGGGCTGAGTTGGAGACAGAGCGTCAAATGCACCAAAAGGAGGAGAAGACCCTTCGTGCTTGGGTAGTGGAGACGGAGAAGCAGAGAGATGCCATGGTGGAGTCTGCGAAGAATGAATGCAAAGGTGCCGCGGGTTCTGCCTGCTGTTTTTTTTGTATTTTGACTTCTTTTTTTCACGACTTGTTCTTGGGTGTCTTATCTAGTTCTCCGAGTTGAGAAGCAGAAGCTCTCGGAGAGTATCGATGAAATGAAGGCTCTTGTCCGCTCTAGTCATAATAAGGCTGAGGAGGTAATTACTCATGCTGAGGAAGAACTCGCCCTTGCTAAGCTGATTAGGCGCGGAGCTAACAGAGATCTTGTGCAGGCCCAAAAAACTATTGAAGGCTTGTCCGAGAAGCTAGCAACGGCTACTGAAAATTGGAACGTTTTGTGGAAATCTTTTCGTTCAGTAGCCGATGTTCTCCGGACTCTAGCGGATGACGGGCAATCTTGGGCGCAGTTCATTCCCCGGATTCCGACTCGTTTCCAAGAGTTCGCGAAGAAGTGTGCCCAAGTATGTACCAAGAATGTGCTAGCCCAGGTCCGGGTCCTTGCTCCAGAGGCGCCTCTGTCCAAGATAGCAGAGGAAGCTAAAAGCCAAGAATACCTTGACACCATTGAGAGGATGGAGCCTGAGGTCGAAGGTTTAGCCAGTAGGGTTGTAGACAGTCTAAATATTGACATTTCCTTCCTGATGACAATGCACGATCCGATTGACCACTTCTTGTAATATTACACTCCTCTTTAAATGAAGATTCTTTGTTTTCGTTGATGTATTCTTTGCACGGTGTGGTCGAAGTTACTTGACTTCTTTGAGTACTTTGTCCCGTTTTCGTTTACGCTCCGCAAAACAACTCGTGTGTTATCTGGACGAGACCCCTCGATTTGTCGAGTACTTTTCTTTTCTTCCTCTTTTGTGATCCGTCGAGTGCTTTGTCCACGCTGTGACTTGTTAGATGTAAATCTTTGTGTTGACAACCTTTCGTCTGCTACGCTATGTAAAACGACTTCGGCATAGAATGTCGCCTTGACGAACTTCGGCATCCGAATGCTTTTTTGAGTGGCGCTTGTACTTTTCTGAGGAAAAAGTATTCCTATCTGGATGTAGCCCCCGAGCCTCTTGCTTTTCGGAACGAAGAGCTGGAGGGTCTTTTGAAGTTCAATTTCGGTTGACTAGTTTTGGGTGTTAGCTTTTAGCTACCCTCATCGGCGGGCTCAAGCGTCTTTTCAGCTATTTTGCTCTCGACCGGGATGCTCAGGCATGTTTTCAGCCATTTTGCTTTTTGTTTCGGGTGTTAGCTTTTAGCTACCCTCATCGGCAGGCTCAAGCGTGTTTTCAGCTATTTTGCTCTCGGTCGGGATGCTCAGGCATGTTTTCAGCCATTTTGCTTTTTGTTTCGGGTGTTAGCTTTTAGCTACCCTCATCGGCGAGCTCAAGCGTGTTTTCACTATTTTGCTCTCGGCCGGATGCTCGAGCATGTTTTCACCATTTTGCTTTTTATTTCGGGTGTTAGCTTTTAGCTACCCTCATCGGCGGGCTCAAGCGTGTTTTCAGCTATTTTACTCTCGACCGGGATGCTCAGGCATGTTTTCAGCCATTTTGCTTTTTGTTTTGGGAAAACAACTCGTTGGAAGTCATGACAAGACATGCTGTGGATGAATATCATCTTTATTGATCATGAATATGAACTAATACATATGTTGTCGAAGAATATCATCCTTCGTCGATTGTGAATGTTGGTCCCTTGTGGCTTGCATATCTGTTTTATCTTGAGTTGTTTTTACGCGTAGAATCTTCTTAGCTGGCTGATGTGCCATGTATTGCTGACTTCTTTTCCATCTTCGGTTTATTAACTTGTATGTGCTCGGTCCGGTGACTTTTGTGACAATGAACGGACCTTCCCATGGACCGAGAAGCTTATGTCGTCCGTCACCTTTTTGTATCCTTCTTAGCACTAAGTCTCCGACTTGTAGTGATCGAGGATGGGTACTCTTGTTGTAGTCTTGTCTTAAACCTTGTAGGTATCTGGCTGATTGGAGGGTAGCGTTTACTCGACTTCTTCCGAGTACATCGAGTTCTAATCTTCTTGTGTGTTCTCGCATCTCCTTCATCGTATTGTTCTATCTTTGGTGATGTCCAGATCAAGTCGGCAGCAAGACGATCGTCCTCGACCGTAAACTAGAAAGAAAGGGTGAGTAGCTTTGTTGCTCTCCTTATTTGAGTTCGTAGCCCCATACTACTTTTGGTAATTCTTCAATCCATTTGGACCCATAGTCCACTAGTTCTTCATATAACCTTGGTTTTAATCCGCTAGTATGAGTCCATTGGCCCTTTCTACTTATCCATTGGCTTACGGATGTGCAATGACGATAGTCTATCTTTGAAACCACGGTCTTGTGCCCGACTTTTCGAATTACAGAGGCGTGAAGGGGGAGCCTAGATCTGTGATGATTCGATTGGGCATACCGAAGCGGTGCGTAATGTCTTGAATGAATTCGACTGCTTTGGTTGCGCTGTACTTCGCGAGTGGTTTGTATTCAATCCACTTGGTGAACTTGTCGATTGCTACAAAGATGTACTCGAAGCCGCCTTTTGCTTTCTTCAGGGGTCCCACTTGATCCAGCCCCAACAGCAGAAAAAAAGGCCAAGCGGGTGGGATGCGAGATAAGATTGTGAGTCGCACATGGGCTTGTCTTGCAAACATTTGGCAACCTTTACATTTTCTAACAAGTTCTTCTGCGTCTTTCAAAGCGGTTGGCCAGTAGAATCCGGTGCGAAATGCTTTGCCAACCAGTGTCCTTGAAGCGGCATGATTTCCACAGCAACCTGAGTGTATCTCATCTAGGATCTCTTTGCCTTCTTCAAATGAGACACATTTTAGGAGTACCCCTGATGATGCTGCTCTTCCTCAGAAAGTCTATCTCCTACTAGAACGTAGTTTTTGCTTCTCACGAACAACTTGGGTGGCTTCGCTTTATCTGCTTTGGTAATTTATTTTATTTGATATAGTCGATGAAAACTTGGCTCCATGAGGTGTTGATTACCAAGATCTGAACGCCTTTAGCCCTTGAATTTCATGGGTTGTCTCACCGGTTGTTTGATAGAGGGAACTCGATAGCTCTTCTATGAATACGCCGGGGTGGAACCTTTGCTCTGTCGATCCGAGCTTGGCAAGGACATCTCTGCAATGTTGGAATCAAGGCAGACATGTAAAATTTCTAATCCTTGGAAATGTTTTTCAAGTTTCCGTATTTCAAGACAAAGAATAAGCACCCATGTTTTCTTTTGTGCAATCCAAATCTTTGTTTACTTGGTTGATGACTATCATTGAATCGCCATATACGAGTAATCTCTTTATTCCGAGGGTAATTGCCACTCGTCGAGCCCGTGGATGAGGGCTTCATATTCTCGCTTCATTATTTGTTGCTTGCCATAATATCTCAAGGACGTACTTGAGTTGTTTTCCTTCCGAGAAATGAGGAGAACGCTTTTGACCGGCTCCGCCTAGTTTTAGTGACCCATCAAAGTACATCTTCCAAAGGGTCAAGGATTGTATCCGATAAAGGTCATGAATCTCATCCCACTCGGCCACAAAATCGGCAAGGGCTTGAGATTTGATTGCTTTCCGTGGGGTGAAGTCGATGTTAAGAGCTCCAAGTTCAATCGCCCACTTTGATATCGTCCCCATCGCATCTACATTGTGTAAGATGTCTCCGGCGGGAAGTCTGTCACCACGGTAATCTTGTGGCTTTCAAATAGTGGCTAAGCTTGCGTGAGGTGATAAGTAGAGCGTAGAGTAGTTTTTGTACATGCGGTACCGGATTTTGATTCAGATAATACTTACTGATGTAGTATACGGGTCGTTGTACTTTATACACGTGTCCTTCTTCTTCTCTTTCTCGACTATTGTCGTCTTGACTCTGACGATGAGTCGCCGCAATGTATAGCATCATATCTTCGTCTTTCCTTGGGGGTGTGAGAATTGGTGAGGATGTGAGATATGCCTTAAGTTTCTTGAAAGCTTCGTCGGCCTCCTTTGTCCATTCAAACTTGTCTGTCTTCTTTAGTAGTTTAAAGAAAGGTAACCCCTTTTCGCCGAGTCTTGATATGAAACGGTTGAGGGCCGCCATGCATCCTGTTAGTTTCTGTACATCTTTGATACTTCTAGGTGGCCCCATTTCTGTTATAGCTCGAATTTGCTTGGTGCTGGCTTCAATCCCGCGCTGACTGACCAAAAATCCGAGTAGTTGTCCTGAAGGAACTCCGAATACACATTTATTTGGGTTCAACTTCCATCTCCATCTCTTCAAGTTTTCGAATGTTTGCTCTAAATCTTCAATCATAGTGTCTGGGTTCTTTGTTTTCACCACTACATCATCCACGTATGCCTCCACATTTTCACCGATTTGATCCCCAAGGCAAGTTTGGATAGCTCTTTGGTATGTGGCACCGGCATTCTTTAGTCCAAACGACATGGTCTTGTAACAGTAAGCACCGAACGGAGTAATAAAAGATGTCTTGCTTTGGTCTTGTTCTTTTAATGCGATCTGGTGATACCCTGAATAGCAATCGAGAAAGGATAGTAGTGCAGACCCCGCTATCGAGTCGACTATCTGGTCAATGCGTGGTAGCCCGAACGGATCTTTTGGGCAATGTTTGTTGAGATCCGTGTAGTCGACGCACATACGCCACTCGTCTGTGTTCTTCTTCTGCACAAGGACCGGGTTTGCTAGCCAGTCCGGATGAAGGATTTCTCTGATGAATCCGGCTGCCATCAGTTTTGTGATTTCCTTTTTAATCGCTGCCTTTTTGTCGGGTGAGAATCGTCGTAGCCGTTGCTTTATAGGCTTGGAGTTTTCATTAACATCAATTCTGTGCTCAGCCAACTCTCTTGGGACACCTGGCATGTCGGCCGGCTTCCAAGCGAAGATATCTTTATTGTCCCAAAGAAAGTTGGTGAGCGCGAGTTCCTATTTTGCCGAGAGGTGAGCACTGATGGTTGCTGTCTTGGAGGTATCGCCGGTGCCCAAGTCGATTTGCTTGACGTCGGCTTCTTTTGGTGGTGTGATGATGTTTGGGCTTTTTAGCCGTATTTCTAATTCTTCTTGGCTCATCTCCGCAACAATTGTGGCTATTTCTTTTCTTCCATTGTCGGCTTATGCTTTGGCCACAATTTGGATTGCTGAACGTCATGATCAAAAGCACGCTTCAAATCGCTCAAGAGAAAGGATACCGTTGGGTCCCGGCATCTTAAGCAATAAGTACGGATAATGTGGTATTGCCATGAATTTTGCCAATCTTTGGAGTCCGAGGATTGCATGATATGATTTAATCGAAGTCTGCGACCTCAAATTTGATAAACTCGTTCGGTAGTTCAAGGAGTTCCAAAAGTAACGGGTAAGTAACTTGTCCGAGTGGCATGGCTGCTTTGCGTACTATTCCGTAAAAAGGAGTGCTTGTTGGTGTAATCATCCCGTGAGTTGTAGTCCCATCTTCCTTAGTGTTTCGAAAAGATGATGTTGAGTCCAGCTCCCCGTCGATTAGTACTTTGGTGACAGATCATCATAAGCAATAGTTGGGTCTAGAACTAGTGGGTAATGGCCTCGTTCCCTACGCTAGTCCATTGGTCTTCTCTTGAAAATTGGATTGGATATTGTGACCAATTGAGATATCTTGGTGTAGCCGGGTTCTGCCGTCATGATAGTCCGTAGTGCTAGTTTTTCTTCATGTTTGCTTCGCAACTGGAGCCCCGAGAAGATCACCGCTACCGCTCCCTGGGTTTTTGAAATCCTTTGTCCTCGTGGTTGTCTTCATCTTTCTTCCGATTGTCCTCTTTGGTGTTCTCCTTACTATCTTTTCTTGTGTATCGATCATTGAAAGTGTAGCAGTTTCCGATGGTGTGTCTCCCGTTAGGGTGCAATGGGCAACGTATGTTTTCAATGTCATCATATCTTCTGGGTTTGGAAAACTTTTTTGATTTGTCGGCCATTGCCACGGTATTGTCTGGTCTACGTTTTCTTTCTTGATGTCTGCTATTTCGATGATTTTGCCTGTTCGGGTTGTCCTGGTTGCTTCTATCCGGGAACCTTTCTCGTGTTTTTTCTTCTGCAGTAATCATTTTTTCTACTGTTCATCTGAACTCTTCATTGTTTCTCGGATTTTCTTTGCAGAAGTCTTGAAATTGCCACCTAGCCATGATTCCGTGAGAGAAAGCTTCAATTACTTCTCGTTCGGTGATGTCATGCACTTGAGCCCGCAGTTCGCCGAATCGTCGATAGTAATTTCTGAGACTTTCGCCCCCCTTTTGCTTGAGTCCTTTCAGTTCTACATGAGTGATCGGGTGTGTGATGATACCCGCGAAATTTTCACAGAAAGCTCTTTGCAAGTCTTCCCAAGTTCTGATCGACCCTGGGTTCAATTTATCGAACCATTGGAGGGGCATCGCTTCCAGTGCCATGGGAAAGAACAAGGTTTTGATATCATCGTCTCCTCCGGCTAGTTCAATTGATTGTGAATATATTCTGAGCCATTGTCTTGGTTCGGTTTTGCCATCATACTTGGAGTGGTTAGACGGTTTGAATTTGTGAGGTTATCGTACTGATGCCAACCTGTTCGCAAAACAGGGGAATCTGTCGTGCGTTCCGGCTTCTTTGAATTCGGATTCGGCTCCTTCTTCTGGCCAAGTGTTGTTTTGATGGGAATAAGTCTGCGAGGCTGTCTGGGTAGGCACCCTACTCCTGGTCTTCCTTGGTTGTTCAAATTGGTGGCCTCGATTATGTTCCTTCCTACTTTCTCCGTTATGGCTTCCACCTGGCCCAAGTCTTTTGAAAGCGGACTTCCTTTGATTTTGATCTTCTTGCCTGCGGGTTGTTGATCTGGCGGGTAGTCTCGATCGGGCTCTCTCTTCATGCGTTCTTGGGATCGTCGACCGGAGCAAGTCCTAGAGCTGTTCGTACTTCTCTCCGTGATGTGAAGTTGCCCTGAGTTCTTCTAATGCTTCTCGAATCTTATCGTAAGGCATATTCACCGTGTGTCTTTCTTTGGCTTCTTGTTGTGATTTTTTTATCGTATTCAGCCAACTCTGACTCGTATCTGGTCCAGGCTTCTCTACGTTGCCTAGCGCGGTGTTGGCGCCCTTGCTTCAACTTGTTTTTCCTTTCTCTAGCCTGTCTCTGACTCTCGGTTTCTCCATCGTAGCCCTAGGCAAAGGGTGATATGTTGGACTCTGATTCATCTGATGACCTGACATCGGGTGCTTCTGGGGGATTTAATGGTGACCGAGGACGTCGAACCATGAGCACCTCCCGTGCGTGAGCCGTTCCGTTATTGGTGTTAGTTTTCATACTGTCGGAGTTGCTGATGACTTTAGTAGGTGCCTCGATGTCGCAGATCAAGTCTCCTTCTTGGTAAGGTAGAATAGCTGTTGTTGTTGTGCCAACTAGTTGGGTTCCGCTATCTTCAGGAACGGAACACGCCGATGGATGATAAGATTTTGCGATGATGTTATCGTTAGCACGAGACCCTCCCGAGCTCCCCGCTCGCTGGTATCCCAAGCATTGGATTGAAAGACCTTTCGAATCGTCCGATAGGATTTTGTCATGTTGTCGAGCCCAAATGGAAAAGAACTCGACCTTTTGAAAGAACTCGAGGATAATCCGAGTTGTTTTTTTGGGTTGTGCTCGAATCCTCGCCAAAAAAGAACTCGGTTTCTTGAAAGCACTCGAATAAGACTTCATCTCGGACACGGAGCTTGAATTCAAGTCGGATCGCGTGAGCCGTGAAATCTTATTCAATCGGGTATTATGAGTCATGGATCTTCTCCGGTGAGCTGATCCGTCGTGGTTGTCGAAATAGGAAATTCTTCATGATGATCCGGATCTTTGAGGAGATGGCTTTGAAGCTCGCCAGTAGTTGTCCGCCTCGCAGATCCATGAGCCAAGATGAAAGTTAATCCCGTCGGAAGATCATAAAGTTATCGAGGTCCATCGAGCTCTCGGATGCAAAGTCGCCGAAATCCCTACCAAGCGCGCCACCGCCGATGTTTCACCACCGATAGCCTGCCATGGGGGTACCCGGGGCAGTATGTTCGGGCTTCGACGTATGCTGAACTCGATGGTAAACGCAAGAGACAGTCGATTTATCCTGGTTCAGGCCCTCGATCGTAGATCGAGTAACGACCCTACGTCCAGTCGGCGTTAGCCTTTGCGTTGGATTGATTATGAAGTGTTATGTTGTACAATTGTCCTCTTCTCTCAGGAGCCCTGCCCTCCTTTATATAGTCAGGAGGCCAGAGTCCTAGTCGATTTACAATGAGATTTCCTAGTAGGATTACTTAATAGTTCTACTACTAAGATTACATGGGAAGAATCCTAGTTGAACTAGATCTTCTCTCTCCCTTGCGGGGTATCCTGTGGGTCCCGCATCGACATGCCCTTGCAAATGTCCCCATGTGGCATTATGGATTTACGCCTTGCTTCCTACATATTCTCCCCATTACATAGGCAATCCATAATCCACTATCCTCCTTTTCTCAGACTATTACCACTTGTAAATTATTAATGCTTGCTTTTGGTCCTCTAAATTCTCCCCCTTTGGAATCAAAACACCGAAAAGGAAGACATTAGTAGCACAAGGGAGGGTCAAACTTTGTGAACCTTTATGTGTAGAGTGGAATAGGTCACAAAATTTGACTCTCACATTATATAGATTAAGCTCCCCCTAAATATATGCATACATATGGTAGAAAGCAAGGCATATGCATATTTGGCAAATTATTGCTCCAGGGAATTTAATCTATATAATGCATGGAGAAAGCATATAAATATCAAAATAAAATCAACATGATGATATCGGTTTAGAAATACCACATGTGGAAACCAATTTGATTTCTACCACTGGCAATAGGTGGTGGATATTTGAAGTATGATGCTCAACTCCGGGGACTCCATTTTCCTTGCAATGAGAGACTACAACACACATGATAAGCTTGAAAAGGTGTTAGTCTCAAGGCATCCAACTTGTAGAGTAACCTCCCCCTAAATTTGTGCACACAAGTGTGGGATACTTGTAGTTGTCATGCACATTGATTTTAGAATCAATAATACCACTTGAAATATGACATCTCATGAAGATGATATTCGGGAGAAATTATCTACAATTTAGACTTTGGCACATATTAGATGAACAACAAAAGACAAGCTATGTGCCGTGCTCCTAAACAATTTTAAACCATGTAGGTTTGCTCCAAGGGTTAAGAATGAAACCGAGCAAGCCTACCATAAGATATACCTAGTGTATGCATGACAAAAGATATAAGCATGCAAATGCAAACATAGGCATGAAAAGTAACTAGATGCTACAAGATGCCAATTTGTAAGAAATACTACTTGTAGGAAATACAAATTGATACTACTTCAAGGAAATTGAATCTAGTTACCTAACACGGAAAGGAGAATTTGGGTCCATAGTATTCACTAACCAACTTGGCAATGATTTTGTCTATCATGATGCACCCATACTTTGCCAAGTCTCTAAATTCCCCGAAGTCCATTGGACTTCTTACTTCCCTTTCGGGATCCAAACCTTCTTGGTGCTCTTCATATTGGAAATGATTTCCTTTGGCACCCAAAAGCGTTTGACCCCATTGTTGGCTTGCTTGTTCACCTTGATGGCCACCACCTTGTCATTTTTCTTCTTCTTCAAGAGATAAGGTGTGGAGGCCTTCTTGTCCACCTTGTTGGTGTAGGTGTTGGAGAGCTTGCTTGTTACCTTTTTCTCTTTCTTCTTTGCTCCTCCCCCATTCTTTACCATGCACTCATAGGACTTGTGGCCTTCCTTGTGGCAAATGTAGCAACCCATGGTTTGTCCTTCATCAAGCTTCTTCACTCCCTTGACGGTGTTATCTTGATGAAGTTGGGCTTACTTCGTCTTACCTTTCACTTGAGTCAAGTCCTTGGTGAGGCGAGCTACTTCTTGCTTGAGTTGCTCATTCTCCTTTGCAACCTCTTGTGTGCATGTATCTACAACAACTTTCTCAACACAAACTTGGTTGCACAAAGATGAGTCTAAACATAAGTCACTACAAGAAGTCAAAGCATCCTTTTTAGGCATGTTAAAGATAGAGCTTTTCTTTTTAGATGCCTTGGTGGGGGTTGTACTAACGGCTTCAAGATTAGCAACTTTATTAGTTAGCTCATCACAATGTTTGCACATAGTTTCTATTTTAGCAAGCAAACTTTTATAAGCATCTTGTGAGCTAGCTAACTTTTCTCTTAATCTTTCATTTTTCTTTACAAGTTGCTCATCATTGATTGTGCATGCATTTGTTGTTGCACTAGCCTTAAGTTGCTCAATTTTAGTAGATAGTTCAACATTGAGATTAGCAAAGTTCTCATATTGTTCAAGTAAAGTTTTGTATGCTTCTTGTGAACTATTTAGCTTTTCTTTTAATTTTTCGAGCTTCTTTTGTTGACTAGTGCAAACTTTAGCATAATTAAGATTTTGTTGCACAATTTCATCATAAGAAGGCATTTTATCATCACTATCACTATCACTAGAGGATGAGCTTTTGTTACCTCGTGCCATAAGGCACACATGAGAAGAGCTTGATGATGAGTGCTTGCGCCCTCGCCTCTTATGATGGTGTTCTTCTTCACTTGAAGAATCATCCCATGACCTTATTGATGTGAGGGCTTGATTCTTGCATGCCTTCTTCTTTGTCTTGGGTGTGGGCTTCTTTGGACAAACTTCCACAAAGTACCCTAACTCGCCGCATCCATAGCATCCTCTCTTTCTTTGCTTATTTCTTTGATTGGTAAAAATGAGATCTTAGATTTGGATGGGCACACCCTTGACATTGAGTCTTTGGATCATCTTCTCCACCTTGTTGATTAGTTTGATTGATTCTTCATCAAGGTCAGAGGTGGAGGAGAAAGATTGATCATCATCACTTGAATCTTCATCATCATCATCCCCATCTTCTTCTTCATCTTCACTTGAGGAGCTTGAGCTTGAGCTTGTCTCAACTTGCTTGCCCTTCATCTTCTTTTTCTCGCTACATGCGAGAGCTTTTCCTTTGCTTGATAAAGAGGCTTCGTCTTGACCCATCTTACATGATATTTCAAATGCCACTATCTTGCCAATGACTATGCCCGGGGTCATGGTGCTCAAGTTCTCCATGTTGTGAAGGATGGTGATGATGCTTGCATATTTCTTTTGTGGTAGCACAGAGATGATCTTCCTCACGATGTCCGCATCATCTAGCTTTGTTAATCCTATTGAATGGAGCTCATTGATAATTAGATTCAAATGAGAATACATATCATGAACAAGCTCATCATCATTCATTGTAAAGGAATCATAATTTTGTTTAACTAGACAATGTTTTTGCTCACGGATATTAGATGTGTTGTCATGGAGCTCTTAGAGTTTCAACCAAATTTCATGTGCCGTATTTAAAGTGAACACTTGGTTAAACACATCCACACTAAATGATTCAAACAAGCAATTTTTAGCTCTAGCATTGAAATGCATTTCTTTTTCATCACTCTTTGTGGGTTTTTCGGGATTCTTAATGTGTTTCATCCCGTCACGAGTGACTCTCCAAACACCCAAATCAACCACCTCAAGGTAGCAAGCCATTCTAGCCTTATAATATGGGAAGTTAGTGCTATTAAAGTGCGGAGGCCTAGAGGTATCCATCCCAACCACTCTAAATAGCGTCGGCTCAACGGTGGTTAAGCCAAAGGTCCAAATTGAGCCAACCGGCTCTGATACCAATTGAAGGGGACCGTGACGCCTAAGAGGGGGGTGAATTAGGCAACTTAAAATTCTAACTCTAAACTATGGCCTCTTTTTCAAACCTTAGCAAAACCTATGCAAAAGATAAACTATCTAAATATGCAACTACGGTTTTGCTAGTGTGTTGCTATCTCTACCGCAAAAGGAGCAATGTAATCAATGTAAATGCGAAAGCTAAAGAGCAAGGTAGAGATATACAAACTCCTATCGACGACTCCGTTATTTTTACCGAGGTATCGAGAAGCGTGCAAGCTTCCCCCTAGTCCTCATTGGAGCCCCTCGCAAGGGCCAAGCTCCCGGTCGGGTAACTCCGTGGATAGCCTCGGGCCTTCCCCACGCGCAAGTGGGTCTCCGACGTGCCTTCCAGCAAACCTCTCATGTATGCTCTCCGCCGTCTTCACTATCAAGCTTCCGGTTGAAACGCCACGGGCCTTGTTCCCTCTGGTACACAGTGGCGGCCACACCACAACCGCGGTTGGTGTGATCTCGCAAGACTACAAGCCCCTCCGATGTACAATAATGGTGCGCGCAAGCACCGAGTGGTAAGAGGTATGCAAACCTCACTAAACACTAGGCCTAAACCTAGAGCAAGCGCATAAGCGGTGGTCTAACCAACCTAAGCACTTCGCAAAGCACCTACGCTAATCACCTAATGAAACACTAAGCACTATGCAAGTGGAGATCACTAAAATGGTGTATCAACACCCTTGGTATGTTTCCTCAGCTCCACACTTCTCATTTTGTTGGTTGGGGGTTGTATTTATAAGCCCCACTGAGAAAGTAGTCGTTGGCGACGAAATCCCGCTTTTCTGCTACTGACCGGACGCTGAAGTCATCTTGATCAGACGTGTTCGGTCGTGCTGACTGTTGGAGCCACGATCAACTGATCGGACACTGTCAGTGTCCGGTCACCTACCACCGGACACGTCCGGTCGTAGTTTTGCCGCTCTGGAACCTCTCTGTACTCGACCGAACTCTGCTGTCCTACGTCTGATCGATCTGCTATCAGCGTCCGGTCCAGTGTCCGGTCATGCCTGTTGCTGACCCTCTTGATCAGAGCGTCCGGTCACTTTCTTCCAGCGTCCGGTCACTTCTGTGAGCTCATTTCTTCGCGATCTTGCGTACGGCTTGGTTCCTATCTTCATGCTTGGACTTTGCTTGATATCTTGGGTCTTCTCTTATGCTTCTAAGGTCTTGCTTATGGTGTTGATCATCGGATCATCACGTCGCCTTCGTCTAAGTCACATCTTGCATCCTATTGAACTACAAAACAATCACTTGCAAATTCATTAGTCCAATTTGGTTATGTTGGTCATCAAACACCAAAATCCTAAGTAAATGGGCCGAGGGTCCATTTTCCTTACAGTGTGCACTTGCCCACAAGTGGTTAAGTTCCAAGAACAAGGTGTGTGTGTGTGTGAACCCATTTATTTCTTATCTAGTCTTTATGTGGTCTACTTGTGTTGTAGTCTAACACAATTGTGGTTATAGGCAGTCTTGAAGCAGAACAAGTGAAACCATGTAAAAGTCATGTACCACCAGGTTGCAGGATCTCGCTCCTATGTTGCCCACCTGCAAGCATATGTAAGTAATGGTTGTGTTACTCTTTTTATATCAAATATGCAATGCCTTTTGTATCAATAGAAAGGCATGTGCAGTTTTAACAGAAGGACAAAAATAGGAAGGACGCAGGACACGATCAAGAAGTGCTCATTGAAGAACATGATCAACCTCATAAAGATGTTGATACAGTGGGAATGTTCAACAACTTCCATACCAGTAGCGACATGGGACTGAGCGATGCTACAAGAGAAGCAGTGGTAGGTATCTTCATTTGCTTTCCTTGAAATCTATTGAAGCCATTGGCATAAAAGAAGGAAAAGTAGGAGGAGCCTAAAGTAGCACCATCATTTTGAAGTTGTAATGTTACAACAGTTAATATGTTACTAATGCATTGTGCTTATGAATCTCTATCGGCAGTAGGCTGAGGAAGACCTATGCATTATTTGTAATAAAATAATCTCTTGGTTCTGCAATTTAAGTCCTCTTCCTAATGTTTACTCTTTGGTTTTAGCAGGAAGCTATGGAAACTATACGGGCAAAATCTATTGCTGATGTTGTTTATAAGGTCCTCTCCTAGGCCACCGGCAACACCTTTTCTTTGAAGAATGCTGGTATCATGACAAGATGCTCTAGACTTTGGGAACAGCTTGCTGCTCAATAGGAAGGTTCAGCTGTCCTCGCCGAAGAAGTGGATCAACTGAAGAGGAAGGCAGAAAATACTGATAGGGAGTTTGAGGAGTTCAAGAAACAGCAACAGGAGGAGTACAATAAGCTCTGTGAGCATATCATGCTCTTAAGCGCTGGTAACTCTCAGTCTTGTTGATGCAGTGAACATGTAGTTTGTTTGTTGTTTTGATGTAAACTTTTGGTGGCTAGATACGTGAACTCTGTCAGTGGTTTGCTACTAAGCTGAACAACTATTATTTGATTCAGGTTCAATATAATTATGCATGTAGTCATTTTGTGTAGCAGTGTAGATCTAAAATCATTTTTTCTGATGTAATTATTGGTGTGCACATGGTAGATCCGGCATAGGCACGTTGTTAAATAAGAATCTAAAACATGGATGAAATAGTGAATGACATGTGTAAGAGCTAGGACAGGACACGTGGGCCAATATAAACCAAATACGTGGTACAAATCCGTCCTGCCATATGTCGAATCAGAAAAAGACATGTGGGTAGCTCAGGGCGCAACACATAGCCCAATAAAATACTGACACGCGGGCGTACAACATCGAGACACATGGTTGAGTAAAAGAAAGACACATGGGGTATTGTTGTCATGCCACGTGGACCAATAAAAATACAACACATGGTCCAATGAATAAGTGACACGTGACCCAACCACAACACGACACGTGCACCACTAGAAAACTGACATGTGGAACAATAGGGCCTGATACGTGGTCCAGTAAGAACCTAAAATGTGCAAGAACCAGAGATGGCCATGTTGTGCAATAAGAAGGTGACACGTACCCGAACCATCTCCAACGGAAGCAACCGCCAGCGTGGCTTCCCCCTACCACGCATGCCAAAACAGTTCTATGATGGTCAGTTTTTGTCATAGATCTCTCCAATTCTATGACAATTTTCTAGATTCGTCATAGATGTTCAAGAATGATGCGACTTCTACGACGAACCATTTTTCATCATAAATTCGTCATAGAACTGAAATTATGACAAATTTGGCTCCTTCAATGACGAAAGTTGTTCGTCATAGAAGTGGATATTCCTAGTAGTGAGTGCAGGAACAAATAAGTAAAAGATAGATCAGAATGGGCCAAATGTGTTGGGTGGTATAGCCCTAGGTCGACCAACCCACACATGGCCACCATTCATGCAAGGTAACCCACTCAAAATTCATCACACATGTTGCACTAATGTCGATTCACACCAAGAGTTGAAATGAAGCCAATTGGAAACACATGGCCTCATTGGCGCATCCAATAGAACAAAAGGACTTCAACTATGTCCGACTCGCTTACCACACATAAAATGGACCGCAAATCAACTCACCAACGGAAGATGGGTGGCAGACCTAGCAGGGAAAGGTCGAGCGACCCCAATGAGGTTAGGCTACCCCCTATTACACCAAACCTTCGAGAGTCACCTCGAATACCTACCAATTGGTATGATAAGTTACTTGGAGCCACAGATGCACCATGGCAATGCATCCAAGGGTCGACTAACATAAGTGGAGGTCGCCTGACCCCACTTGTTAGTTCCATCGACTCCAACTGGCCTATAGATACCAGTGTTGCACCACTCTTGAGGCACAGAAGCAAGGTGAAATATAACACCCTAGGTGTTAGGCTTGCATAATTGCACTTGCATTGCATGAGCATAAGCATCATCCATTCATGCATAAGCATTTCCATATGAAACATTGCTATGAAACATGTGAAACATTCTATTGTTCTTTTATGTTTCATTGTATGTATGCTTTATGATCATGTGTGATTGAGTGCTAGTGGTGGATGTTGGTCACTAAAATCCCTTAGCTACACTTAGGATACTTAATGAAACAATGTTCATGTAGATCATTTCACCTAATCAAGCCCCAAAGTCATGATGTGTTTAGTTTGACTTAGGGAACCAATTTGTTTGACCTTTTATGAACTACAAGTTAGAAGCTTTGAATGGCTGAGAAACCTAAAGCAAAGTTGTAGAAAATTATATATGGAACAAACTTTGTTTAGAGGCCAAGTCATGAAAATGTGTGGAACAGTCCCAAACATGGACCACAAGTCAGATTTGGGTGCTGATTCAGCACTTAGAAAATTTTCTAAGTCCTAGGTGCCACACGGTTTCCATGTACCTATGTTTGGGTTGATGTAACTGTGATTCTTTGTGAATTAGCTGATGGTTTCTATAGAACAATTGTAGCTCTATCATAGCTCTACAACTTTTATTCTAGGAGATTTTGCTAACTCGTTGTAGATTAGGAATTAGGAGGGTATGAAATCGGGCTGTCAGGCGCTGATGCTGGCTCTGATGGCCGCCGAGCTCACATCGTCGTGGCCGACAGAGCACTAGCCGCATGCGCCATTTGGCTCATTAGGCAGCAACAGCCAACAAGGCTCCAGCGACGCGTCCAACCAACCACAGCGTCGGTCATTCCCTCTCGCTCGCCTCCTCACTCTTAGCTGCTCACCACGCTAGCCATCGCCATCACAGTAGCTTCGCCGAGCTCGCACACGCTCACTGCTGCCCCATTCTCAAATCCACTACACTCACAGCTTCGTCTTGCTCTACTCTACCATTCCCATCTAGCCGCACTCACAATCGTGCCCTTGGTAAGCCGTATTTCTTGTTGCGCCACCACGGGTGCGTCCCCGCCGGAGTTCCGCCATGGCCATGTTTCCTCGCTACACCTCTTGCTTCTCTCTTCCCTGTCCTAGAACTGCCTCTAAGCTGTAATACTCAAGTACAGCACCGATCCCATGCTATTGTTCGGTTCCGCTGGAACACGCCACTGGCGCCGCCGTGGTCGCCATGCCCGCCGTGGCATGCGAGTTTGCCGCAACGCAGCTTCTCCACCCTCTCGTCCTCCTTTTGAGCATGCCAAACAGAGCAACCCTAGGTCTAGTTATTGGCAAGACGGAGACCCTTGAGTCGCTGCCATTTAGTCGGAACGGCGACCTCGCCGTTGAGCTCTGTGCGCCGCCGTGCAGCAGTGCATGTGGCCGAGCTCACCCGTAGCTTCCACCGAGTCCTAGATACCTCCAGAAGCTTCGTTGGACCTCCCCAAAGCCTAGGAAGCCATTGCATTGCCAAGCCCTGCCCGGAGATGGCCGGCGTACCACCGCGCCATCGCCGCCGTCTGCCATGGTCGTCGGTGAGGAGTTCCCGTGCTTCTTTCGGCCATGCAAGACCATCACCGGGTGCGGGCGGAAGAGTAGATCACGTTGGTGTAGACACTACCGCCGGCAAGCACGCCGGTGGCGAGAAACCATCGGCCGGACCTCTCCCCTGTCTCTGTCTCTCTAGCGTGTGGGGTCGACCTACGGGTCTCGCCTGTCACCCTCTCCATTAGGGTTTTTGTTGTGTGTTTTCACATATTTCTCAC
Organism: Miscanthus lutarioriparius; assembly: GCA_904845875.1. Taxonomy (NCBI): domain Eukaryota; kingdom Viridiplantae; phylum Streptophyta; class Magnoliopsida; order Poales; family Poaceae; genus Miscanthus; species Miscanthus lutarioriparius. The sequence continues at coordinate 27,986,934 of CAJGYO010000002.1, forward strand.
TTGTTTTGGGAAATTCATATTTGAGGCTCTAGGACTCCAATTGAGGTCACCCAAATTTTGTTGGGATGCTTATGAAGTGTCGAATGTGGTAAAATTATAAACTGGACATGCTCTGTGAATTTAATTTGAGAATTAAATAAATCTACAAAGGTGCTCTTTATTTGTGTAGAAACTTGTGGATTTCATAGCCGGAGTTCTAGTGCTCCATTAATTGTGAAATTTTTATAGTGGACTGTTCTTGATATGCTTAAGCTAGGATAAAATTCCAAGTCTAGTGCATGCTTAATAATTTAGTTATAGATTTCTTTAGAAGCTACCCTATATCCTTGTGCTATTTTTCATGGTAAAAATATGTATCTTTTGAGCATGAAACTTTTTGTGCAGTGTTATTATATTATGATGAAGCTAAGAAAAATAGGAATTCTATTGTTTGACACTTTTCAATAGGGTTTCATATTTATGCTATTTTAAGCCCTGCTAGCTTGTCATTTTTGTGTAGGATGTTATACTTGTTCAAATACTCTGAAATTTATGCAGTAGACTATTGGGAACATGTATAAGCTACTGTAATTTTTGTTGAATTTTCTGTACACTTTGGCTAAGTATTTATTATTTAACCTAAATATCTAAATAAATTAATAACGGCATGAAAAGAATTTATTTAGGAATGGCCACTATGTTTTCTAGTGTTCATTTGATGTATGTTAACTGTTGGTAACATTGGTAGTGCTCATGGTAATATCCTTGTATGTAGTGAAATATTATTTTCACTATTATTCACTTATAATGACTTTCTGGATAGATTTTATAGTTAAGCAAATTAACTGGTGAAGATGAAGTTTGCTATGAATCTTGTCTATAACCAAGTTGTAGATAACTCACTTAACTAGCTTCTGTTAAATTTTCATGGCATTTGGCCAAATAGTTTATGAGTTATGCTTGTTCAAATTTGGTCTTCAGAAATTATAGCTCTCTGGAATTTCTGGACCAGATTTGATAAATGTGCCAGTTTGACCTTGTTAACTTGAGAATCATGCTGAGATGTTTAAATATTAATTGTATACAATCTTATAAGCTTTCCAGATTGTCTTATTGCATGTCTTTTGGATTAGTACAACTCCAGTTGTGAGTTAAACTAGCAGCTATTGTCTGTAGCCTTGAATCTTTGAATGCAGTGAATGACTTGTTTGCTTTATATGAGTTGATGTGATGATTTAGATGCTTAGGCTAATTAAGATAAATTGTTACTTGTAGGTGCTAGACCTCTTACTGAAGATGAATAACTTTATCTTAGGTTGTTAGAGCTTGGTGAGTGTGTAGTTCTTGTTTTCTAAAAGAGATATGCACCTACTCAGTAAAATAGATGTTAATCTTGTATTATCGTGTCATTCATGTGTCCATCTATACATGGCTATTCATTTCATCATCACTTTCCATCTCTTGTGCATGCATGACTCTTATTCTATGCATATGCATGCAATAGGTGTTCCGGAGGGAGTCACGCTTCTGGAATTCGAGCAAGGACTTCCGGAGGAGCAGCAGCAAGCTCAGGAGACGGAGGTGCAGGCCCCAGAAGAAGGAGCCAACAAAGAAGAAGTTCTTGAGTGTCCCGATCACCAACCATCCTTTTTTCTGAAAGGCAAGCCTCGAAGCATTCTAAGTCTTCTATGTTTTGAAAATGATTACTTTGAGTATCTTTATATGTTTGATGCATTAAGTGATAGAAACTGGATGCAAACACTTGTTGCATATATATCTATTCCTTGTCCAGTAAATGTATCCTGAATCCTATTTAGGTCCAAGAGGGAATCAAAGCTTAGCCTTGCTTAGACCGGTAAAGTCAGGTGATTTCCTGTCACCTGCAAGTTAGGGTGATGCCTAGTCACGGTTGGCTATATTTGCTATCGTGGAAAATAACCATGTGTTAATAATGAATTGAGACCGGGTGGGATGTCGATAGAGAAGCAACAAGACAAGGAGGTCTTGGGTGTGGATCTATCCCCGTCTATGTCGGTTAAGGACCGATTCGTTGTACGTCCTTATGTCATGTTGAATGCATGCCTATCACTTAGTTGGTTGGATAACTCGTTCCGACCATGAAGCCAAGTAGCTCAACTTAGGCCGGAGGGCCAGGAAGTGAAAGTGCGCACTCTAGCGGTAGTAAGGATGTACGGGGAGCCATTGGCATAAGTCCAAAGGTGAGATTGACCACCAGGCAGAGTGGATTCCCTGAGAGTGCGGTGCTGCTCGGAACCACGAATTTATTCCTGAGTTGTACCAAAGGTGACCCGAGGCAACCACTGATCAGGTTGATTGAGTTTGTGTTAGGAATAATTCCCCGGCTGGGTAGGAATCGATTTGAATCGCCGTCTCTCCCGGATAGTGAGAACTTGACTAAGCAGTGGCAACGTAGATACACTAAATTGAACTTGATGGTTATAATGATGATGATGATGTTACAACATTAGACCAGATATGGTTACTAATGTTTGGAGTTAATCAATTGCTTGCTCTAGTATAGGTGCTAATCTAGATGACAGGTTAATATTGATAACTTGTTGCTTAATTAATAATTTAAGTTATGCTCTTGTATCATTAAAGCTTTTATGCAAAATGGTTGTCAAGCAAGATCCACCGATAAAGCCTGGCATACTCCTTGGTGTCATTTATTTTTGGTTTGCGACGGGTAAGTCTAGCTGAGTACATTCTCGTACTCAGAGTTTATTCCCTCTTATTGCAAATGACGTGCTTTATAACGGCTACTGCAAGTATTGTCTCTACCCTGTGGGGGATGAAGACTAGATCATCGGCATGATCTTCTATGTTATCTTATCATGTTGCTTTTGTTGGATATGACTATGGAACTGGTTTGTATTTGAACTAAGTGTGTGTGATGGTCTCAAACTACTTTGCTTCCGCTATTTGTAAACTCGTGTTGTAATAACTATATGAACTCCGATGTATGAGATACCTGTGAACTACTTGTGAAATGTATGTAACATGTGGCTTGTTATGTTGAATCACTACGGTCTTGGTTGTATGCAAGTTGGTTTGAAATCCTTTGTGGTTTCAGTTGACTACCGGGTTTATATGGGTTCAAGTATGACGGTTTGATCACTCCGGTGATTGCTTGTATACTTGTGCTCTTATAAATTGGTCGGTTCTGTTACATGAAAGACTTGGAGTATATGGCGAAGCCATACCACTTTAGTCTTAGAAAATAGAGAAGGAGATACGGTTGTGAGTTTCCTCTTCCACTTGTACCTCAGTAGATGCATCTCAGGTTCGAGTGACATCCAGGATTATCTGTGCTAACTTTGATCATTTTGATTGATTAAGTTTAGTTCATATTGTTGTTGATGATGGGTTCACCACTCTTATAGAGTGCTCTAATCAACCATCAAGATATAGGTTATAGTAGTAAATATCTAGCATAGATGTGGTATATGGTCTATAGTTTACTTGAGGATACGTATGTCTCACAATTGTGTGGTAGCCACAGGTTGTGACAGTGACAACCATGTCTGATCTACATAATCCACCGTGTTTGGGCTGGTTTTTAAAACATAGGGCTCTTTGCGACATAGCTCAGCACCCTTCTCATCCCTTTTTGTTGTTGTATTTGGACTGTGCCCCAAAGTGAATAACCATATGCAAACTTATCTCAATTTCTTTAAAGTATCAACTTTAGATATCCTCTCTACCCCTTCATATTATTTATCCTTGTTTTTATCATAGGATGACCTTGATTCTTGGCTAATTCACTTCGTGTTCCCCATAAAAATTGATACCTTGGAATACTCCCGGGTGATTGCTACATTAACATTCGTACATTTGAGGATTTACCTGTCTGCCACATAAATGTCAACATATGCCAACCCAAAGACCAAGGTGGGCTTGGAATTCGTAACTTAAACATCAAGAACATAGCTCTTCCCTGTAAGTGGCTTTTCAAACTGACACAGATGGGACTTGGCAACAAATGCTATACAACAAATATCTAAGATCTAAGCCTCTCTCTCAAGTTCAACAGAACAATGGGGACTCATATTTTTATGCTAGCCTTATGAAAGTCAAACATGATTTTATCTGTTTTGGGACTTTATAATTAAAGATGGATCACAAGTTAGATTCTAGAAAGAAGGTAGCTGGGACAAACAATATCCTTGTTGATCACAAGTCAGATTCTAGAAAGAAGGTGGCTGGGACAAACAATATCCTTGCCTTTATAATGTAGCCCATCCACTAAAAATAGAATAATGTAGCAGACGTGCTAAATATCTCACCACCCATTCTATCATGGCGAAGGGACTTAATTGGGCATAAACAAATGTCTTGGAACATCGCTAATATTGTGTTAAGCCAAGAAGAAGAAGATTATTTTGCTAGAAGTTACATCCTAATGTACAGTTCTAAGTTAAATCACAATATCCGGCTATAATCCACAACGATGTCCCTAGTATTAATAAACGCCTATGGAAAATAAAAGCTCCATTGAAAATCATGGTTTTTATGTGGTATCTACATAGGAGGTAATGTTAACCAAAGACAAGTTAGCTAAATGTAATTGACAAGGCAACAAATAGTGTTGTTTTCTCACAAGGATAAGACAATTAAGCACATGTTCTTTGAGTGTCGTTTTTGCTCGTGTTGTCTAGTTTGTTATTCAAACGGCTTTAGACTTATCTCAACCACATACTGTTTCAAATATGTTTGGGACTTGGCTATAGGGTCTTAGTAATAAGCTTTGCTAAGAGCAGTAGCTATGTGTTAGTCACTATGGTTATGGTTATGGAGGAATGATGTGATCTTTGAAAACAAACATAATTCTTCTTTGCAGGTTAGTTTCTCAACTATACATTGGTTTCATATATGGACAACATCATAGGATTTGATTGCAGTGGCATCTTGTTGGATCTCTAGTAAGCCTAGAGGGAGGACGAATAGGCCTGTTAAAATAAAACTTGAACAAATGTCAAATTCTACCCGCGGCACTACCGCTCTTGGCGCGTGGCATTGCCGTGCTGCAACACTACCAAGCTAGAACAACGGCACTGTCGCACCTACAGAGAACTTCAAACCACAGTTCAAAATATGTGTATTAAAACTTAGATTCAAAAAATTACTGAGCTTCCTGCAGTTGTATGGATCATAGATCGACAGCTAGAGGTGGTAGGAGAAGCATAAGCAAGTAGATCGACCATAAACCGTAGAAATCACCTCAACAACAATATGAATAACAAGAATGTAAATCAAGCACACGGTGACACGATGATTTATCCCGTGGTTCAGCTCACCACCAAGGCTTGTCTAAGTCCACGTTGTTGAGGTTAGCCACTAAGGCTTAGGGATTTGCAACCTTTCCTTGTTCTCAAGTCAAGAGACTTAACTCTTGAGATGAGGGGTGATTTTACTAGCTTCAAGAGATGGTTACAAACCTCCCGGGGCTGCCACATAAATTGGCAAGCTCCACGGGCGACGCTCTAGCCGGCTAGGAGCCAAGCTCCAAGAGTAACAAACACAACCGCCGACCAAAACATGAACTAAGTGCTTTTTAGAGTTGGAAAATCAGTGGATCTGCTCTCTAATCGAATTTGGGACCTTTTTCTCTCAAGGATTGATGGGAAAATCACAAGGAAAAGCTTGAGAGCTTTAGGGCACCAATGGAAGAGAGAGAGGGTGAGCACGGAGTTGTTCTATGTCGTTCTAAAAGTCTGGGCGAGGAAGAAGACCATTGTGAGGATGAGGAAGAGGTATAAATACCTCCCCTGGTCCCAATGGTCAAATAAGTTGCAGCAGTGTCGCGCCCTATCTGCGGCAGTGTCGCTCTACGGCATAGCCGCGCTTCAGGTACGGCACTGCCACACCAAGCCAGACAGCAAAGGTTACTAGAGTGTTGAGCTGGCTGTCTTGGCTGAACTTTGAGGATGCTTTAGTGTAGGATTGAGCACTTGGTTGCACATGATGACTTAAGCATTGTGTCTCTCTTTATAGTACGATTTTTCCTATACTCAAATTCAAAAGTATAAAATGAAATAAACCTCCTTCGAGCTTGATGTCGTCATCTTTTGTAATTAGGGGCTCCTCCGTTATGTATAACATCCTCATTAGTGAATCTCCTGCTTGTCATCTCGATAAACCTCATTAGTTCTCTAATTGTGTGATCATTATCACCAAAACCCACAATTAGAGCTTGATTGCACTTACACATCTCAGCAATTGGTGTGGGTGATCAAGAAGTTTTGATCTAGGCATATGGATCAAAACATTTTAAAGCTATGCGTAGCCAGTCTACCGATCGAGTATTATTAGTGCGTCTGAATATTTTAAATCTTTCTAAGGTTATGTGTAGCCTAGTTATGCAGAGGTCGAGAGTGTTTTAAGATCCTTCTATCATCTTGATATAACGATCTTAGAATTAATTGAATTTTTCTTAATGAATAAAAGCTAGGGAGCCTTCTCTTTAGCACCCGATACTAGAGGTGCAATGGTATTATTTTTTTAAAAAAAGGTTCTTTTACCTTTCTGAATTATCGTCGTGGTCTTATTTTTCCTTTTGAACTTTAAAATCAGCCATCTTACTCTCATGACTCTCAAAACCGTTTAAATTACCTTTGTACCATGATTAGAAGTGGTTTTGGTTTTAAAAATCTAATATGATTTTTAACCCATGAAAAATGTCTTGATGCTTCTAATTTTTTAGAAAAACCTTAGAGATAGATTGGATCATGGCAAAGCCAAATAAAATATTTAAAGCTCATGAAAAAATATATATAAGCTTCCAAATTTTAAATTTATCTCTATAAAAAATAGGAAAATACCCAAAACAATGAGAATTTTCCAAAACATTTTAATTGGTGTCCAAAAGTGTTTTAAGAACTTTCCACAACAAAATATGAGATGCAACAGGCAACGATGCAACATAAATTTAATGCACGCTAAATTTATTCATGCCTGTTACATCCCATGCTCTTATTGTGAAAATCTTTTAATCGTGTTTAGACATCGATCACAATGTTTTGGGAGAAGCCTGCGTGCTACATCGAGAACTGGGATCGATCATGGGCACTTAACAGCGGTCCAAAGACTAAAGAAATTTGAGACGCAAATAGGAAAATTGGTTTGGACGACTCAAAGCACTCTGTTCGACATGTAATTTTTTGTCTTTCTATTTTGCAATAATGGGATTCAAAATAAGAAAGGCTTACACTACACTTCACATGGCTAATAAATAGAGTACAGTAACTGAACAGTACTACAGTATAGTATCATCAATAGCATAAAACAACCCTTATATAGAGCATGCCGTATTTTATTCATCAAATCAACACTGATGAGTATTTGTCTTCGATCAACGGACTAATGCCGCTCTGTCACGTCTTCAGGCAATCTGGAAAAGTTACAGCAAGCTTGTTGGTACCGATTGGCAAATAAAATAAAAGAAAAAACTCACCATACTTTCACTATCTATAGTATCTAACCTTAAGATGATTCTTGGCAAGATCAAGCAAAAACAGAGTATCGTTTTTAGTCTGCGTATATGCTTCGATCTTGTTCATCTCCTCAATGAATTTCTCAAGGTTCGGCCTGCCTTTGGTGATGTCATAGTTCCTAAGATGAGAATAGTATATCTGAACCCTTTCCAAAATTGTAACATACGCTATATCCGCCTGAAAGGAAATCGAGCATTAGAAAGAGTAAAAAATTTGGGCAATCCAAATGAAAGGAGAAAAAGCAAACCACATTTCAGGTCGTAAAGGCAGTGAGTTACCAAGGCCCTGTTTAGTTTCTTCTCTAAAGTTTAGTTCCTATTATATCGGATGTTTGAATATATGTATGGAGTATTAAATATAGACTAAAAAATAACTAATTGCATAGATTGCGACTACTTTACGAGACGAAATTTTTAAGCTTAATTAGTCCATGATTGGACAATGCTGTGCTACAATAAACATATGCTAATGATGGATTAATTATGCTTAATAAATTCGTCTCGCGGATTACTGAGGATTTATATAATTTGTTTTATTATTACTATCCAAACACTCATATATGATATCCTCATGTAACAATCTATATGACTCCCTTAAACTTTACCCCTAAATTTAAACACCACCAAGCTAAAATTGGTCCGGGAAGAACGAGCCGTCCTTGAACTTTGTCAGCTCAGCTTCGAGTTTATCCAGAGCAGCAACTGATGATGGAACATACAGTTTGAGCGATGCAACATGTCAAGTTGTCAACGAATCCAAATTGCAATCCTTTCAGTCTCAGGGCCTGTTTAGTTCCTAAAAAATTTTGTGCAACACCCATCACATTAAATCTTACATCACATATATGGAGTACTAAATATAGACAAAAAAAAACTAATTGCACAGTTAGATGAGAAATAGCGAGACGAAACTTTCGAACCTAACTAGTCCATAATTATACACTAATTATCAAATACAAATAAAAATGCTACAATAACCAAAACCCAAAAAAAATTGCATCTAAACGCGCCCTAAGCAATGGCCTTACCAACTTCATCTGACACGGCTGCGTGGGCTATCAACGGCGAGTAGAGGGCCTTGGTGACCGCATTGGCATATGCGATCAGCTCGTCAGCAAACTGCCTTTTTGCAGCATCCTGCAGGAAACCAAGGCCTCGTCTAGTTGCGCCGATTCGGCGTTGACATAAACACTATAGCTATACTGTAGCTACAGTGTTATTTTGTTTTTATTTGTTAATAATTATCCAATCGTTGATTAATTAGGCTCAAAACGTTCGTCTCACAAAGTACAACCCAACTATGCAATTAATTTTTTATTTCGTCAACATTTCATACTCCATGCATGTACCGCAAATTTAATGTAATGAAAAATCTTCTTTTTTCATAGTGTCAAAGTTTGGAATTGAGACTAAACACCCTCAACACACACGTCCTCATCCTCTGCTCTGAGACGATCAGAAATCGCTGCAACGTTGCGAGTGTTCAGCTGCACTGAAGGTGACACTTGACAGGTACCTCTGGGAGCAGCGCAGGGCCGTCGAAGTTGACGTGCTCCCTCGGTCCACAACAACAACAAAAAAAAGTAAGGCCTTGTTTACTTCCTTCATTTTACAGATTTTGACATTATGCAAAAAGAAGATTTTCTATCACATTAAATTTGCGGTATATGTACGGAGTACTAAATGTTGACGAAATTAAAAATTAATTGCACAATTTGGTTGTACTTTGCGAGACGAACGTTTTGAGTCTAATTAGTCAACGATGGGACAATTATTACCAAATAAAAACAAAACGCTACAGTACGCAACAGTGTCGCTACAGTACCTCGGATTCCGACGACGCCGAATCCGGGGCCGAACTAAACGCGGCCTAATTATAGGATCCGTGTTGTTTAAAATAGCTCAAGTTTAATTAAATTTATAATACATGAGTAGTATTAATATTTTTGTCTCTAAATAAATTTATTATAAAAATATATTATATAACTAATTGTCGGGTTTATAAATCCATGATCCCTCGCTAACCGGCCTCCCAACAAAGGTTCGGTCCAAGCAGACAAACGCACAACTTATGGGTCGGTCCAAGTACCTAAATGACAGGCCAAAGGGGCGATCGAATCTCCGACCGGAGGCTTGCCCGAGGAAGAACAACGCCCGCTTTCCGATTTCGGCCCACCTCTCCAACTGGAGCACTCGCTTCGGTCTCTAGCCCGTCTTCAGACAGCCTCTCCGACCAGAAGGCCTGGCCAAAGCACTACTTCCGACTCTGACCCGCGTCTCCGACCGGAGATGTGCCAAACCCCTGCTCATGGCTCTTCTTCGACTGGCACGATCAGAGCTGACTGGGACCAACCGACCGGGGATGCCCGCTCGAAAAGGACCAAGGAACGAACGGATAAAGCAAAGCAGGGCGCACAAGTCAAACCACGATACCAGATACCGTACCTAGACACCTGCATACACAGTACTCTGTAACCTCCCTGGCACAACAGAGCCAAAACAGTGTTGTAGGCGCCGATATTTTCCCTACATTATTGTGGACGCCATTAACTCCCATACGGTAAGTCTCCCCCATATGTCTCTGGGCATCGACAGTGTTGTGGACGCCGGCTTTTACCGTACCGGACGAACATGGTAAAACCCCTTACATGCCTCCAGGTATAACAGTGTGGCAGGCGTCGACGTCTGTCATACCCGAAGAAGACAAAACCACCTCCCACGTGCATCTGACATTCAACAGTATTGTGAGCGCCTACCATCATCTTGTACCCGCCGGCATGGGCAACAAGGCTAAATAGTATACGTACTCTCTTACTCTCACTTGTAAGGCCATCTCTTTCATCTATAAAAGGAGATGCGCTCTCTTTCAATAGGGTAGGTTGATCCAGATTCATCAGATCGATCAAGTTCACTAGTACACAACAGCAGAGCCACCAGGTTCAAACCATGAGCACTCGCTCGAACACTTAGCACATAGCGGAGCTCCCGTCGCTTTCGGCCCCTCTGACCAAAGTTCGACCAGACCTTTTGTACCCCTCATCTTTCTCCTTCTCGTTTGTAACCCCACTACAAACTTCGAGTACCTGGGCTCAGGAATAAAGTCACCGACCGACTCAAACTAAACGTAGGGCACGTTGCCTGAACCAGTATAAACCTTGTGTCATTGAGTGCTAGACCACCTCCGATCACAACGTACGGCAAAACTATAAATATTTATTTATTGGTCATTTTCTGCACCGACACTAATCTAATGATACTAATTTTGTATCAAGAATGTTAGTATCTTTTAATATAATTTTAATCAAAATTCAAACTGATTAACTTCTTGGAAAACGAGAATTACATTTTTTTTTTACGGACCGAGTACTTATCAGGTCCAGGCTCTCGCCCCTGACCTCGTTGTCGTGCTCCAGGGAAGGCACCTACCGAGAAACAGATGTTGTCTAAAGTGTTTCACGAAGAAGATGCTCAAGATGGTGGACATGTAGTACAACTGTAGACCCAACATGCCGTGCCCTGTGGGTAAACCTTCTCCTTGTACCAAGCTGGTTTGTCCTGCAGATCAATGGCCACAAGCTCCATCTTGTCCTGCAAAGCCTGAGGAGGAAGCAAACGAAACGAGGCTATTATTTTTTTGCAGTAAATTTTCACTTGTGAAGACGCAGTAAAACCGAAAGTAGCAGAAACCTTGAAGTTCCTGGTAACCCAGGCGCACTGAGCGAACGGGCAGAAGTAGCAAATGTAGAGCCTTCATGCCAGCAAAATATGAGGAAAAGTCACTCACTGATTTACCGTCTGACCAGCGCAAAGGTTTTATTTTCTTATGGGAAACAAAAAGAAAGGAAGCGTGGTATTAAATCGGACGGTGAATTGCCTGGTGGTGCCATCGAAAATGGGAGGTGGAGCCGAGGGCCGGCGGGAGCGTCTCCTTCACAGAGCTGCCCACAGACACAGACGTCCGATTCCATTAGCTAGGGACATGCACAAAACGGCAATCACAGCACAGCATAGCATGCATCCTCCTCGACTCGTCGTACGACGACGACGACCAATCACCCGCCTGGAGCTGGAGGGCCCTGCGGCTGCGGCCATGTCGACGGGATGGGACTGGGACGTGTTGGAGATGCGACACCGGCAGCGGCAGTGGTTGATTGGAGAGCGGTGGGCGCGCGAGCGCGGTGGTGACATGACCGTGATCGGCCCACGTTTTTATACGAGTGGATGGACGGGTGGTGTTTTAGGTCGCGTTCGCTGGATTGAAATTTGACTGAAACTGACTGGTTTTGTGAGAGAGAAACACTATAGCGACTGGTTGATGAACAGTGTTGGCTGAGGAGGATCAGCCGACTGGTCTGGTTTTACCGAACGCGCCCTTAGTGATCGCTGTCGTTGTTGTCTGCTAAATTGCGGTGGCACTCCACTTGTGAGGACCTTTGCCTTGTTTGTTTGGCTAATAAGCCATGGCTGAAAGCACTGTTGACTGATTTATTGTGAGAGGAAAATAATGTTCGTTGGTTGAAAAAGTACGGCTTATAAGCCAAGCGAACATGGCGCTTATTGTTGGAGTTGAAGAGTTAGATGACGTAATCGATTGGGTCATCTTTGCCCATGTTCAGTCGTCATCTATGTCCTAACTGCAGGGAGCAAGGATTGCATGAAACCCTTGCTAACGCCCAATTAACACAATAACCCTCGCCTCCCCCGAGTGCTCCAAGGGACGACTCGGGGGCAACCTCGCCAGCGCCCATCGGGCCCCTCCCAGCCTCCCCTCCGGTCGTCGTCGCCGCCCTCCGACGTGCGGTGGCGACGGCCCAAAAAAGGCGCCCGTCGTAGCCCCTTCCTCCTCTCCTCCACTCCCTCTCACCCCTTGTCGGAGACCTAATACTAGGGTACCCAATGAGGTGGAACTAATAACCATCAAACGCTGATGCTGCCAAACAGACAAGAACGCAGCTACACTTCTTGCCCAAACGACTGAAGATTGGCTCCGCCTCGCCCGACGTCCTGGGCTGGCTCCGCCTTGCCCGACGTCTGAGGGCAGGCTCCGCCTCACCCGACGTCCGAGGGCACGCTCCGCCTCGCCCGACGTCTAGGGGCAAGCTCCGCCCCGCTCAATGTTCCGGGCTGGCTCTGCCCCGCCCGACGTCCGAGGGCTAGCTCCGCCTCGCCCAACGTCCAAGGCTAGCTCCACCTCGCCCGACCCTCGAGGGCTGGCTCCGCCTCGCCCGACGACTACACCCTACTCCTTCATAATGACGAGCATAGGGTACGACAGGACATTCGAGTCAACCGCAGTACCGAGGACCATGCCCTACACGCCTGCAGGAAGGTACCGTCAGGATACGATGGGACGGGCGCTTTAAGCCCTTTCCGGCCTGACAGAGCCTGAACAGTGTTGTAGGCGCCGACTTTTGTCTTACAGTGTTGTGGACACCGCCGTCAGCCCTTGGACGCGGATCCTAACATAAGCATATGGCAACTACTACAATCTAGAAGGGAACTCACATCATCTACAGTGACAGACGTATGATCACTTCCCCGTCTACTCCTCGTAGGGTCACAGCTCAACTCCGTGGCACACCACACCATCCGCGGTGTAGGATGGGACGTACCCACTTGCTAAATAAGGCCAAGGCACGGCCCTATAAGGATCAACGAACATGCTATCCCTGAGACGGTCTGTCATGTCAGCAGGACAGGCTCAGGGGGAAAGAAAGACCTAGCTCCTTCGAAGGACCTTCCCTATCCTCTGGTTTTTTCTCTTTCTCCCATTTGTAACCCCTGCTCCCCCTTGGTCTATAAAAGGGAGGGCAGGGCACCTCACTAAGGGGACGGATTAATTCCACGCACAATACACAGCCAAGCAGCAACCGAGCTCTTGGTGCCCTTTCGACCTTTCCATCAGAGACTTGGGACCTGTCCCTCTCTCGACCGTTTGTACCCCCTACTACGAACCTTTTTCGGTACTAATAACACGAGAAGCAGCAAACTGGACGTAGGGACATTCTGCCCGAACCAGTATAAACCTTGTGTCCTTTAGTACACCATCCGAGCCTAACATGCAACAAATATAAATTTACTAGTTGGTGTTTGTTCGAAACACCAACAGTTGGCGCGCCAGGTAGGGAACCTTTGCGCGTTCTATATTAGGCCTCGGATGGCTAGCCATGCAATCAGCTGGGTCCCAGGCGCACACGTGCGTTTCAGTGACCTAGACTTCATCGTCACGGTGGGAGGAGAGTTGGCGTTGGCCCCACGCCGCCATCCAATCTCTCCCCACCATTGGCTTCAACTACGGGAGGCTTGAGCGCCAGCCCGACGTCTCCCTTGGACCCCAGCCATCCAGGGAGGACCCGTGCCGCCTCACCCTCTCTCTGGAACACTCCACACGGAGCGCCCCGATGGCGCTTTCGTTTGGTCTCCGCGACGCCGCGGCGACCGTTAGCCACCTTGTGGCGCAGTGCATGATCCCGTCCCCCGCGAACAACAAGTTCGTGGGGATGATCGAAAGTGTCACGGAATCCCTCCACGGCCTCCTCGCGGAGGAGCTAGGGTTGGACTCTGGCTCTGAGTCTAGCAAGGTGAGCCATCACCCCTCCCAGGAATGTTTCATGGTAGGTACCCCCGAGGGACATGTCGAAAGCATATCCACGGAGGAGGCTACCCCGATAGGCAACCTCGGTGACAGGACCGAAGGGGGGACAACGGCCCCACCTCGCGTAGGGGTGGAGCAGCTAAGAGCCCAAAAGCGGGAGATCGAGGAAGCCGGAATCCAGCTTGTGCAGGAATGCGTGGAGGTCGATCGGGAGATCAAATGCCGTAGAGACGGTGGGCGCGCATGTGCCAGGGCCCGTGATGTGAACCGTAGCATCATCTCCGATGATGAAGCCCTTCACCGCTTTGCCCGGGGAAGCCAGAACATCGCCGCCACGACGGCCTTGCTCCATGGCCTTCCAGAGGCCACGACGCACGAGGATCGTCAGGCCCACCGCGAGATTCGCATGCTACTCGAGCGTGCGGCGGCGCAGCAGGCTGAGAGCTCGCTGTCTCGACGACGCGAGCTCGACGCCAGCCAATGCACAACCTTGGCGTGCCCCGCTAGGGACGCGTCAATCCATCAGGCACCACAAGGTGGCAGGCAGCGCGCCGCTGTCCCTGCGCATCAACTTCTCGGCCGCAACCACGACACACGCAGCACCCTCGACGCCCGTAGACACACCTACAGCAACCCGAGAGAAGGAGCCCATCGCGGCTATCACCCTTGTCGCGGTGGATGCTACGACAGCGACGAGGACCGGAGCCCGAGCCCTAGCCTACCAGGCCCTCAGGCCTTTGGCCGGCACATCCTCAACGCTGCTTTCCCGCCAAGGTACCGACCACCTACCAATATCCCTAAGTACTCTAGGGAGACAAACCCCGGACTTTGGCTCGGAGACTATCGGCTTGCCTGCCAAGCCGGTGGTGTGGATAATGATGACTTCATTATCGGTAACCTTCCACTGTTCTTAGCTGATTCAGCATGAGCGTGGTTGGAACACCTACCATCCAACATGATCCAGAGTTGGGTAGATCTGAAGGATATCTTTGTGGGGAACTTCCAGGGCACATACAAGCGCCCTAGGAACCCATGGGACCTCAAGAACTATCGTTGGAAGGCCGGTGAGACCCTCTGTGGGTACATCCGGCGCTTCTCCCGGTAGTGCAACGAGCTCCCTAACGTCGCCGATGCCGACGTTATAAGAGCCTTCCTGTCCGAGACTTCCTGCGAGTCTTTGGTTCATAAGCTAGGACACAAGGGCCCATGAACCACCAAGGAGATCCTATACATCGCCACCAGTCACGCCTCAGGGGAAGAGGCGGTCGGAGCAATCTTAGATCGTCTCGAATGCAAGGCAAGGCGGGACGAGGGCGTCGGCGAAGACACCTCTAATCTTTCTGCCAAAAGGAAGAATAAGAAGCAACGGCGCGAGGACTCGCTCGTGGCCGCTGCTGGCCAGAAGGGTGGCCAGAAGCCCATGGAGGGCACTTCGAACCACTTTGAAAAAATACTCAAGGGACCGTGCCTGAACCACGCCTTTCTAGTGAAACATCTGCTCAAGGACTACAGCCTCATGCGGCGGTTCTTGTCTAGAGGCTCCAACAAAGGGGAGCAGGGAAAGGACCCTGCCCCCACTAGGGATGACGCCGAGGAGAAGGACGATGGCTTTCCAATGCCAGATGGCTGCCTTATGATCTTCGGGGGATCAGCGGCCTATGACTCCAAATGCTGCCAGAAGGTCACGCGCCGCGAGGTCTATACGACCGAACCAGCCATGCCTGCCTTCCTCCGGTGGTCAGAGTCTGCCATAACCTTCGATCGGGCCGACCATCCGGATAGCACCCCGCACCCAGGGAGATATCCGCTCGTGGTCGACCCGATCGTCGGCCCAAAGCGAGTCACCAAAGTACTGATGGATGGAGGCAGCGGCCTCAGCATCATGTACGCAAAGATGCTCGACGAGATGGGCGTCGACCGGACATGCCTCCGCCCAACCCGACCGCCTTTCCATGGCATCGTGCCCAAGAAGCAGGCCATGCCACTCGGGCAGATAAATCTGCCCGTCACCTTTGGGGATCAGTTCAATTACAGAACTGAGACCCTCACCTTCGAGGTGGTTGGGTTCCCTAGAACTTTCCACGCCATCCTAGGACGCCCATGCTACGTGAAGTTCATGACCGTCCCTAACTATACATATCTCAAGCTGAAGATGTCGGGCCCCTATGGGGTCATCACCATCGGCACCTCCTTCTAGCGGGCCTATGAGTGCGAGGTCGAGTGCTGCGGCCACGCCGCAGTGATCATCGCCTTCGGGGAAGTCACTGCCCTCAGGGAGGAGGTCACCAAAGAAGCGCCCGACGCTAAGAAGTTGACCAGGTCATTCGAGTCGGCCGAGGGCTCTAAAGAAGTCCTCGTAGACCCCGGGAGCAACAAGGGTAAAATGGTACACATTGGTACCACACTTTCCTCCGAATAGAAAAGCGCGCTCATCGACTTCCTCCGCGGTAACAAAGACATCTTTGCGTGGAAACCCTCGAATATGCTAGGCATTCCGAGGGAGGTCACCGAGCATACCTTGAAGATCTACCCAGGCTCCAAACCGGTGAAGCCACGCCTACGTCGCTTCGACGAGGAGAAACGCAGGGCCATCGGTGAAGAGATAGTGAAACTATCAACTGTCGGATTCATCAAGGAAGTATACCACCCAGAGTGGTTAGCTAATCCCGTTCTTGTACGAAAGAAGAGTGAGAAATGGAGGATGTGTGTTGACTATATGGGTCTCAACAAGGCGTGCCCAAAGGATCTGTTTCCTTTGCTGCGCATAGACCAAATAGTCGACTCTACCTCAGGGTCCGAAACCCTCTGCTTCCTTGATGCGTACTCCGGCTACCATCAAATCACGATGAATGAGTCCGACCAGCTCGCGACATCTTTCATCACCCCCTTTGGATCCTTCTGCTACGTCTCAATGCCGTTCGGTCTGAAGAACGCTGGGGCTACGTACCAGCATTGTATGCTCAAATGCTTCAGGGACCTCATCGGGCGGACCATTGAGGCTTACGTTGATGACATCGTGGTTAAGTCCGAACAGGCTGACCATCTCGTTGCCGATCTTGAGCAAACCTTTGTGAAACTCCGAGCGAATGGCATCAAACTCGATCCCGAGAAATGTATTTTTGGGGTCCCGAGGGGCATGCTACTCGGCTTTATCGTCTTCGAGCATGGCATCGAAGCCAACCCGGTGCAAATCTCAGCCATCACAAGGATGGGCCCGATTCAGAACATAAAGGGGGTTCAGCGAATCATAGGGTGCCTCATCGGACTCAGCCGATTCATCTCATGCCTCGGTGAACGAGGTCTCCTCCTTTATCGATTCTTGAAGAAAGTCGACCACTTTGAGTGGACATCCGAGGCCTAGGAGGTACTTGACATGGTCAAACTACTTCTAACAAGGGCCCCGATCCTGGTTCCACCAAGCAACAGAGAATCCCTCTTGCTATACATAGCGGCCTCCACGCAAGTGGTCAGCGCCACCCTGGTAGTAGAGCGGGAGGAAGAGGGGCACGCCCTCAAGGTGCAGCGCCCTGTGTACTTCATTAGTGAGGTACTATCCGACTCTAAGACCCGCTACTTCCAAATCCAGAAGCTCCTATACGCCGTCCTCATCACCAAGAGAAAGCTATGCCACTACTTCGAGTCCCACCCCGTGATGGTCGTGACATCGTTCCCCCATGGCGAGGTCATCCAGAGCCAGGATGCCATGGGAAGATCCACAAAGTGGGCGCTCGAGTTGATGGATCAAGGCATCACATATGCCTCCCGAACGGCGATCAAGTCCCGGGTGTTGGCTAACTTCATCGCGGAATGGACCGAGGTCCAAACACCACTGACGGTCGTCGATCCAGAGTACTGGACAATGTACTTCGATGGATCGCTAATGAAGAAGGGCGTCGGCGTGGGGCTGGTCTTCGTATCACCCCTCAGGGTTTGCATGAGGTACATGGTTCATCTCCATTTCCCCTCATCCAATAATGTGGCTGAGTATGAAGCGCTCATCAACGGCCTATGCATAGCCATCGAGTTGGGCATCTGACCCCTCGACATCGGAGGCAACTTCCAGCTGGTCATCAACCAAGTCATGAATGAGTCGAGCTACCACGATGCCAAGATGGCTACGTACTACCAAGAAGTCCAATGGCTAGAGGAAAATCCGACGGCCTTGAACTCAATCACAAACCAAGGCACCTCAACGAGGCAGTCGACGCGCTTGCAAAAGCAGCATCCGGTCGAGAGTCGATGCCAATGGGTGTCTTCGCCAGCGACCAACACAAACCCTCGGTGCGTTATGAAGGGTCAGAACAGGCCGACAATGGCCCGTTTGATCCAGCCTCGGGGGCTAACGAACCAACGGCTCCGTCTGGCCCCAAGGTCATGGAGCTTGAAGAGGATCCAGCGATAGAGCTTGACCCTCTGATCGACTGGAGAACGCTCTACCCCGACTACCTCCTCCATGACACGCTACCAATGGACAGGATCGAAGCTCGACGGCTCACATGTCATGCCAAATCTTTCATTCTTATAGAGGGTGAACTCTATAAACGAAGCCACACTGGGATCCTACAGCTCTGCATCCCCATCGAACAGGGAAGCTTTTACTAAGCGATATCCATAGTTGGGACTGTGGTCACCACGCCGCACCTAGAACCTTGGTTGGGAACGCATTCCGACAGGGCTTCTACTGGCCCACTGTAGTAGCCGACGCTGAGCAGATCATATGCACCTGCGAAGGGTGCCAGTACTACGCTCAATAAACTCACCTCCTAGCCCAGGCGCTCCAGATGATCCCCATCATGTGGCCCTTCGTGGTTTGGGTGCTCAATCTGGTTGGGCCTCTCAAGAAGGCGCCCGGAGGCTACACCCACTTGCTTGTCACCATAGACAAGTTCACAAAATGGATCGAAGCTTGGTTGATCTCCGTGATCAAGTCCGAGCAAGCTGTGTTGTTCTTCCTCGACATCATCCATCGCTTTGGAGTACCGAACTCCATCATCACGGACAACAACACATAGTTCACCGGCAAGAAGTTCCTTCGATTCTGCAATGAACAACACATCCGGGTCGATTGGGCCGCCGTCACGCACCCCCGAACGAATGGGCAGGTTGAGCGAGCAAATGGCATGCTCCTATAGGGCCTCAAGCCCAGGATCTTCAACTAGTTGAACAAGTTCGGCACACGCTGGGTCACTGAGCTCCCTACGGTGCTCTGGAGCCTAAGGACAACTCCCAGCCGAGCCACCGGTTACACGAGTCTTCATGGTCTATGGTTTTGAGGCCGTCCTTCCAACCGACCTCGACTATGGAGCACCAAGGATCAGAGCATACGACGAACAGGGAGCCAAGGTATCCTAGGAAGATGCCATGGACCAGCTAGATGAAGCTCATGACGTCGCCCTCCTCTGCTCAGCCAAGTACCAGCAGGCGCTGTGTCGGTACCACAGCCAACGAGTGTGGGACCGAGCCTTCAACATCGGGGACCTAGTTCTCCACCTCGTGTAGAGCAACAAGGACCGTCATAAGCTCTCCCCGCCCTAGGAGGGGTCGTACGTCATCGTGGAAGTACTACGGCCAGGCGCCTACAAGTTGAAAACCATCAACGGCGAGGTCCTCACCAACGCCTGGAGCATTGAGTAGCTACATCGTTTTTACCCTTAAATAAACGCATACTTTCTCTTATCAGTTTTTGTCATAAAAATCCCTGATCTTTCGTGACATCCGACCCTTGCAAAGTGCGAGGGGTCGGACCTCACTCAGGGCCTAATATAAGTACGTTTATCTTGCAAACACTCTCTGTGTTATCTTGCAAACATTCTTTGTGTTTTCCCTCTTTTCTCATGGTAAGTCCTAAGGGCTAGGATTTCGGAAACAAAATCTAAGTATAACTGGTAGGACATAAGGAAACCCACGCCCCAGCGGCTACGGCCTCCTTGCTCACCAGCGTGATCAGAATTGGCTCGCCCGCACTCCGAGTTTTTTGCGACCTTCACTACGGGAAGAGTCGGAACGCACTAAACCTCTTTTACAAAAAGAGCGAGAAGAGCTAAAAAGTTGTTTGTCATAACGAAATTTAAGAATTTGTTCATTTTTTGCATAAATTCATCGCTTACAAAGTGATTTCATCACGAAAAGGGACTGATGTATTCATGAATACAAGAAACTGTTCACACGGGGGCTCCCCCACAACTTAAATGATTACATTTTCTGCCCAGTTCTTCTCTAGATACTACTGCGGTCGCCACGCCACGCTCTCCATCAGCAACGTCCTACCGCTACGCAGGATCCCTGAGGGTGCCGTCGTCTGCAACGTCGAGCACCACGCCAGTAACCGTGGCACCTTCGCTAGCGCATCCAGGGACTATGCCATCGTGATCAGCCACAACCCTGACAATGGCACCTGGACAGGGGGTGCTCCCCGCTAAGGAAAGGCCGCCATGGCTGATGGATGTCTCTGACATCTCATCAAGCTTCGTGAACTAGCCGATCTGAGCGGCTGCAAGGGCAAAAACCCCTATCGACGTAGTCCAGGGCGGCTTCCCCACCAACAAGGCTTGCCCAGAGAAGATTCGCTAGAAGAAGTCCCTGTACGGCTCCATTCCGACGAAGGCCTCGTGAACAACGACAAAGCCAACAATGCTCAGCACCCTCTAGTGCGCCTCCTCCTTCGGCAGAAGCGGCCCCTTCTCAGCAAAGGCGGCCAGCACCATCTCATCTATGTTGGATGACCTCCAGCTTGACATCACCCTCCGGATTCATGAATGGATCTGTGAGTTCTCCTCTCCCTCGCATTACCCTCTCTCACTTAGGAACCGCCGTGACATGCGAATGCGCTCGGTGAGAAGGAGAAAGGAGGAGAGGTAGCGGCTCAAGAACAGGCGAAGGAATGGACCCCTCCCTCTCCCTATTTAAGGAAGAGGCGCAGCAGCTGAGGAAAGGCAAAAGGTTGAGATGAAAAACTCTCTCCCTTACCCTATTCAATGCAGATAGGAATTTGATGCTGATGGGAATTCGAGCGGACGCGCCTTGACCGATAGGACGTGCCCTACCCGATGAGACGGCGCCTGATCGAATGGGACGTGGCCCGAGCATGCAGGCGACTCTCCGCTTCCCCAGGCAGGACCTGGAAGGACCCGACAACGGAACCCCCATCAAGGGGAGCCCAACAGGCCTCCTGGGTCGATCGGACGGCCCAGGTAAAACGCCGAATGAACAGCCACCGAAAGATAAGTACCTTTGTTTACTTACGTTGTGTGTTAATTTCATTACCGAGCCTTCGACCCCAGCAACGGTAGGGCCACGGACATCGCTCAGGGGCTGCCGAGAGTGTCTACTTGTTTAGACATCCTCTTCGCCTGACCCCTCCTTATGTTTGAAACTGAAGGCGCGGTGTGCGGGTGTAAAACTTTGAGTAAAACTAGACGAACTGCTAGACCCTACGCCCCGGCGGCTACAGTGTTTTTGTTCACCAGAATAATCGAATTCATAGTTCCCCACACCCCAAGCTTTAGCATCTGCCTTCTCGAGAAGGGTTCGGAGGGGTCAGCCTGTAGAATCTCCTTCAAGGAGAAGTTGTCAGGTAGCCTAAGTCAATCGAACGACTCGGATCGCCGCCGATAGACAGAAATGAAAAATTGCGATGCTCGTGCAGGTCACGCCGGCCCCATCGCAAAGATAGGACTCGAACCCCGCACGGACATGTTCGGTAAGAGTTTCTCGTCGCTCATGCCACCAAGGTAACATTACCGACCCCCGCTTTTCGTTTCAATTAAATCGTACATTAATCCCATACATCCAAAATGTTGCATATGCAATCGCTGCATCTCAACGCTTCGTGTAAGGTAACAAAGCGGCAGTCACCTCATTCGATATGAGCGGCAACTGACCGAGGTTCGAAGGCTGGCACGTGAAGGGCTTGAGGCCACCTCGTGGCAAACAGAGCCAGGGGAGAAAAAACCAAAATGAGCCCCAGCGGCCTTGCTCGACCCCGCTCAGAAGCAGACAGGGACATCTCGACCTTTCTCATTCGATTCTAACCTCGAGCCAAACCCACATAATCTCCGTCGAGGAGAGGCCAATGGGCCACCTGAGCCTATTGAATGGCTCGGGCATCTGCCAGGAGGTGGGTTAAGAAGTAGTGGAATGCCACATGGGGGCTCTGCCGACCCCGTCAGCGAATGACAGACCTAGATTCCACACGAACATGCCCGTTAGCGAGCTCATTGAGCGCGACACTTGAGCCGTCGAGGCAAGTATCATCAACTCCGCCCCTCCGGTTGTGGAAACCGAGGATGGGGTGACGCGTAAAACATGGCTGACCCCTATTAGACCCCAAGGGGCTCGGGGGCTCGAGCCACCCAATCCTAGATCGGGAGACCGAGGTTCGAAGGCTGGCCTACGAAGGGCCCAAGGCCACCTCGCGTCGAACAAGGGCCAGGGGAGGAAATGCAGATGAGCCTCAGTGGCCTTTGCCCAACCTGCAAAGAGGCGGATCAGGTCATCTCAACCTTCTAGTTCAATCCAGCCTCTAGCTGAGCTCATAGAATCCCCATTCAGGGGGAATCTATTGGAAGGCGGGTTACGGAACAACGGAAGGCCACCCGAGGGCTTTGTCGATCCTATCACAAGTGACGGGACTGGATTCCATTCGAACATCCCCGTTAGCGAGCTCATCAAACGTGTCCCTCGAGCCATTGAGGTAGGCGATGTCGCCTCAACCCCTCTAGTTGTGAAAACCATGAATAGAACGACAGTCACAAAACGAGCTGACCCTTGACCGAATCCCCGCCACTCGTGGGGGCTCAAGGAAGGCCGGGCCAGCAATGAGACCAAACACGTGGTCATGAAACGATTGTTAAAATCCCAAATAAGGGGTATGTGTGAATACAAGAGTATGTTCGCTACCCTCGCTTTGGTCTCTAGTAACATCCGGCCCCAGCGACCGCAAGGGGTTAGATCTCACTCGGGGGCTAATAAAGGTATAAATACCTCCTTTTTTCGAAACAGTCATTGCGTCAGACCTCTTCCTCGCGTTAAGGTTAGCGGCAAGGTTTGTGGGAACAGATAAACGAGCATGCCTGGTAAGACTGCAAAAAACCCACGCCCCGATGGCTATGGTAACTTTTCTCATCAGCATAATCGAAATTTCCTCCTTATACACCTCGGGCCCTACGGTCTTAATGAATGGAAGGGTTGGATCGCATAAACCTCTTTTCCCGAATGCAAAAAGGAAGAAAACAAGTTCAGACAAATGAAATAAAAGTACAAAACAAAATTACGAATCTGTTTTCGGACACAAAAGTACCGACACTTGTCCATAGATTATAGAAAAATGTTTATCAGACTCGTTCGACTAACTACCACCTTAGGGGGAGAACTATGTCTTTCATCCTGTCTGCCAGGTTCTGCGCAATGGGTGTCATCGCCTTCTCAATCTCATCCAGCTCAGAGGCTTCATAGCCAGGCGTGAAGCCAAGGCTCATTATCTCCAAGGCAACAGCAAAGGCTTGGGTGATCCTGGTGTTAAAGGCGATCTCCTCAAGCTGGTGCACCCGTGCCGTAATCTCTACGGCATGGGCCGTAAGAGAGCCAGTTTCCTCCGGCTGCGCCACCCCCAGGTCTTCAAAAACCACCCCGACGGCAGCGCGAAGGAGATCATGCTCATCACTCTCACCCTGAAGAATCCCCCGCACCTCAGTGAGCTCCATGCCCAGCCCGGCAGAGACACTCTCGGCCTCCAACCTTTAGGCCATCGTGGCTCCAAGATCCACCCAGAGGGAGCTGACCCCCTAACGCGCCTCATCATGCTCTCAGACAGCCAGCTCACGCTCCTCGTGGGGCCATGCCGCGCTCCAAGCGGAGTCCTTCTGTAGTCTGGCATAGCTCTTCTCGCTCCCTGCATAGCCGGGCAACCACCTCGGCATCCAGATTCGCCTTCTGCTGCAAGGCCGCGGAACTCTCCTCGGCTTCCAGCTTGAGATCCCGCTCCCTCTCCACCTTAGCCAGGAGGTCGATGACCCACTGGCAGGCCTCGGCATCCTTCTAGAGCAGCTCGTCCCGCTTCTTTCAGACCCTAGCGGCCGCCTCCTCATCCTGCAGCACCCTCGTCGATAGATCCTAGAACATCCCATGGACCCCTCCACGTCTCGACACGCCTCGGCTTCCCGCTGTTGGGCGATAGCAAGTTGGGCGCTCACATCTCCGCGCAGGCAGGACTCCTTGGTGAGGCGGTCCCATTCCACCTTCTGCTCATGGAGGAACCGGGATTTCTCCTAGCTACGAGCAATGAGGGACTAAAAAGAAGACCAGTGTCAAAAACACAAAAATACATGAAGAAAGAAGAAAGCGAGAGGGAAGATCAAGCGAATACCCGGCTAGTGGGAATGATGATGTCATGTAGGATGCCCCTGGCCTGGTTCAGGACATCCATCATAGCCGAGATCCCACCGTCGAGACTCTCTCGCTTTGTGCTCTCGGTAGCATCGTCGAGCGAGAAAAGAATCGGCGTTGAGTCTTGAGGATCCATCCACTGGAGCAGCGACTCACCCCACGCGGGCGAGCGGCTGCCCCCCGACATCAGGGCCAAGGGTGACCCCTGATGGTCCTCTCCACCACCGCCATGATGCCCGGGGTCTCTCCAGCCATGTCCCCCTCTGTCTGGCCCACCTCAGACGCCGTCGCCTAGGCCGCTGGTGGCACGGATCAGGCCGCTCCCTTAGACACCACCATGGCTACGTCTAGCTACGCCTAGCTTGTCACGATCACGGCCACAAGCGTGAGCGGCAGCTCCGTCTGCTTCGACGTAGGTGATGGAGTCACCTCTGTCATCGTTTGCTCGGCGACCCCCAAGGGCGCTCCATCAGCCCCGCAGTCTGCTTGACCCACCAAGGGCATGGGCACCACCACAGGCGGCGCCTGACCGGCCGATGA
Organism: Miscanthus lutarioriparius; assembly: GCA_904845875.1. NCBI lineage: Eukaryota > Viridiplantae > Streptophyta > Magnoliopsida > Poales > Poaceae > Miscanthus > Miscanthus lutarioriparius. The sequence goes on from CAJGYO010000002.1 coordinate 28,011,944, forward strand.
GGTCGCAACATCGGCTCTGCTCCTACCCAAAAAAGGAGCAACGTTGGGCGACGGCGCCCATCTCGCCTGAAGAGCAACGCTCTTCTTGGGCGCCAGCGCTAAAGAACGGCCCCATCTCAAGACTCTACAAGAGTTAAAAGGCATAAGGTCACACTGAAAAACAAAAAAACAAAAAAACAAAGGAATTGGTGACTTACGCTGGCGCTGTTGGGTGGTAGGGATGTTTTGGGGATGAACCCCAGATTCCTACTCAAATTCATCTGGGCGGGGCCGTTTTGAGCCTGCCCTCTGCTTTTGGGCAGAGGGGCTCGTCTCCCTTGCCTCTGAGGTCATGGCGGCAGAGCCACCCCTCTTTGTCAACACCTCGGGCATGGCGGCAGATCTGCCCGCCCCTATCAGTTCATGGGGCCCGGCAGTGGCGCCGCCCCCCTCCACCGGCACCCCGGGCGCGGCAGCGGATCCATCCGCTCCCACCAGTCCTGAGGACGGGCCAATGGTCTGGCCCGCCTCCTCTGGCCTCATGGCCGCATCTTCCCCGGCGTGGAATGGGAAGGGTCCCTGCATTGACGAGTGGGCACCTGTCAGCGCGTCCTCGCCTCCCAGGTCGCCCCACTCAATGTCGGCAACTACCTCGTCATACTCCTCCTCCTCCTCGTCATCATCGTCGTCACTATCTATCTCCTCTCCTTGCTCCCGTGCTTGCTGCTTCTGTAGCATCTTCTTCCTCTTGAACTCCTTTGTCTTCCTATCCCACTCGGCTACGGTGCGATTCGCCACCACCACGACCGGGTCCTTTGGCAGCGGAGCTGGGTTATCCGTGAAAATGAGTCTCATCGGCTGGTCCCGCTATCCCGAGGTCAGCATCAAGGGGTTAGGAATTCAAGTAAAAAGGAGCCACGTGGAAAGAGAACTTACGAAGTCGATGAACCCCGGTTCCGGCTACATTGGGGGATGCCCCGGCACCGGATACACAAAATCAAGGACAACACCAGCATTGTCCTTCGAAGGCTCCATTGCCTCCTTGATGTGTTGCGCCACTTCAGAGGGGGGGGGCGCTTCGTCGACAAGCGTCGTCCCTTCGAGCGACGCTTTGGGCACCATCAAGTATAGGGGAAGCACGCGGCTCATCAGCGGTGCCACCCTCCACGTATGGTAGGCGCCGATGATCCCCGATCCCTTCACGCCCCTCTCCTTTAGAATTTGGAGGGTGGCGAGATGGTCCTTGATCTTCTTCTTGGCTTTGTCCGGGACACCCAACTTCCATGACTCCAGGACCTCTTCGATGATGCGCCCGGAGAACGCTGGCAAGGGGGGGCCACATCATCCTTGACGTAAAACCAATGCGAATGACACCCCTTGTTGGAGGTCGACAGACACATGGACGGGTATTCGTTCACCCGGTTGTTGCGGAGATGAATGCCGGCGCATCCCACCAGCACGCTCAGCTCTTGCTTCTCGACCCGCTTCTTCAAAAGGTTGACGGCAAAGAGATACCGCCACAGGTCGAAGTGGGGACTAATCCCCATGAACCCCTCACACAGGACGACGAACGCCGCAATATGCTGGACCCCATTGGGAGTAAGGTGCTGCAACTCCACCTTGTAGTAATCCAGCAGCCCCCGAAGGAAGTTGTGGGCGGGGATGGCAAATCCCCGCTCATGAAAGCGAGCAAAGGACACAACATAACCTTCGGGCGATGACGGCACATCTTCATCACCAGGCAGCTACCACTCCTCGGAGGTGGTCCGCGGGCAAAGGAGGCCACGGCGATCGAGGCTGTCCAGGCGCTGAAGGGTGATATCGGATTTGCACATTGGCTCCATTAGAAGATTAGGAGGGGGTGGATGCGAGCTTGACGGTAGCTGCGATGCGGGTGTAGGAGGCTCAGGCGATTAGCGGCGGAAGTTGTAGATGCAAAAGCGAGAAGGCAAAGTACAAAACCTAGGGGGCGAAACCCTTGGTTTTATAGGGGCGATGGATGCGAGAAGGGCAACCGCCCTCCTAGATCTCCATACCTGCCATGATACACCACCACATCATGTCACAGGATATGCGCCCGCAATCCCTATCATTTCCCACCAAAGTCGCGCCGGACGTGTCGCCTTCCCGGCCAGACTAGGACTCTTTTCCCGTAGAGGGGATACGGGTCAAAAAAGCATTTCTCCGGCCCGCCTGGGCCCGGGAGTTTGAGGGTTGGCCGAATAGTTTTGATGGTCGTCCCAACGAGGGATGGGCCCATGAACGGCCAAAACTCAGGCGCACGAGCCTCAAAGGAGTCTCGATCCGCAATCAAGTCTCAACCGGGCTGACCCTAGATGAATCCCCGTGAACAGGATACCAGGGTTCCCTTTAAACTGTCCAATTGTCAAAAACTAATCACATCCATACCCGTGAAGAGTCCAAAATTACTGTGACAGAACCGCCCAATTTATACAAGATCAAGTACGGTTGTCCCCGCTAACACGTTGACACACCCATACTTTCACTCATATAAACCCGGTAGTCCGCCGAGTGTCCCGAAAGACCTCGGTAAATCAACATCACAACCAAGATCGCGTGATTAAGCAAATACACATCACATACATCGGGTTGCAGCGGAAATAATATTACAAAGGAGTTAACAATTAGTAGTACAAGTTTGGGGTTTCAAAACCGCTTAGTGAAAACAACATAGCTTTCAAATGATTACATTAATATAAGTTCCAAATATATTGCTAGCATAGTGACATCATCCGACAAAAGCATATAGATGAGAAGTAAGTATAGAATCACCGAGCCCACCGGTGGTTAGCCACCATCATCAACAGGTCGAGAACATCACCTGCAACAAGGTGGGATAAACCACAGAGTACTCGAATGTACTCAAATGCCAGACTTACCCGTCGGAACCAAAAACAAATGACACCAAAGATCATGCAAGGCTTTCTTTAGTGGGCTAGCTGACTTGTTTATGAAAAAGCATAAGCTATCATGAAGAAACCATTTTAAGTACTTTGCATCATCCTTATTATAACCTATCCATCTAGGTAAGCACCTGCATACTATAGCAATCACTTGATTAACCAATAACATTCAGTTACCAATTTAGATTTAGCATATCCCATATCATCCAGATAACCATCATTGTTCCATAATAATTACTACGATGAAGTAACTCGAGTCAAGTGCTCACTATCCGGGAGCGATGGCGATTCGAATCGATTCCTAACCATGTGGTGATTTATTCCTTACACAAACCTCACTCACCCGCTAAAGTGAGATATTGATCACCGAGTCAACTTTCCGGTATCTCGAGTTTGCCAGAACCACATGTATCCGGGGCCGACCGATTTGCACTTTGGTCTTATCATCCCGCCCCGTGTCCTACCACACCTGCTTCGCACGGTCTGTGCTGGGCAATCTACTCGGCCGAAAAATCTCCCCGCCTTCATGTCGGAAGGTACTTTATCCGGCCAGCTAAATGTAAGGCATGCGTTCAACATGACTCGAGGCCCAACAACGGTCGGTCCTTAATCGACACAGACGGAAACTAACAGCACCCCAGAACCCTGTCTGGTTGCCTCCAACTTTTTCCGTCCGGTCTCCAATTATCCATCACACATGGTTAATTCCAGGATATCATTCTTTCCATAGCTAAATTCTTCCAGTAACCACCTATAATGTAGGTGATCGGATATCTCCGATCGCTACCGGTCTAAGCAAGGCTAAGCGCTTATTCGATCCCCGACCTAACAGGGTAAAAAGGTAATAAGGTAGGCAAGGATAGTAATAAATGCATCAACGGTTTCAATCAACTCCTACAACTTAATGCAACAATATATAACTCGTATATAGAAAGAATTGCTTTTATAATTAGGAGACTTATAATGCTCCGGGGCTTGCCTGGGATCTGACACAAATCGATTCATTAGCTTGCACCGTCCCGGTGACGTCTCTCGGGTTCTAGCACTCGCTTAGTCCTTTCATCTTGGAGACAGATCTATCAAACACCGTCTTCGGGTTTGGCTCCAACATCACGTCCTTCACGTGGTTCATCTAGCGTACCTAGATGAGATGCAATATGCAAGTGCATAAATATGAAGAATAGTACCATGAGACACATCACAAAATAGCAAGCAAGACAAGCATAGTTTACACTAACACACTTAAGTACTTTATGATGCTTAACTTAAACATCACACAATCTATCATGCTAAGATGGCAAAGAAGACGACAACACCAATCATGACACAAGTTTCCCCAGATCTCAAGTGCTCTAACTCAGTCATCATTCAAGGCATACGTCACACTTAACAATATACAAGCAAGCACTATAATTGGAATCTGCCAATTTCTGGACATGCAAACAGCAGCTACAAGATTTAGCTATAACTGGAGTTACACAAATCCAAATGACTTGCAAGAAGACATTATGGAAAGCTTATGAAATTTTCTACAATTCATCTTTACTCATCTTAGCATGATTCTCAAGTTAACTAAGTCAAATATACTCATTTACAGAAACTGGTCTACAATTGACAGAAAGCAGTCAATCCTGAAACCCAACTTTAAACAGCTATAACTCTTAAACTACTTGGCCAAATGACACCAGATTTTAATAGAAGCTAGATACATGAATTATCTACAACTTTTGTATAAACAAGTTTCACAACAAAGCACATTATCATGAAGAACTTTGCTAAGTTCCCAGATCTGTCCATAAACCACATCGGCAAGAAAATAATTATTAACGTATGTTGCAAATGCATAATTGGGCAAAACCAACTTTACCAACATTTCACACATGACTAAAGAACACCAGAAAACCTAGTGTCCATGACCAAATAAATTCTTTTAATGCATTTCTTAATTTATTTTAGATAACAAGGTGACTTAATGAACATATACCAAAAGTATACAATAAATTCTACAAAAATTACAGTGGCTCACATATCCTCTCAATAGTCTACTGTACAAATTTCACTCCATTTGAATATGTATAGCAACCTCTATGAAAAGACAAGTTGCTAAAGCAAGAATTCATGTGAGAGCAAGATAAACCAATAACTCACTCATACTTCATCCAATACTCATGAAATTTTTACCACACATCAACTATCACATGAGTAGCATGCCACAAAAATTCACACTTCATTTGGAGCCCTAGATCTACAGTTATGAAAATAACAAATTCAACTAGCATTACAACCTTCCTGCACAAATCTATTTTTACCGCAAAATATTTAAACTAAAACATGCCATATTATAGATCCACTGCATAGACAATTTCACAAGGATTCCAAAAAGTCCTCATTTGCTATTTTACGAATTTCCTATGAATTACTATGAATTTCCAAAGTTCCTGCAAAATAATTACAAACCAGTCCTTATGGCACTATTCACCTGAGTCTATGACATTGCAGTTACACCCTCCCTTTAGTCGAATTGTCGCGAGGTCCCTGACGCGAATTTGGAGCAGAGAGGCTTGGAATCGGTCGGTGGCGGCCGGAGAAGGGCTGGCGGTGGCGGGGGAATGATGGGGAAGCACCAGGAGGTCCACGCGCACCCGCAGGGCTGCTCGGCTTAGCCCAAGGTGGCCCACGGCGGCTTGGCCACGCCACAGCGGTGGGCTGGCCATGCGGCCGAGCTTCCACTTCCACCACGGTGGCGGTTTCTGACGGCGAGCACGAGCACGACATGAAGGAGATGGCGGCGAAGCTGAGGGCGGTGCTCGTGGGGAGTGAGGAGACTGGGAGCGGCGAGAACAACATTGGCGGTGGTCGAGAGCTTCCACAGGCGGCCATGGTGGACATGCACGGCGTTCATGAAGCTCTATAGCGAAGGAGGAGGCGGCGAGGGCAGCGAGTGAGAGCAGGAGGAGTGGGGAGGCGTCTGGGATAGCTCGGCCTCCATTATGGAGCAGCAGGGCGCGCGGCAGGGCGGCCGGACACACGGCGAGGAGGTGGGCGCGTGGTGCTTGCGTCTGTCGCCACGGAGGCAAAGCGTCGAGCACGTGGCGTGCAAAATGAAGTGGACAAGGTGGGACGCCGTTTTGGGCTAGCTCGGGTCCGAATTAGACTTTGGGCCCAAAAGCAAAGTTGTCAATCTCGGCCTACTCTACATTTCATATTAAGAGTGCACAGCCATTAGAGCTACAGATTAGAAATAATCAAGTGCCAATATGACATTGTCAAAGTATCGGCAACAATTAACAATCTTTCCATATTGATGGGCAAAATAAAGTCCGACAAGTGCCATCTTCTTGCCTGCTCTTCTCCACCACATAAGCTCCAACTTTTATTTTGGGGTCAAGTCAAGTTGCTTAACGAATTTCGGAGAACGAGACGTCAATGCCGATGTCGATGAATTTCAGACTTAGAATATTTCTAAGTGCTGAAATCAGCAGCAAATTCGATCTTGTGACCTCGATTTGACTTACTTCCAAGATGATCTAGCTCTTAGTCCAAAAACAAAGTTTGTTCTACATGATATGGACTACAACTTTCATTTAAGGTCCAACCTCAAAACTGGTATAGAACCTACTGTTCTACTTTGACCAAAGTAGGATCACGATGAAGCTTAAATTATCCTTTTGATCCATTGGAGCGTTTTCTTGGCATTTGCTCAACATGAACCTTTCATGACTTTTGTTGTAGAGTTCATCTAGAGTCATTTGGGCATGGTTGCAAGATTTGGTTGACGATCGAGAATTCCATTCACTTTATAAATTAATTCAAGCAAGGACATAACTCGTCATTTCATGTGACTTTTTGATTCCAAACTTCATGAAACTTTTCGAGTGCCCAATATAGATGGGTATTGATGTGAGACACATGAAGATATCCCAATCACACCACCCAAGCATATATCTTGAAAAGGGGTCTATAGGCGAGCAAAGGTGCAATATCCAAGTTTAGGTTGGGGCTCGTTTCTATAGGTTTGACATTGATATCTTCATCCTCACTTAATATACCAGGTTTTAGCTCAAACCCATTGCTTAACCGGTGGCAAACACCTGGGGTGTTACAATTACCCCAGGGCGATTCTATCCGAATCACCCGGGGGCTCGGGGGCTACACCCGACGGGTGCGCTCGCGTGCACCCTCTGGCGAATAGAAATACCCCTAGGCAATTCTACCCAAATCACCCGGGGGGCTCGGGGGCTACACCCGATGGGTGCGCTTGCGTGCACCCTCTGGCGAATCGAAATACCCCCCGGGCGATTCTACCCAAATCACCCGAGGCTCAGGGGCTACACCCGTCGGGTGCGCTCGTGCGCACCCTCTGGCAAGTCAAATCACCCCCCAGGCAATTCTATCCGAATCACCCGGGGGCTCGGGGGCTCGGGGGCTACTGTCGGGGACCTAATACTGGGGTATCCAATGAGGTGGAACTAATAACCATCAAACGCTGATGCTTCTAAATAGACAAGAACACAGCTACACTTCTTGCTCGAATGACTGAAGATTGGCTCCGCCTCGCCCGATGTCCTGGGCGGGCTCCGCCTTGCCTGACGTCTGAGGGCAGACTCCGCCTCGCCCGATGTCCAAGGGCAAGCTCTGCCTCTCTCGACGTCTGGGGGCAAGCTCCACCCCGCCCGACGTTCCGGGCTGGCTCCGCCTCGCCCAATGTCTGAGGGTAGGCTCTGCCTTGCCCGATGTCCGAGGGCAAGTCTCCGCCCCGCCCGACGTCCGAGGGCTGGCTCTACCTTGCCCGACGTCCAAGGCTGGCTCCACCTCGCCCGACCCCCAAGTGCTGGCTCCACCTTGCCCGACCCATGAGGGCTGGCTCCGCCTCACCCGACGACTACACCCTACTCCTTCATAATGATGAGCATAGGGTACGACAGGACATTCAAGTCAACCGTAGTACCGAGGACCATGCCCTGCACGCCTGCATGAAGGTACTATCAGGATACGACGGGACGAGCGCTTTAAGCCCTTTTCGGCCTGACAGAGCCCAATAGTGTTGTAGACGCTGACTTTTGTCTTACAGTGTTGTGGGCGTTGCCGTCAGCCCTCGAACATGGATCCTAACATAAGCATATGACAACTACTACAATCTAGAAGGGAACTCACATCATCTACAGTGATGAACGTATGGTCACTTCCCCGTCTACTCCCCATAGGGTCACAGCTCAACTCCCTGGCACGCCGCACTGTCCGCCAGTGTAGGATGGGACGTACCCACTTGCGGAATAAGGCCAAGGCACGGCCCTATAAGGATCAGCAAACATGCTATCCCTGAGATGGTCTGCCATGTCAGCAGGGCAGGCTCAGGGGGAAAGTAAGACCTAGCTCCTTCAAAGGACCTTCTCTACCCTCTGGTTTTTTTCTCTTTCTCCTATCTGTAAACCCGTCTCCCCTTTGGTCTATAAAAGGGAGGGCAGGGCACCCCAATAAGGGGACGGATCGATTCCACGCACAACACACAGCCAAGCAGCAACCGAGCTCTTGGCGCCCTTTCGACCTTTCCATCAGAGACTTGGGACCTGTCCCTCTCTCGACCATTTGTAGCCTCTACTACGAACCTTTTTTGGTACTAATAACACGAGCAGCAGTAAACTAGACGTAGGGACATTCTGCCCGAACCAGTATAAACCTTGTGTCCTTTAGTACACCATCTGAGTCTAACGCGCAACAAATATAAATTTACTAGTTGGTGTTTGTTCGAAACACCAACACCCCTCCTCCACCATGACTCTTCCCAGAGCTTCTCCGGTGGGCTCGTCGACCGGCAGGTCAGATCTGGGCTCCTCGGGGCCAGATCCGGCCTCATCCTCACCGATTTGTAACATCACGTCCGGTTGTGGTAGGGCTGCTCATGCTGGAGCGATGCAGGCGCTTCGGGCGCAGTGGCGGGTTGGCCTTCATGGGGCGTGGGCTCGCTGGCTGACAGGCCGGACCTGGGCTCCTCAGGACCGGATCTGGCCTCCTCCTCGCTGTTGAGAGCCGCAGCTGCTTGGCCTTCGTGGGGCCACGCGTGGTGTGGCCGAGTAGTTCCGTCTCTGTCGCGTCGTATGCTCCCACAGCGTTCTAAGCAGCCAGGGCTGGTCGGCCGGCCAGGGCATGGCTGGATCTGGCTGGGCATGCCCCTGGGCTGGATCTGGCCACATGTAGGCTGGCAGCCCGCTCCGCGGCGGGCAGGGCCTTGGCATGCGGGCTGGCGCCGCGGCTTGGTCGCTCCGGCTTCGATGTCCGCTGCTATGGTAGTCATTCTACGCGGGGCGTGGTGTGGTGGTTGCCGGCCTGGCTACTTTTGCTGCCGGACTCCTTCAAACGCCCTTGGCACGGCTGCAGCCCTCCTAGACCCATGGTGTTGAATTGCTTAGGTGTCTACCTTGCCCGTCTTCTTGCTCGGGCCAGCGGCGGTGGCGCAGTCTGCGTCATGTTCCTTTCTGAAGGCGTCGTCGAAGCTTGTCTTCACCGTGCGTGTCGCCGGGGTGGGTTCTGGATGAAAGTCCTGTGTGCTTTTGTCAACGAAGATGGTGTCTATGGATGTCAGTTCCTTTATGAAGGCTTCGTTGGAGCGGCCGTGTCTCGGCTCCTTCCGCTTCTTTACCTAGAGTTGCTCCTTACTGTGTTGTACCTTATTGTGCTTCATGCCATTCTTCGCATCGGCCTACCCTGCCTCAGTTGATGTTGCCACTGCAGTCGCTCGGCTATTCACAGCGGCTACCTGGTCATTGTGGATGTTGTCACCGCAGTCGCACGGTTCACAGGGGCTACCTGGTCGCTGTTGATGCTGTCGCTACAGTCAATCGGTTCACAGCGGTTACCTGGTCGCTGTTGATGTTGTCGATGCAGTCGCTCACTTCTTCACAGCGACTACTTGGTCGTTGTTGCTCTCTTAGCGGATGTTTTGCTGTCGTTTCTTCTTTTATCGGTGGATGCTTTGCCACCGTGGCTTCGTCTTCTGAGTGGGCCGTCTTTGTGTTGAATTGATTTTTTTCTGCAGGTCCAGCCGGTTAGGGCTGTGGTGGAGGGTCCTCTCCCTTCCACCTTTCTTGCGTGTTTTCTTGTTTCCTTTTATCGGGTGCTTGGGGGGTCTTGGTGTCCTTAGGATTATCGGGATGCCTTTTGTTATAGCTGTTTCACTACTTCTACTTTCTCTTAATAAAAAACGGGCTATATGCCCGATTGAGAAAAAATTGTGAGGGACACTATTACGACAAAGATCTATAGAGGCGCCTCTAAGTTGATCTCCGGAGTACATTACATTATTACTCAAAACAATATATATATATATATTGTTTTGAGTAATAATGTAATGTACACACAGAGAGAGAACTACTGTTCTACAGCTGGCCATAGAATAACTTATTCGGTGACCACTTTGAGTTACGATAGTTACTATGCTAATTTACGAGACTACAGTAACTCATTACTAAGTGATTTACTATAACATTATGGTAAATATCACCGTGAGTTGTAGTAACACGAGTATCGTAAATGCATATTCATGTTATCGTAAATTGGTACAAACATTATCGTAAATCAAGCAAGGTGGCTATAGAATAAGTTATTCTATGGCCAGCTGTAGAATAGGCTTACCCTATATATATATAGAGAGAGAGGGAGAGTACATTCAGTAGCCAGCTAAAAAATAAGTTATTCCGTAGCCACCTCCATTTACGATAATTTTATATACTAATTTACGATAATGTCAATATATATTTACGATAGTTGGGTTACTATAACATATGGAGATATTTACCATAACGTTATAGTAAACCACTTAGTATGGAGTTACTATAATCTCGTAAATTAACATAGTAATTATCGTAACTCAAAGTGGCTACAGAATACATTATTTTGTATCCAGCTACTGCCAGTAGTTCTATAGAGAGAGAGAGAGAGAGTTGATCCGCGTACGGACAGTGCATGTAGCCGGGGGCCCGGGGCATGCACTCTCTCTGATTTCTGAATTCTGACCAATCCTTGCGCTGTTGCCTGTTGGACTATGTAGCATACGGAGTATGCTTTTGTAAATTGCAACGTGCTGTCGACAATTGTTCTTTGATCTAGACACGATCGAGCACGTCGTCTTGCCCGCATGTTAAACAGAGCTCAATTTGCTAAATGACATGGCGGCCCCATCTACCGGTTTCGAGTGGGGAAGGTATGTGACCTCAGCATTAGGATTAAGCAGCTCCCATCTGAAAGAGTTGAAGCCAACAAACGTACAGGATTAATCGAAGATTATTCAAATTTGAAATTTTCAGTATAACTTGGCTTAACAAGCAAGCTCTATTTACACTAGTACTGTTATACTGTAGGACGTGCTATCTAGCTAGGACATATATGAGAAAATGATTAATTTGCACTATGGTATTTAGATAATTAATTACGTACTTGTATCCAACAGCTAGATGATGGAGCATGATAGTGAGCTGCAGCCTTGCCAACATGTTCCCAGCGCAGATCCTGGGCCCTCCACCGAACACCTGGTACGTGCCTGGCTTTGGCGGTTTCTGATAAAACGATCAGTAATAATGTCCGATGTTGAATCGTAAGTGCAAGTCCCAATCGACAGTACTATATATGAGGTGAACTAGCTTAGCTTTGTATATACAGTTATACACTCTGAACCCCTGATCTCTAATAATAAGGGAATTAAATTAACGAAAAAGCAACAGATTACTGCTGAATGAACTTAGTAGAGACTTACGTCCCATCTGTCTGGGTTGAAGCTGAGTGGATCATCATAGTAGTTGGCGTCGGTATGCAAGGAGCGCAGCCACACCACAACCCTCCACCCTTTAGGAATCGTATAACCTAGTACACATGTACTTAAGGAATTTAATCATTGGCTTGTCCATTAATTCTTCATTCTAAAGCATATAGTGAGAAGTAGGACTGAATTATACAAAAGTGACTGCTTAATATAATTGCCTCTGTACTCGACATCTCTATGTGCCACGCGATGGACCATTGGAGCTACGTTGGCTACTCGAATTGTTTCTTCTACCACCTGCGAAAGACGAAGGGCTCAGATTCTCAGAATAAATTGCATGCATATCCATATCCTTGAGCTAGTTCAAAAGCGGGACTTGTTGTATATAGTTGTATTGTGTGACTTGTGATCGATATGCATCGTCGTATATATGTACCTTGGCAGTATACTTCATGCTAGGGATGTCATCCAGGGAAATGAAGCCACCATTCTTGTCTCTACTTACAGCGCCGTTCTCCTCCTGACATGTGCAAGTTGCCAAGTTCAGATAAACATCATATATATAACTGCGCGGCACTTACATGTATATTCAATTAATTAAGTACCATTAATTCCGCTTGGATTACAATTCTTGAATATATAATAATCTAGACTACCTTATTCAGCAATCGGTCTCTTCGTGGATTTACGGTGCTTAATTACCTCTGATCGATCTGACTCTTTTGCACGACGACGCATAAGCAGTGCCGCAAAAAACTAGCTTATTCAAGAGAGAATTGTGTACAAGTAGCTAGCTTACCCTCAGCTTGCGAAGAGCATGGGGAGATTTAGCTAGGTGATAGGCCGCCCACATAATGGCGTTGGAAGTAGACTCGTAGCCCGCCACGACGAGGGAGACGATGTTGTCAACCACCTCGTCGTCGCAGAGCTTCTTCCCTTGCTCGTCTTCCATCTCCATCAGCCCGCTCATCAAGTCGTTGCTGGCAGTGTCCTCTCTCCTCCTCCTCTGGACCTCCTCCCTGAACATCGTGTCTAGCTTTTTGCGGCACTGCATGTATATGATGAGTCATCGTGCAAAAAAATAAATTCAGATTAGAGGTAATTTATTAATATAAGCATGGCAAAATTATAAGAGCGGCATGAAAGCATCTTCTCATGCACGTACAGCGCGAGCGTGACGGTAGGCCGTTCCGGGGAAGTCTAACGGGAACGCCCTGAATCCAGCAACCAGGCCGGCGAACCACCCGTCCATCTTGTCGGTGAGAGGTGACGGATCCCTGCTCACGAACATCTTGCATATGTTCTCGAACGTCACCTGCAAGCACATGCGTTAGTTATTCGATTTATGGCTTCAAATAAACGCATTAGCATGCATTACTATGCGCCGGAATATATAGCTAATTAAGGAGCATGCATGCGTACTTTCTTGATCTCAGTGGCGGCGGAGATGGTGCCCTTGTCCGCCCACGACCGCAGCGCCCCCACGAGACGCGGCTGGATGACCTCCGCGATGGCCCGGAGCGAGGCGGGGCGGTTGATGGCGGCGAGGATGAACCCGCGGAGCCTGGCGTGCTGGCTGCCCTCGACGTTGACCACGCAGGAGAGGCCCACGAGCTTCGGCGCGGGCCAGCGGATGCCGAAGGTGCCGTCCTGGGAGGACTTGAGGACGAACTTGTTGGCCCCTGGCGAGCAGACGAGGACGGTCGGCGAGCCAAAGAGGTGCGTCCCGTACCGCCCACGCCGCCCATGCGGCCGGCGTAGTAGCGCCTCCTCTGGCGTGGGCGGTTGCCGGGCGGCGCGCGAGCTTGTAGTACCAGAGCAGCCAGAGGCTCTCGCCCACAAATGGGAGGCCCATGTGGCCCGGCGGGAGCCTCGCACGACGGCGCCAACGCTTCAGCGCGAAGAACGCGCAATGGCAGACGTCGTTGCTGTGCCACACAGCGAGCACAAGCAGCGGAACGGCGCCGAGGAGGAGGCCGACCCACCACGCCCAGTCCACCGCCATCACCTGTGCGTGCATCGACATTAAGTGGACTCTATGACTCAGCACACTCCAACAGTAAGCTAGCAGGTATGCTGGGTTGGTGCACTGGCGGGGCTAGACTAGTGGACTGCTGTGATGCATGTGCCATTAGCTACGCGTTTGGCGTTTCATATATAGGAGCAGCAGCAGAGGGCACATGTGTATACTCCTTTGTTTTTTCCAAAACAATTTTTTCCCCAACGAATTGAATGAGCTGTATTCGTATCAATTAGAGCAAGTATAATAAACGTTTATCGCTCGCTTACATGTCTATTCAGGAAAAAAATTCTGTAGTAACTATATCCACGATACTTATGTGTATACATACCCCTAGATGCTTGCCACGTGTACAACCAGATGATCCAACAGCCTACAGTCGTGTGCTCCATCCGAGCGGTGCGAATTTTGGGCGAGGGCCTCCTACGTGCTGCCGCCTCCGTGGGCCACAGGTGCCGGCGCGCTGTTGGATCATCTGGCTGTACAGGTGGCAAGCATCTAGGTTATGTATACGCAGCCGTGGATACATTTTGCACATTTTTTTTCCTCTATCCATGCAAGAACGCCACATGTGTCGAGCAGAAGAATACAAATGAAATAGAAAAGGATGACCATGGTAATAGTCACCGTATTATATAAGTGATCACTGATGATGCCTCTACTAATAAATGAGATGTCAACATGTGTAGATGACTATATTACTAGATGTACTCTCGTCCTTATCTAGCTGTAGTTGCTTATTCTTTAGTAGTATAATTGTCTAATTGGGTTGGATTTGGATGATTCCGATCGGTAGATGCTTCAACCTTATGTCCGAACGTGGACAAACTAAAAATGGTTATACTTGTCTAGTTGATGCTTACTCCAATGGGGTATTATCTATGGCTATAGCCTATAATTGTCTAATTGGGTTGGATTTGGATGATTCCGATCGGTAGATGCTTCAACCTTATGTCCCAACGTGGACAAACTAAAAATGGTTATACTTGTCTAGTTGATGCTTACTCCAATGGGGTATTATCTATGGCTATAGCCTATAAGTACATTGTTACCTTTGGGTGCGTATTTCTGCTGACGGACACGTGCACCTTGTGCACGTTCAGTCCTTGTTCGATTCTACTCGAGGGATTGAGAATTTTTTACTTGCAGGAGATATAATTCCTATCAAACTCCTTCAATCCCCTCGTGGGCCTGCACGGGAGACCAGAGAAGTGGATCATTGTGGATGTTAAATGAACTTTTTTATTTAACAACATCATAGAGGCCACAAACCACGGCCTTGGCCCATATATCTATGTGTACTATCCCATCCCAAAAGCCCAGTTCCCGTGAAGAGGCGAGCCGCGATCGACCGAAGACAAGTCCACAAAGGAAAAGGGAAAAAGAAAGAGCAGTAGCGACGCGCACACACAAAAAGGCAAAAAGAAATTCCTCTCGTCACCGCGAGCTCCCCGCCGAGCTCTCACCCGCTCCGTCGGTGATGGCAACTCAGAGCTCCAAGACTGCGGACACCGCCGCGCCTGCCCCGGAGGCCACAGCCACCGGAGAGGCGGCTCCGAGCGCTGCTTCCTCAACACCGGCACAAAACCCTACCGCTGCTGCAACCGCGGTCGCCGGGGCCACAGATCTGGAGAAGAAGATGCGCCGCGCGGAGCGGTTTGGGACGCCAGTGGTCATGTCAGAGGAGGAAAAGCGCAGTAGTCGCGCCGAGAGGTAAGTGTTATGTGGATCCCCTTTACTAGGGTTTAGAGGATTTGTCCTAACAAATCCCGAAGTTCATGTTGGAAAGTG
Organism: Miscanthus lutarioriparius; assembly: GCA_904845875.1. Taxonomy (NCBI): domain Eukaryota; kingdom Viridiplantae; phylum Streptophyta; class Magnoliopsida; order Poales; family Poaceae; genus Miscanthus; species Miscanthus lutarioriparius. The sequence goes on from CAJGYO010000002.1 coordinate 28,027,410, forward strand.
CTTATTCAAGCACAATATGTCACTAATCTCCTAACAAAATAGATGTGCGGTATTGCAGCATGCATGTTTTGGTCATTGGGTGTGTATTGAATTGCAACACTGTAGGCTTTTAGGGTACTAAAGTACTTAAGATAAGGTCTAGCTCCAACACTTTAGGCTTTTAGGGTACTATAAAGTACTTGGACAAGGTCTAGCTCCATACATTTCAGTTCTCTACCTGTGTTCTTCTGAGGTTGCAGTTATTCATGATGTTGCAAGGCACGTGGGGGTGATGTTGCAGCAATTCTGTGCTCTGCGTTATTCAATGAGGTGTCCAATTCTGTTGTTCATAGAGATTTCAGTGCATTTCAGGACCTAAGCAGCTAGTTCCCTGCATGAATGATGTTTTATTGTTTTAAGTGTTTCATGCAGTTTATAACTAAGTTACTTGATTGTTGATACTGCCTGTGTATTGAATTTTCACCCTAGATTTGCATCCATCGTTTCTGTGTTTGTTGTGTAGGATAGGCAGTTAGGAGTTCAAAAGATTTAGGTACTTAGTTTAATTCATCGGTGCCCAGTCTTTAGATGACCATACAAGATCGTGGACATTTAGATGCAAGATCTAGTAAATAAAATTCAGAATATATCAGTCTATTTCGTTTCTAGGTATGGAGCTTACTTGGTATATTGCCTATCTAATTAAGCCATAAGTGTGTAGATTTGAGCCATCAAGCCTATGGCCTACTTCTAGTTTTTAACTTTGGGTTTGATGTTCTAACTCAGTATAGTCAGATCCGAGTGTGCTAGATTAGTGCCCGTCTGGCATGGTTTCCATTGGCTCAAGCTCCTGCTACAGTTCCATTGGCTACTAGTTCATTTTAGCAAGAGGGAAAACTGTCTTCACCTGAGAATGGCAAGCCAGAGCCAACGGAACTGTGCCAAAAGGGCCCTTAGTTTTGTTACTTAAGTGGTAAGATTATATAGGTAATAAAATGATGATGTGGTGTTATTGAACTCTTAATTGCATATGGCGTGTTTAACTTCATTATACAATGTTAAATATGCGCTGTATGCTTTTGGGGTGCTTACACTGAAATAGTCTCATACAGATATATAGTCTATTCATTTGTTTAGTGTTTCATGTAAGTTCTAGATAAGGTTGAGTTGCTGCTTAAAACCAAGCACAACTTCACTTTTCAATCCACTCAAGGGCCAAGCTTAGTAGAGCCTCTGCTCTTTTGTGTTTGTTTGAGCATACTCCAAACTTTGATCATTCCTGTTTGGTTGATCAACTTTCCATATGATATATATTACAATTACTAAGTAAATTGCATTTCACTTGTCTTGTCTACAAGATTTGGGACTGGATCTTCAAGTGTAAAGGAGGAAGAGAAGAAGAAGTCCAGGGCTGAGAGGTGTGTTAATCTTAGAAAATCCTCTAATTTCGTTCTAGGTTTTTTATATGCTCCCAAGTAGTGAACTGATGCTTGGTTAAATGGATGGAATTGCCAGGTTTGGCCTTGCCTCATCCTCTTCTTCAGATGAGGAAGCTAAGAAAAAGGCCCGTCTGGAACGATTTGGTCAGGGCACAAATGTTGACAAGGCGGAAGAAGAAAAAAGAAAGGCCAGAGCAGCAAGGTTAGTGAATGCGACAGTGTCATATCATTCCTGATTATTCTCTGTGGAACCTAGAAACCAGCTCATCTCTTCACAACTTCATCAGATTTGGAGATACATCTAGTGGATCAGCTCGGGAAAATGGCAAAGACAGCTCCAAGGCGGTATGTTTTACATGGTTATGTGAAGAACTTTTGGCACCTGGCCCACATGATTTTGTTCAGAACTTTCACCTCCAATTGGTTTTTATTTGGCTCTTGTCTTCGTCTGTTTGTATTTGATTGACACAGGACGCAGCCGCTGTTACAGGCACAGCTTGATTTCAGCACTCCGCCTTTGATGAGGTTAGACAACGCTGTTACCCTCCCAGAACAACGTTTTCCTTGCCAAGACTTGCTGCTGTAGTTTCCCTAACATGAAAAAAAATCAACCTCGTCTCCTGCAGGTCTCAGATATTATCCTAGGAGACTTTTGGTGAAGCCATAGCTTGTACACCACTAACTGCATGAACGGGGTCACGTGTTTCCGAGTCATGCTGAAGTGATGTTTACCGTGTATGACTTTCTTAGTTGCTGGGCACTGGCAGTGTAGCTAGATTTGCTGCCTGGTTTGTGGATGGTCATGTACCTTCGGTTGCCGATACCATTTGGTGGATGATTTCGTTTCCATGTACCCCAGTTGGACTAGTTAATGTTAGGGTTAGGGTTGGGGTTTCTGACCCGATTTGAATCACTTCTTTCTTGATTTCTTTCTTGTTTTCTACCTCAAACTGGATCTACTCACTAGAACATGGCTTTGATACCAATGATAGATTTCTAGGACCATCTAGGCGTAGATCTAGTGGGTAAAACATAACTTAGATAAGGACTTGGTGATGTACCTCGCCGTATGTAGTGGTGGCCATGGTGCTGCCACGACATGGCTAGTGATGTCGGAGTAGAAGTAGCATTGTAGTGGGGTGCGGTCCAGTAGCGACATCGATGGAGCTTCTCGTCGCTCAGCACTCTCTTGATCGGACTAGGGTTAGACTCGGTGGGGAACTGGCGGCAGCAATGAATCTCGTACCTTGCGCCCTGGTCCTCATCTTCCTCTTTATAGCGCTGCGCGACGGGGTCTATCGGCCAGGAGAACGGCTGGGCGCTTCCGATCAGGGCGCGAATCAAGGGTCCAATTAGCCGTTGGCCAACTGGTGGAGATCAATCAAACCGCTAACTGTTAGAAGACAACAAGGTGGCCCTCTTTTGTTGTGTGTGCCCCGTGTTTCTGTTGCTACAATGCTAGAAAAACGGGATATGGAAATCCATAATCACGGAGCATGGCGTCTGGGAGTAACAGATAACGCATGTGGTGCAGGTGCGATGCTCGTCCGGTGGATAAATGGTCCATTTGTGAAAAGCTACCGGGACGGTATGGTCGTATAGTATGGATCCAGCAAAATGCCGTTGGCATTTCCTCTGACAACCGTATCACATTCTGTTCGATAAACTCATCAGCAAACAGAAACAAATAAAGTACACCTAGAAATTCATTCTTTGTAAAAAAGTGTCTCCACGTGAGCGATCTTATTCCATTCTCTACAGGTACTCCACTAAACAACTATGTATAAAATCACTGCAGTTGAAAATGAACAGATGCACGCTCGGTGGCCTCAGTGGCCATAGAGTTCCTGGTAGGCGACGAGCTGCGACCGCCGCTCGATGGTGTAGCGCAGCTGCTCCTTCACCCGCCGCAGCGCCAGGAGAACGGACTCCACGTCGCCGTGTGGCTTCGGCGGCCCCGTTTGAGCGGCGACCGCTGCCGGTTGAGGCTGGGGGTCGGCTAGAACGATCGCAAGCTTGTTGGTCTCCTCTTCTTCCTGCTGTTCTTCGTCGTGACTCCTGGCACGGACCTCTCCTGCCTGCGTCTCGTTGTCCTGCGTTCTTGGACCGTCGTCGTCTGCTGCTGCTGCTGCTGCTGCAACGAGCTGGGGGTCTACTAGCACAAGCGCTAGCCTGTCGTCGCTTTCGTAGAACGCCTCTTCGGATTTTGCTGAGCCACAGCCACTGGATGCATCAAGGTGTTGCCTGACACAAGAACACATCACACGAGTCATATATGCAGTACTAGTACGTGTGAGAAAAAAAAAAATACTAAACCGCAAATATAGCAGGCGAAAACTGGAGTAGATTTGCTTATTATCGTTTGTTGTCACTTGTGGTCATGCGCTTTGCAAATGCACAATCTTTCATTCGTTTGGGAAGCTATGTAGCATCCACCGGTGTCCGGTGTGATAAAGGAAGTTATCAGGCCAGCTCCAGCAACGGGCTTTTAAGCTAGCTTTAAGTATTTTTGTCATAATTTAATAGGAAAAAAAGAGAAAAACTAGTTTTTAATCAAGAGCTAAGCGTTTACATATATTTTAAGGTTACGTGCGAATGTCATGTGGGGTCATCTATGTTAAAAGTATTAAGTCCACTTTTGGCCCCTCAACTATTGTGTTGGTCTAATTTTAACCCTCAACTACAAAAGTGTCTAGTATTGATATCCTAATTGTCAAAATCGTTCACTTTTAGCACCTGGGCGGAGGCAAGGCTGTTTTGACCGACGTTGCGTGGTTTTGACCACGCCTCTCTCTCCACGCTGCACAGCCTGACAAACCGATGTTAGGGCCTCTGTTCTTCCCAGTTGCTCAAAACTGGGAAGTGCCTGAATAAAGGTTGTAGTTCTAAGTGCAAGCTTGGGGCTAGTAACTTGAACGGGCTAGAGTGCCACAGTGAAATCTAAGAAACACGCACGCCAAAAATCGTGCAGCACTCTGTTTCGGCCGGTGTCCGCGGTCACCGCGTCCGGTCGTCGAGGGCCGAGCGCCTGCTCGCCCTACACCGTGCTGCCTCGCTGCGCTGTCATAGCAGTTCGCCTGGCCGACCCACTGTCGCGCCCGTGCCGTGGCTGAGCCGCTCTAGCCTTGCCCTACCGTCGCCGCTTCTCCAGTTGCTGCCCTGGCCGGTCCTGCTGACCTGTTGTGCCCGCGCTACCCCTGCTGCTTGGCTGTCGCATCGTGCTGTTGCCTCACTGCCACACCCGACCGTGCCCTTGTCGTCGCAACGCTCGACGGCTGACCCGCTGCCGCGCGTGCCTCTACTGCACGCTGGCTCTGCCACGCCGAGCGGTGTGTCTGTCGCGTCCGCGCCATGGCTGAGAGCCCTGCCGCACTGTGTGCCTGGTTGGGCACACCGCTGCGCCCCGTCTCGCCCATAACGAGCCATCATCTGCGCGTGCACGCGACACCGCTGTCGCGGTTCCGCCGCGTCAGATAGCCAGGGCGAGCTCTCTGATGCACGAAAGCTAGTGCGACCGCGTCCATAAGCAGCCTGTTCGGCTGGGGCTGAAACGATCGTATACGATCGTGGATTATTACTGCTGGCTGGTTTGGTGTGAGAGGAAAATACTGTTCTGGTTGAAAATTTACGATCGTTTACGACCAAGCGAACAGGCTGAAGGTAGGTAGGAACCTCGGGAGGCTATGTGTAAGAGGAATTGAAGAGAGATCGAGTGTAGGTGACGAATTTTCGAGGCGGAACCGGCGAGCTCAGCTGCGGCGCAGGGAGGCGGCAGCCGCTGTAGCCTGCTCGCGCGCTGCCGCCGCCACTTGCTCGAGCGCCACCGCCCTGCTCGCGTACCGCCATGTTGCTTGCGCGCTGCCGCCGTAGCCTGCTCGCCGCCGGTGACGGGAGGAAAGAGAGGGGCCAGCGTGGCACTGTCAACGCCGAGGCCAGTGTCGGAGGGAGTAGCGTTCGCCCCGCCGCGCGCGGAGAGAGGAGGCGTCGGAGAGTGGCCGTGAGGATGGAGAGAGAGGGGTTGAGTCGATGACGCGTGGGCCCCACATGTCACTGAGATTGAGGTCAACGCCAGCGTGGCGTGGTCAAAACCGCTCCTGTGGGACAAAACAGCCTCACCCGCGTCCAGGTGCTAAAAGTGAACGGTTTTGACAGTTAGAGTACTAGCGTTAGTTGAGGGTCAAAATTAGACGAACACAATAGTTGAGGGACCAAAAGTGAACTTAATGCATGTTAAAAAGTGGACTTAATCCATGTTAAAAACTATGTGCTAAAAGTCAGTATTATTGAAGAAGTCAGCTTAGAGCAGAGTAACCCGTTCTAACTACTGCGGGTGCCCTGGTATGTGCAATGTCCGTCCACCTCCCATGCAGGCATGCTATACTAAAAGGCAATCATTCTGTTCTAAGGCAAAGGGAAGCACTAATTGTTTCCTCTGTACCTAGCATGGTGAAAGATGCCTATTGGAGCTAGCATCCAGGAGCTCCAAAAAGGCAAACATTTAAGAGGAGGAATGCTGACATAATTCTCGCTGGAAGTCTGGAAGAAGGCAATTCTTCTGGACAAAGATAGTAATAAGAAAGCTAAAATCCAGTAACTATGATGAAAACAAAAACAAATCCCTAAATTAAGCAAGTGTTTTTTTATCAACAAGAAAATTAACTACCGGTTGGCATTGAGTCGATCTGCACGCGTACCTCTCTGAATCATGGTCGCCGCCACTCCCCTCTGAACTGCAGTGGGTGGTGTTTCCGGCAAGATACATGCAAGAACCAGCCCGGGATTGCTCTGACACAACGGAGCACCAGCTCCCGTCCTGGGAGGACGAATTCACCTGAGTGCATGATCCCTCCGATGATTCCCTGGCGATGTCCCTGTCGGCGTCGGCGTCTCCGCAAGGACCGGATGGCACAGAACCATCAGTGGTCAACGAGCCAGGGCTGTTCCTCTCCTCCACCGTCTCCACCTCCACCTCCGGCGCCTGGTAGCCGGAGCGGCCATTGGAGGAGAGCGACCCAATGGAGCCGTCCGAGAGCCCGACGTCCAGAATCTTGAGGGATTCCAGCTTCTTGATGGCCCTCCTGAGCCTCCTCTCCGCCTTGTTCCTCACCTTGACCTCGTCGGCGAGCTTCTTCTCTAGCTCGTCCAGCTGTGACCCAAACCGACCATGAAATCGACAGAAAAGAGAAAGAGAGTTCAATTAGTATGTGAGCCAATAGGAATTAAAAGAGGATGGAGCAGTACGGAATGTGCTGCAGAAGATGGGATAAGATGTAATGTACCCTTTTGGACAGTTGGTCGGCCTCCTCCTTTGCAGCCTTGGATGCCACCCTCTCTGCGAGAAGCCTCCCCCTCAGGCACTCCACCGTCCTCATGCCACCTCCACCGCCACCGCCACCACCATCCCCACCCCCACCGCTCACCCTGCAATCAATGCAACGAAACACAAATGCACAGACAGGTCAGAGATTGATCCTAGGATCCCATGAAGCAACCAACATGCAGCTCAATGCAAGAAAGAAAAGAAAAGAAAAAGGAATGATGCTAGAGTTTCCAAAAGAAAGAAAAGAAAAGAAACGATGCTGGGAGCCAAGAAACCATCCACGAATGCAAGAAAGAATGAACCAACTCGGGGAAATTCGGCAACCTGCATTGCACCGCCTGCGTAGCCATTCTCCGATCCTTCTTTTACCCAAGCTTGGCGTGTGATATGATACCGGATGGTGCTCGGGCTCTGGGAACTAATCTGCAGCGTTTGGCGGCGGCCCTGGGCGCTTCTTGCGTGCGGCTCTTACTTTTGAGCTCGCGGGCAGGGGACGGCGCAGCGGCTGCTGAACTGGAGGCGGTTTGAGGCGGAAGGTGTCGGACGCCTCAGTTCGGGGCGTGAGCCACAGGCACACAGCACGCTCTCCCTGTGGGAGTGGGTCTGGATCAGAGGAGTGGTACCAGCGCCAAGGCCTCGAAAAGAAGCATGGGATTTGATGACCACAGGGGCCGCCGGTTTTGTCCGCGAGACCGTGAACGCCACCCGTGAGGTGCATTACTGGCGTCACTGGAAACATCCCCTCTCTTTTCACTACACTGCAGTACATTCTGCAGGCACCGCATTTTCTGTTCATGTTTCTTTTTGCATCACTGAAAAATTATGGATATGAGAATACGTGAGGTTTTTTTCCCCGTCACAGAAGACAGAATGCAAACAAGGTCCTAAATGCAACGTTGTAGCAGTCACATCACATGAGGATCTGTGACTGTGTGTTGAGCTCAAAAATATACTCCTTGGCAGCTGCCAAGTGCAAGGCACAAGCCCTAACCTAAAAAAAAAACTGATCCTGTAGATCACTGTAGATGGTACAGATAAGAATGCTAACGATACTAAAAAGCAACGCTGTATTTACCTGTAATAATAATGCTAATACAGCTATTAACAAAGGAGATGGTCCCAGGGGACATGTGGGGCAACCGCCTTGGGCCTTGCAAACTGCAATCCTGGTTCCTGTCATCGTGTATGTGAGCAAGGGAGGACAGCGGACGGCAGAAAGGGAAGCCACGTGACAGCCCGATCCTCCTGCTGGCTGTCTGGCTCATTCATTCATTCAACCCGCTTGCTGCTGTTCGACTTCGACCCCAGCCGGCCGCCCAGCCCTGCTGTCCTCTTGCTGAATTTTCTTTTCCTCGTGGTTTTCAGCAGCGCCTGAAAAGAATCCCTGGCAGCCATCGACTTCTCATTTGTTTTCTTTTACAGAAAAATACAGTACACTAGACGAGTGCACGTAGCATGTACCATGATACCAGGACAAAAATCGCGTCGAGCGTCCTTGTCGCGCTGCCTCACGAGCTTCCTGTGCTGCTCCCCGCGATTTGAACCGAACTGAAGTGACCTGAATCGGGGAGAGAACCGACAAGATGGCGCAGCGATAACAATGACAGTTGAGCTGTCCGTGCTCTCATGTGGATTCTCAAATATACTATCAAATGTTCTCTTCTCTAAAGAATAATGTGCTAACGAACAGTATAAGCACGGAAAGTTTGGTGAAACAGAGCATATAGACTAACCGGAACTGACCTGCCATGTCAAATGCAGAGAGGAGTTGGCTGGAGAGGTGCTGGAGCCTGGAGGGATTATTGGCGTTCGGCACCGCCCAACCCTGTGAAGCGTGAGCCTTTTGTGAACCTACTTGAGAGTTGAGATTCTCTTCGTGCCGCATGAGCTGCTGCTGCTGCCGTTCTTGTACCGTACGAAAATTCCTTCACCCACGAGCTTAACAGCCAAGAATAATTCCTTCACCCACGAGCTTAACAACCAAGAAATCAAGAATAATGCGCGAATAATTGGCACGAGGAGAACCGACAGTAAGCTGCAACATTTCCCCCTGGGACCATGCCAGGCCTCGTAGGGTCCAAAGTATTGGGTCCTCGCGCTCCTCGGGCTGCTGCCATCTTGGGTCTCTTGAAGGTTGAAGCCATGGTTAGACTAGAGCTTCGACCAGTCAAAAAACCATGCGTTGAAAAGCAACAGGTAGAAGAAAGTGTAAAGGGACCAAAGTAGAATGACAAAGATGACGAGATGGGGACTGTACCTGTTCCACTGGGAACGGTAACTTCTAGGTACTGCAGTGCAGAAGTATCCTTCTACTGGGGGTCCACGTCTTTTTTTTCCCCCACATGATTACAGCGCGCGGTACCGACGACCATCATTGCTGATCTGGGAGAGCGACGAACGATGATGGCCGCGGCGCTTCTCCGGCAAGTGAATGCAAGCACACATAGCCCATGCTGGCGCTCGGCGTCCGTGCAGGCCAGCCAAAGCCAATGCACAGACGACACCGCCTCCTTGTCCACCTCTGCCGCTGGTTAGCACCGTGACCTGCTGGGTAGGCGTGTCACGTGCACAAAGGTATCATCAGTATCAGCAGGCATAACACTATCAACCTATTCAAAACATTTTGAAACCTATACGGATCCAGACATAGGAACGGATAATTAGCCAGGTTTCGACCCCAACCATTTTCCTACAAATATACTGACAGCAGAGGTCGTGCCAAAAGGGAAATGGAGTGACAAAAGCTTCTCCTGGCCTGTCTTGCTGTGTGTTTTGTTTGTGGTAGCCTAGCCTGTGACAGCGCCTAGGCACTCTTCGAATTCATTCGGAATTTTTAGGCACTCTGTGATCCTAAATCCTAATTATGAAATATTCCACCTTTGGAGCTATGTTTCTTTCCATATACGTCTGCTCAGATGGGGATGCAGAGTTGCTATGCTATGATTAAAGAGATGCAGTGGTTATACTGACTTAGCTTCACTTGAACTCCAAGGCTCCAGGGTGAGCTGGACCACCACACATCAAGATTGTAAGGCTGAATGCTTCACATCGTCTCATCAAAGACGCCACCAGAAACATTATCATATTGCCACATCTGCGCAGCCTGTGATGAGCATGTGAACCTGGGAACAACGAAATAAGAGTCATGGATATCTAGCAGTGAGGCCAGAACAAGTTATGGTGCAAATCAGAGAACTACATGTGTGCTTTTCCTTTTTGGAGTTCATGAGCTGGGAAGTAGTGAAGTAGAATGATCTAAGCATGTGAACCCTGATCCACACACACACACACACAAGGGCACTAAAAGACAGATCTTGTTGTGCTAGCTCCATGCAGTTCTGATTCTAATGCCAGAATAGGGTGGGGTTTAAGGGACAAGCAAAGTAGTCTGTGCATTTGATTTGATAGAGAGAACAATATGCTCAGAAAAGCATGATAGACTGTAGAAATATGCATTGTATTCTACATCGTTACATAAAAGCTATGGTGTTCCCATACTGTAGAGATTGAAAACAGCAGGATAACGTTGCAAATTAGAAACTTCATTCATTGCATCTGTCACTAGAGCAACTTATGTTGATGCAGTGAATAGCCTTCTGCATGTAGCTTATTTGGTGCTCCATCCAGGGTTGGGATTCAGCTTATGCCTGCAGATCCTGAAAATCCAAATTAGATTGCTACTGCTTCCAAAGTTTTTACATTCACAGGTTTCGGTATCTATCACCTTGTAAAGATAAGAAGGTCATGGAATGTTGCTCTCATTGGTTTGAACTCTTATGCGTATTGGGCCTACGTTAGTTAATCACTCAAATCAAGACCGGCCACACAGTTGAGAGTGAAATGATGTGGTCCAAATAGCTCTACAAGTCAGGTGTGCTCTCAAGCATGATAATCACATCTCAACTATTAGATCTTTTGAACGCCATCAATATAACTTGTCTTCGTCTAGCACTGGTTGAGAACAAGCTATTTTCTACAATTCAGATCAATCAATCCATCAACAACCACATTGTTTTTATGGCTCGCTTGCTTGATGTATATGCAGCAACAAAACATGCAGACCATTGAAACCCCTCAATTCCAACTACACCCAGGAACCTTCTCGAGCCCAACTCCCCACATCATGCTCCTTATGATCTCAGCTTCTTCCCATTTGCCAGCATTTGAGTACAAATTAGCCATCACAATGTAATTACCGGTGTTCTTAGGCTCAATCATAAATAGTTGATCGAATACAAATCTACCAAGCTCAACATCACCGAATTCTGCTGCTCCATTAAGCAATGGACCCCAGACCTTTGCATTTGGTTCAAATGGCATGCTGCTGACAAGCTCAAGTGCATCCTTTAGCATCCCTGCACGGATGAATCCAGAAACCATGCAAGCATATTGCTCCATCACCGGATTGATACCAAACACAACCTGCATGGAGTAAAAAACTTTACGAGCATCAGCTACCTTGCCAGTACAAGCACAAGCTGTAAGCACAGCAGTGAAGACTATGGTATCCGGTCTGATGCCAGCATTGATCATCTCATTGAACAGGCACAGTGCCTCTGCAGCTTCTCCATGAGCCGCAACAGCGGATATGATTGATGTCCATACAATTTTGCTTCTATCACCAGTCAATTTAAAGACCTTTCGAGACCCATCAAGAAATCCAGCCTTTGAGTAAGCATCCATCAATGCAATCACGACGCTGATACTCTGATCATGGTTGTTTCTGATCGCATAGCCATGTGCTTGCTTCACTCCCAGTAGGGTGGCGGACAAATCAACTGAAGGAATGATAATAGAAAGCGTGGCTGAATTGGGTAGAATTCCAGAACCAATCATCTCATTCAGTAGTCCAAGCACTTCAGACTGGCGACCATTTTGAACCAATCCAACAATCACTGCATTCCAAATGCTGATACCTTGAGCATCTGCTCGCTGGAATAGCTCCATTCCCTTGTCGACATGCCCATGGTTCATGTAACCAGTAATCATGGCACTGTAACTGACTGCATCTTTCTTAGGCATCCCTTCAAACAACTCTCTTGCATACTGCAACCTTCCACATTTGGCATAAAACCCAACTGTTGAGTTCCACACTGCGACGTCCATATAGAGCCCATTCTCGGCAGCAAGACGGTGCACTCTTACCCCATAATCGACAGCCTTCAGCTGCGCACAAGCATGCAATACGCTTGCCACAGTGACACTGTTTGGTCCAACACCGCCACCAGCATGAACACGCGCTAACTCCTGAAACAGCTCCAGGCACTCCCGGTACCACCCTGCACGAGCGTACGCCGATATCAACGAGTTCCAGGACACCACGTCTCGCCGTGGCATTTCGTCAAACACCGCCCGAGCAGAGCGCGAATCTCCGGCGTTCGCGTACGCGGTGATGAGACCATTGGACACGAACAAGTCGTCCCGGAAGCCGCGCTGGACCGCGACGGCGTGAAACTCCGCGGCGACGAGTGCAGGCAGCCTCGGTCCGGACTCGGCCAGCGACTTGAGGAGCCCAGAGAGCGTGATCTCGTCGGGAGAGATGCCGGAGGCGGCGAAGAGGCGGAGGGATCGGGAGAGTGGAGCGAGAGTGCAATGAGGATGGCGTTCCAGGCGAAGACGCTGGGCCGCGGGATGGCGTCGAACACCCTGCGTGCGTCGTCAAGGCGGGCTGCGCGGGAGTAGAGGGAGATGAGCTTGGAGGCGAGAAAGTTGGACGGCGTAACTGAGAGAGCGACGAGGCGGGCGTGGAGCTGGCGGCCGGCGGCGAGGTGGCCGGTGTCCGCGCAGAGCTGGATGAGGTGGCCGTACGCCCGAGGGTCCGGCGGCACGGCGGTGAGCCACGACGGGAGCTGCATTCGCTCTTCCTGAACGGCTACTCGATTAAAGGCAGGGTAGTGGGTTAGACTAGTCCTTTCATGACATAAATTCCATATAAATTAAAGAAACTGAGTTTTTTATAAGATTTCCATAAGAAACAGTTCACTTTCTAATTCTAATGAATAAAAAATGTCACATTTTAATCAGTCTTTGACCGCCAGATCTGCGAGCTGTTAAGGTTTCAGTCAAATAACTGTATCAATTGCCAGTAAACAAAACAGATTCAAAAGAGCTAGTGATTGACCGCCAGATTTAGATTGCGGGCTGTTAAGTTTTCAGCCAAATAACTGTATCAATTGCCAGTCAACAAAACAGATTCAAAAGAGCTAGTGAGCTACTCCCTCCGTCCAGGTTCAAAGCTAGAATTGCATTTTTTTTTTTCGGACAAAGGGAATACACATTAGAGACGGGAACTGTCACCCCTGAAAAGAATAATTGTATGCTCCTAGCATATGATATTATGTGTAGATTACAATGGTAGAACTCCACACGCACAAACCTTCGGGTTTTGTGTTTGTATAAGGTTACAATCTTCTGCATTGCAATTGCAGACTTATATCCCATTACGCACGCAGGGTCACATCACATCATATCTTGTTTCTAAGGATCCTGGCATGCTTCAGCAAATTTGGCGGCAAATCCACCAAAAATAGATGACGCACAAGTTACTGAGGAATGAGGATCACAACCAGCTAGGGCCCAGGCCACCAATCAACTAAACAGCCTTCCAAAAATTGTACGATCACGAATGGAACCTCGCCTTGCTTCTGTTTCTTCTATTACACTATATATATGCTAATACTATTTTAGAAGTATCCGCCATATCTTTCTCATGTACACCACTAGGGACCATATGGCGAGTCCAGCGGAAACGTAAAGTAGAGCAACACCGGGGGCAACTAGAGCACCTTGCGCAGGTAGACTGCAAAACAGAGTGCATAACACGAACCATGTCATGTATCAGTTGGAAAAAGGAAACAATAGCAAAGCTACAATAACATGGACAAATGAAATTTCATGTACCTTGGATCTCTGCTGGCGAGAAGCAGAGTCAATGCTGTCATCTGTGTTGCTGTCTTCCACTTCCCTAAGTTGTTAACTGCAACAGCCTGTTGTGGCAAGTTGAAATTTCTTTAGTTGTTGAACTTCTATCGATACAATGGAACAGAAGAGTAATAGAGGATAGAGGAACCTCAAGAACTTTGCTATTCTGAGATGCAGCCCACTCTCTCACGGCTGACATTGTAATCTACATACAAACAGACAGGAAAAAAGTGATGTCAGATTTTTAACCCATGGCAAGAAAGCTCGCTCCCATACCACATAGGCACATAGCAGCAGCAAATAACTCATACCACAAAGCAGCAGAATCAACTTTTATTCATTTATAAAAGGAAAATGAACAGATACGTCTACGGACTAGAACATCTCTAGCAGATTGAGAAAATGCGACCCCTCTCCCATAACTGGTGATAAAGGGAACTAGGGGGGTCCAGCAATTTCCCTTTACAATCACTTTTCCCAAATTTTGTTCTCAACTAAGAAAACCTCTCCCTCCCTCAAGCAAAGGGGATCTGCTCTGCATCCCCTTTCCTTCCCTCACTCAACCCACCAGGTGCTCAACGGCTGTTCACATTCATCACGGACATGCCCCTGCACCACTAAACCACCATGCCACCGGGACCGCACCAGGCTATGCGATGTGACACCATGAGAGAAGAGAGAGTAGTGTGGACGAGCAGGCCACATTATAGGGTGCCATGCTGCCGCGGTGCCAAGCGTGTGAGTGTTTCTCGGTAGGGGATCAGGTGACCGTGAGAGAGAAGAGAGGGAGAGGAAAAGGAGAATGGTGAGTAAGGGAAAAAAAAGGAAAAAATAAATTGACATGTGAGGTAAAGGGATGATGTTAAAAGGGATTTGCTGCAAAACCCATCCCTCGTATCCCATGTATGTTAAAAGAGATTCCCACTATAGAAGATTTTAAGGGAAAATGGATAGGGGATTTCTAGAGATGCTCTAAAGCCACTCACGATAGCACATTCATAGGAAGGTTATCGGACAATCTCATGATTTCCCTAGCTTAACTTTTATGGCAACATAGGGCCTGTTTGGTAGAGCTCCACCCTGATTCTCTAATGGAGTGATTCTGGTGGGGAGCAGGTGGAAAGTAATTCTAAAGTGATTTTGGTGGGATTGAATGGGGAGCATTTTTTTAGCGCTCAATGTAAATGGAGAAGCGATTCTTGTCATATTCCCACCAGAATCTAGTTGTGTTTTACCCGTTGGGTGTCTAGGTGTCGAGGAGCGATTCCCACGGAGAATCTGGAGCTGGGAACACTCATAAATGGCCCCTTATATAGCTTCACAAAACACTTGGAGTATCAAAAGAGTTAACTCAACTGAGGCTCAGTTTTTAGTCATGTTTCAAACAAGCCACAATACCGCATGATGAAATGACTCCATCTTGCTTAAGAGGCAAGCTGTACCGGCTCCACTAAAGGTGGTAAAGATTCCAAAACACTTTTCCATTCCGTGAAGTTATAAGCATGTATGATTGAATGTATAAATGCATGCACCCAATACTACAAGCACCAAGTTAATGACCAGGATGGTAACTGTAATATTGAGGGATGAACATAGAGATAATGTCAGCTAAGCAGACAGTAATTCATAAACATATATATCAACATAAACCACAACAGCATTCTGAAATTTCCAGGTCTATGATTCCCCGCCAAGACTAAATGCTTTGGAAGCGGCAATGCAGATTGGCAGAGTAACTACCTCTCTCCCAATGATAGCAATGGAAGGGACTGTTAGAAGCCATGGCCCATCATTGAGCAGTGATGTTTCCAAAGGTTTGGTGCATAATAAAACTAATGTTGCGGCTACCATAAGCTGCAACAAAGAATTAGAGCAATTAAGTTAGATCCTGTGAATAGCTCGTCTTTTGAGAACTGATAGTCTTAGTTGTAAACATGCCAGAAAGTGGTGGGCAGCAGAGAGAGAAAGAAACCTTGTCAGCCACAGGATCAAGAAATGCACCAAAAGGTGTTCCTAGCTGCATCTGTATATAAACCAGATCATCAGGAAACGTAAAATGAGTAAAAAAACACTGGAACAGCAACCCAGTCTAGCATATTATTCAGATAATATTTTCGACATACCTTTCTAGCAATATAACCATCTAGCCAATCAGTGACTGCAGCAGCAAGGAAGGTGCCTGTTGTGGCTGTAGCTGCCCATGGACCCTCCATGTAGAAAGCTGTTGGTGGTAGAAATAATAACAAAAGGTTAAAGGTAAAAAAAAAGAGAAACAAACCAATTAAACAATGCAGTCAAATAAATATTATTAGGTTGAACATAAGCACCAAACCAAACAACTTGTAAGCGTGTATAAATAGCAGCGCCCAGCAGAAACCAACAGAAGTATATTTTGTTTGAAGCAATAGTGCATGGTGTTTAATCCTGCTACACAAGCAGAAGAAAAGACTAAGTTGCTCAACGAGGTTCGTGATCAAGTCCAACTGCATGAAAATGAAGTTCTTGGACCCTTTATGGAAAGCAAACAATTCACACTCCGGTAAGCAAACACGTGTTGTTTCTTTACTTTATATGGATGATAAGTATCATATCCATCCAAATCGATGCACCGAATCCGCGCATCAACAAGAGCTAAAAGAATATGCATGTGCAAAGTCATTTCAATAAAGCTTTGGGCTGTTGGGATACAAAAGCAAACTATAGTGAAGTAATGTTTCTTTACTTTATATGAATGATAAGTATCGTGTCAATCCATTTAATCGCTGCACTGACTCCACGCATCAACAAGAGCTAAAAAAAAGATGCATGTGCAAAGTCATTTCAATAAAGTTTTGGGCTGTTAGGATAAACGAAAGGGTAATTGTTTTGGCACTTGGACTCATGGAGACTGGCAATGGCTACACATGTTTCAACCAGCCTCATTTCACAATGAATTTATTGATAAAATTACTGTAACCACAAATTTTGCTGTTCAAGCTGCATAAAAGATCCATGGCGTTTACGTGCTGTAGCACATAGCCATGGTTTTTCTGATCCTAAGACCTAAGGTTAGAACTTACAACAGACCTCAGTATAGGGCCAGACTATAGTATCTGGGCAGCATCTCTTCCTCCACAAACACCTCATACAGTTTGACGTGCAGGTTGTGGAAGGTGCTGGCCAGGTACTGCAGGTTGGGGTTATTAAGGAGTGGGCCATTGTGTAATTTCAGAAACACCAAGCCTTTAGTTGTGTGCCACAGTCCAGAACCCCCAAGGTCATTTGCAACTTGGATCATAAACTCTTTTCCTAGGTAGTTAAGGCGGACATAAATTGTTTGTGCGAGTTACACGCATGTACTTGCAGTTCAAGATTAAGACAGTGAATTAGGGAGGTTAAAACATTCATATAACACCTCCAGCATCTGTCACTGTTTCTGTTTAGTGAATAAATAATTAGATGAATTTGTTCCAGCAACAAACTTGCAACGAAAGTGGCCTTTTTAGGCTTTACTTGTTATAGTTTTTCTCCTACTCAGTCCAAGACCTTATCACCACCGGCAGGCTTCCACCATTGCTACTACATACAAACGAAAATATCCACCCGCCTCAAGACGTCATGATCCGACCAACAGAAAAAAAAAAAGAGAGAGAGAGGTTGGGGCGATTTACAAAAATAGGAATTGAAACATCAGTCGTTTACAGATTTGACACTGGACCCACGACCCACTTGCCATCCACCGAGTCTCATCGTAAAGTCGATCTTTCGAGTGTCATTTTTGCAATTTTTTCAGAGAGAGAAGGGTAAAAGAAAATAAACAGTATTAACTTACTGCTGATCAGGAGCGGCACGGCAGCGACGCGGCCAATGGTGAGCACGGTGGGCAGCGTGAGCAGCCTGGGCGGCGCGGTGGCGGGCTCCTCCTTGGTCATCCCGTTCACCACCGGCACGTCCTTGGCGAGCCCGTTCACCGCCGGCACCCGCCTCTTCCTGGCCCCGACCCCCGCATCAGATCCCATCCCCTCGCCGCCGGAATGCGGCGCGGCGCACAGCCCCCGCGCCGCCGACGGACACCGGAAACGGCGGGCTGCGGCAGCGAGAGCGGCCGCCGTGGTCGGCAGGCAGCGGCCGGCGGGCGGAGGGGGAGGGTGGGGAGAAGGGGCGGGGGCGGGGATCCGGGCCGCCGCGCGGGGGGAGATGAAGGGCTTAGCGGCTGCGGCTTTGAGGAGGAGGGATGCGTGGGTGGCGACGGATGTGGGCATGGGGCGGATTGATTCCTCCTACTCTCGTGGGTGGGCTGGGGCTGGGGGGGAAAGGAGGCGTGCGTAGGCAGGCGCGTAGAGGGTCGGGACGGGGAGGCCTCGTCTCGTCGTGTACGAGGGAGATAGGGGAGGAGGGCCAAATCCGGGGGTTCGCGCGAGAAAATTACGACGACGCCCCGTAGCAGACGGGTGAGTCGGATTCGGTTCGTCCGGGTACTGGTGGCCTGGCCGACGGCTGGATCCCACTGAGCAGCGAGCATTTGGGTGCAGGTGCAGGTGCTCGTCAGCCTGATCGCTGGGGCTGGGCTGGCTGGCCAGCCCCTCACAAGGCTTCTGTTTATGCGAACCAGTGAGCAGTACTTCTCTTACATAAACGAACCAGCAACGATACGAACCAGCAAACCGAACAGGCTGCGTGGTCGTTTGCCTCGTGGGGCCGCCGGGGATCTGGATCTGGGCTCTCAACTCTCTCCCTTTGCTGCTTCTGCTTGGCATCCGGGGCAAGGATGGATTCGGATCGGATCCGGACGGGTACGGATTCGGATAGCACTATTTAGTACATTTTAATTCAAATATGAATATGAATACGGATATTGTTGAATACTAATACAAAACAGATATCTTGAATTCGGATTCGGATATCCACTTGATTTTGAAGATCACATGTATCTATTTTCTTATTGATAGTTTCATAGTATAATAAAATCATTATGGACGAAGGGATTTAACATATAGCTATATAACACCGTGGATAAAGACAACAACTAAAAATAATATATTTTAATCAATATTTTAATAATTAAATATATAAAATATAATAGAATTAAAGATTATATATATTAATTGTTGAATTTAGATAAATAAAAATACATTTTAAAATGATACAATATAAAATAAAATACTAATTATATGATTAGCCATGTTAAAATTAATTTAACTCGAGATTTATATATTGTTAATAATATTAAAATTATATTAGCCTTATATAACTTTTAAATAATAATAAATATCATCTGTTATATTGAATTTATTGTCATTTACATAGTTAATTAGTCATAATTGTAAGATTTAGATGGTTTCAAAATAATTTGTACTTCCCGGATACAGATATTATTGGATATTTTATATTTTTGTCGGATACGGATGTGGAATCGGATAGAGAATAAACTTAAAAAATGAATACGGATACATCCATTTAATATCTATATTTAAATCAAATACGAATACGGATATCCATATTTACTATAAAACAGATACGGATATCGCATGTGTAAAGTGTAATATGTGGACATCCGGATCCATCCTTAGCACCGGGGAAATATCTTGTGTTGTGGCCTGTGGGCCACGTCGTGCAGTTGGAGTGACGTGGGCAGAACGTCGACGGCGAGAGGTACGTGGCCCGTTACACGACGACACGACAGCCCTTATTTTAACCTTCACCGACTCCAAAGGTGCGCGTGTTCGCGGACGGCACGACTCGGTTGGCATGATGTTTACTCTACCTGTGTGTGTGGTTGTGACGTGATTTCTGATTTGGCTCGCCAATTCCTTCCGGACAAAATTTTATTAAGGCCTTGTTTAGATTTTAAATTTTTTCACTCTCTCTTCATCATATCAAATCTTTGGACACATATATAGAGTATTAAATATAGATAAAAAAATAACTAATTATACAGTTTGATTGTAAATTACGAGACGAATCTTTTGAGCTGATTGGACAATAATTATCAAATACAAACGAAAGTGTTACAATGCCAAATGCTGATTCCTAACCCCAATCTAAACAAGACCTAACTCGAGTCAGCACCAACGGCTTCAAGAGTAGATTTCTGTACCTTATCTCCAAATAAATTTATTATAAAAATATATTCAACGATCTATCAGTGATATTAATTTTGTATCATAAATATTAATATTTTATATATGTATTTAGTCAAGTTGTTTTTCAGAAAACGAAGGGCTTGTTCGGCAGGACTGAAAAATACTGTTCCGGCTGATTGTTGTGAGAGAAAATACTGTTCTGGCAGGACATGAACAATGATTTTGTGAGAGAAAAAACAAGCCAGCCGAACAAGCCCGAAAACGACAGCGGACGGAGGGAGTACTGTACAATAGAAAACTTTTCTAGACGTGACAAGTCATGGGAGCTATGCAGCCTCTTCGGTTGGTTGGTTCGTTTCGTTGCTAGTTCATGAAGAAGTACTGCTGGCTGGTTTATGTGAGAGAAAAATATTGTTCCGGCTGAAAATTTACGATCATTTACGACAAGCCACGACCAAACAAACATGCTGCATGTGTACGCCTACACGGCAAGGTTTTGCTCCTCTCGCTTTTCTCGGCTTCTTGGTGATGGTGATCTTGACATTTTCTAGCTATGCTAGCAGCCGACTGTGCCTCCATTTGCAGTTTGCTTAATACTGGTCCTGTTAGTTTCACTGAAATTTAGCTTATGCTGATTTGTTGTAAGAGAAAAATAATATCCGTTCGCTGAAAAATACTGCTAAAGCTAAAGTAGTGGCGTATATGTTGTACTATTGCACAAGATGATAAGACAAGACAACAAAAGTACGCTATGATAATAACTAAAACAAACGATATAGTAGTTATATTTTTCTTTAGTGGGTAATTTACAATATCTCACTAGCTTGAAAAATCTCAAACATAATACGAGAAACAATGGAAATTTACAAGGAAGACTCAAAATCGCAGTGCCTTGGATAGCTAGATACATCGATCGTGACACAAAAAATTCTCGTTTGGTGATGCTTTGGCCGACTTCAGTTTCAGCTTCTTGATGTATTAATTATACATACATACATACACAGTAGCAAGGAGATATTATTTTTGTTTTTAAAATACAATGGACTACAAGCTATGAAAGCTATTTTCTTTTCTTCACCCTACATTTTCTAGTCTAGTCTATACCTAATATTAAAGATGCAAAATTTATCTCTACTCATTTTTTTTCGTCCGGCCTTCCTTTAACGAATCCTAATTCAATTAGATCTCTCCAATTCGGAGTAATTTGAATAGGAATCTTAATCAAATAAAAAAATATATCTATATATATTATATATATGTGAATGTGAAAATTGTTTCTATTCGTATGTCGACCGCTTGAATATATGTTTTGGATAGTTAGAATCCTAACCCAAATAGATCCATCCAATGATAATGTGAATAGAAATTCTAACCTAAATACAAAAGGCTAAAAGTTTTTTTTTTGGCCAGGTCACATACCGAAAAACCTAACAATGTAAGGCAGAAGTCATGTTTTATAGCAGCCGTATATACAGTGCTCAAACTATTTCCGTGTGCGGTGGAACCGAAGGTGTGTCCTATACTCCTATCTGTTTCCTGCCATAAATAAACTATACATCGGCTCTAATTTGGTAAAAGTTTATTTAAACCGAGTCTTTTTTTTGCGACGTTATTTAGGCCCTGTTTGGCGGGGCTTCACTTCACCAGTGAAGCTATTTTTTTTTTGCTTCAGCTCCACGAACAGTTCCATCGGTGGAGCTGAAGCCGGTTTGGTAAACCGTTTGACAAAATGGCTTCCCTGTGAGAGCATGTTTTTAGGGGTCTGTAGAAGAAGCCACTTTTTTTTGCTTCATCCCATCCCAAATCATTGTGAGAGCATGTTTTTAGGGGCTTCACCAGTGAAGCTATTTCACTTTACCCCGTTTGGCAGAAAACGGCTCCAAACGGCTCCTGAAGCTGGTGGAGAAGCCCTGTCAAACAGATCCTTAAACCGAGTCGGGACCTTCCACGTGCGCGCAAACGACCAAACCAACATGCAATCGTTAGACTTGGCCATCCAAAGTCCGTTTCTTTTTTTAAACCTGGGTATATTTTTATTAAAATAATCATTATCTGGTGTGCGTGTCGATTTTTGACCCTGTTCGGCTTGCTTGAAAAACGGCTGATATTAGATACTAATGCTGATTTGCTGTGAGAGAAAAATATTGTAATTTCACTGATATAGTACAAGCGAACAGGACCATTTCCTTACAATTCTTGCCCTTCCCTTTACTTACTAGTGATTTGTGCGCGCCCATGCGCGCGAGAAATGGCCAAAAATCTATCTAAGAAATGGCACAATGCTGACAATAACAAATATTATAGACGCCTAACTAAAATTGAGTCACCTAACTGACAGCTGTAATTATCAACGATGATGAGATACTGTTTTCTTAGAAACAAACGATGAAGAACACAACAACGAGCATATATTATACGAAATATGGAGTTTTCCATAGATGTTCGGTTTGCGAATGGGCGTGTGGATTGACATGACCATCTTGGAAGAAGGAACAATGGTTTGATTAATGCGAGATGGTGGTAACTCTTGCATCATTGAGTGTAACATCAATTTTAAGGGTTAAATGCAGGAGAATAATTAATATTGTACCTTCAATAATCCAATGCGAGGGAAAGATTGTACACGAGATACCTTGAGAGAGCTAACCATTTATCTAAGTCCTTGGTTTGCTCGGTCCATCCTAAATATTTGACAGATCACCACATATATTTGGCAAAGATTGTAAATGTTAGTCTTTGCATCACATATCAATTGCCAAAATTGTGAAAGATTTGAACAGGAGTATGGAAAAGCTTATTCAAACTGCTTATAAACGATCTTTGCTTTCAGCAATCGCTTCTTTGGAAGGAAGAAAGAACCTATCGATAAACAAAAGGTGCGAGAATTCCTAAGAGGAAACTGTAAATTGGTACAATAATGCTTTTAGAGCCATTTTGCTAAGAGTGTTTTTTCGATTTTAGGAAACAACTCTATTTTTCATATCCATGGAAAAGAATTAGGAGGCACCGAGAAGAGCTATGTATTTTCTAAAAAGAAATGGCTTCCCTTTTAGATTTCTAGAATGAAATTACACACACCAAAGAATTAAAGAAAGTAGCGAGAATATAAGGAGGTCCATTTCCTTTACAAACAAGGTGATAAACTAATATGTAAGATATAAGGATTAATTCTTTCTTGCGCAAGCAAATAGGCATGTGAGAACTAAGAACTTATCCAGATTTAAGCATTAGTTAATTACACCAAAAAAAAAATGCACTCAAAGCTATATAAGAATAGCTCAATTTGTTATCTATTTTGCCATGCTATATCAGGGAAAACATAGAGGCACTAATCAAGCCTTATGAGGGTGAGCACACACCAGAACCTTAGTTCCGGATGTTTCAAACCTGCTAAAAAAAAGTGGATTTGCAAGAAAGTGGAGATGGATAGGAACAAATACATCACTCGGCAATGGGGTGTGCTCAAGAATAGAATAACCAACAAATTATGTGAAGCAAAGACATCACCGACAATGGACTTATGCTCAATAACAAATGCACAAATTGTAGGAACTAACGAAAACAAAACAACACATGCAAAAGAGAATTGCTAAGATATAATGGCATTGTCATCACAGAAGTAATGCAAATAGTAAGAAATCATGGAAGAATGAAATAATTAGTCATCACTGCACGATTCCATTACCTCAGTCTTAAAAAAGGTCATCATTGCACAACCCCAAAACCTCAGTAGGTAACATGAAGAATGAAACAATTAATCATCATTGTATAATGAAGGATATCAGTTCTGCGCATGATCCGCACATTTAAAAACAAGAGAAGCGCAAAATCCGATGGCCTCCTAGGGGAAGGGGGCCAAGATCCTCGCAGTGAGAAGAGAGAGCCAAGGGAAGGGGAGGGAGAGGAGGGGATAGAGTGCACCTCTGCCATGCGCAACAGGCCAGATGCGCCTATGTGGGGCTCCTCCAGCAATGAAGGCTGGCAAGCCAGATCCACACACGTATCTGGCCCCGGCACTGGCAAGGAGAGCACGCACCGTACAAAAAGGCCTTTCTGAGCACAGAGAGTTGACTCATGCCACAACGAAGAGGAAGGAAGGAAAGCCTCACATCCATTATTACACAGAGATCTGGTGAGGGGACGAAAAGATCCAACAGAACGGTGGGATGGACAGATCTGGTAAATGGGCTGAAAAAATAGAACGATTAGGCACACTTTATTGTTTGTTGTAAAGCAATGGAAAATTGAAAGGGTCAAACCAACCACACGAATTAAGAGTTATCTGAACTAATTATGGTTAGACCTGTAGGTAACACCATGACCAAACACTCAGAGCTTAGTATTTTAAATACGCCATGATAGCCACATATGAGGAACATGAGTCTTTGAGCAGCTCTATTAGCAAAATTGGGAATGCATATGACATGTAGCAGAGTTAACCCAACAGGAATGTTTTAATCTTCTTAGCCCTCGTCTTTTTTCCTACTCATAATAATAATGATTCAGTAAGCATTTAGGTCTCTCATGTGCTGTTTTTATACACTGATTTCATATTGGTTAATGTTGCAGGAGCTGATATACTTCCCATTATAATCAATCTATGAAGCACATCCATGGGACAGTACTAAAATGCTAGGTGAATTTATGAAACGAGCGAATAGCAAAAGAACTTCCATGCGCATTACTGAACATGAAACCTAAAGGAAATGATCAAAGCATCACTTTCGACCTTGCAGGACAGTAAAAGAACAACAAATGGCACTACTGGTATTTCTGTGATCTCAAACTTCTAATAGTGTACCTAAATATGTACCAGCGATTAGTAAGCTAACATATAGTATGCAACCCAACTAAGTACCTGAGTAGGGTCATGATGTTTGTTACAGACCAGATAATGCTTTTTTCCAAGTGGTTGGCTTGTTCTAAGATTTTACAATGTGCATATAAATTGTATCAAACTAAAAATTCAAGGTTTAATCTGAATGAAAATTTTAGCACATGGTAGAAGAAATATGATAAAAGCAATGGATCAGGAGCACCTTGATGCAGTTACACCTGCTAATAGCCCTCAAAATGCACCCATGGAATGAAGTTGTCTCAAAACAAAATTCTTGCACAAGAATAAGAATCATTCTGAGAAACCTGGGCAAGCATTAATAAAATAATTTAGGTAAAACTTGATGGAATCATCTGTACTGTTGAGCAGTGAACTCCTTTTTTCTTCGTCTAGACGGATACTTCGTACTCAGTAAATAATCTAAGGAAACCAGCAGCATCATACAAATTCGCAAAACGAAGCAAGTTCACTGAGGATGCTATAAATTATGAACAAAAACTTTATCAAACAGGTAAAAGAATGACAAAAAGAAGGGAACAAAAACACCTTGATGTTGCTGCACCTGATGATAGTCCTCAAAATTGGCCTATGAAATAAAGTCCTGTGTTGAACCGAAATCACAACACAAGAATAAAATTTGTATTGTGTATCGTCCTTTGCGTCACGCAGACCATGGCGCACAGCCTGCTCCACCGTCGGGCTCAGGAACTGCCACTCCCGCCACTCTAGCAAATGGAGAAGATCGATGAACACCAACAAATAGGTAAAATGATTCTAAAATATGTATTGCCATAGCAAATGTTTAAGTATAACATCTATGCTGGTCAATATGGGACGAAAGTAAATGTGAGGCTGCAGCATGGTTGCCTTACAAAATAAAACCTTTTTTTAGAATGAGCTCGAAGAAATTAGGTCTTATCTGGAACCTCAACAAAGAGCACTCGCCTCTCAAACTGGAACAAATTCACACAAAAAACTACATACATGTCTACAGGAGAACATTCAGGCACAAAATTGAAAGGACGAAAGCCATGTCATCTGCTGTAGTAAGCATTGACCTATCCAATATTTCTTAACTTATTTAATACATTAGTCTGAAAAGTGAAAATCTAATACTAAGGAACATACATGAATAAATTAAAATGGTTTGTACAGGGCTCGGTATTGACCAATGCGGCACTTGGGGAACATTGTGAGTGATTGAAAGGAGGTGGCTTTCTGAAAACAGATTTGCATCACTTGTACCAGAGAATGTAGGAAAAATCTCAAAAATTGGTAATCGCACCAAGAATGGGGGCTCCATACCAAAACATTCAAAAAAAAAAGAAGGCCAAGAGACATGGAGGAGATGGGAGGTTACCTCGTCGGCCACGCAGATGGCCGGGAGGGACAACAACTTGCTAGTCGCCATGGCTTCATCATTTTGGCGAAAGGCCCACACTGGAGAAGGGCACCGCCACCGGGGTTGGGTCAAGCCGGGCCACCTCCACACTGGAGAAGGGCACCGCCACGGGGCTGGTCAAGGCGGGCCACCGCGACCCCTAGCACAGTTGCTAGGTTCTGTGCACCTGCAACACATGAACACACACGGAAGAGAGAGAGGGAGGCGGGCAGGGGGCAAGCGACAGCCGGCGGACACCGGCAAGGGGCCGGTCGTGAGGGGAAAGGAGGAGGAGGAGGGCGCCCGCAGCCACCGCGCCCGCTTTGTGCCGGCCGTCGTTGGCTGTGCTGTGTCGGGATGGAGAGGAGAGGGAGAGACCGATGGGAAGAGGAGAGGGAGGCCCGGTGCGCGTGTGGTCGGGCCGCGCCGTCTGGCCGTCCCTGCCATAGCGCCATGGAGGTCCGCCGCCGCCGGGGCGCGTCGCTCATCTGGCCGTCGCCCGTGTCGGGAGAGATCGAGAGAGGATGGGGAGAGGTGCGTGTTTTTTTCTTGAGCGTAGTCTGTGTCTATTATTGGTTTCACTGGATTGAGAGCAAAAGCCGGAGGAGGCGAAAAGAGGCGATGGAGAAGCTGGTTAAGCGCCACGAGAAGCGAGGAGAAGCCGCTATCGGCGAAAGCTGGTCCATGCAATCCGGTCCGTAGAATCAAAGATCGGACGGACGAAAAAATTAGGAGCGACGTGGACACGCTGGCGTCGCGAGCTGGCCACAACGAATCATATCTCTAGATGTGTAGTCGTGTAGATTCTAGAGTACGAGGCCTACATGTTTCTCGTCTAGATGTACGTCACTTGCATATCGGCTCTTGCTTGCATGTTTGTTTCTTGTACATGCGCAGAAAATCATCAACGCCTTGTCACCAGGATTCAATCTACATATATGATAACCCGTTATTATCTTCGGCGTTGTACTGTCCATTGCTCATAAAACTATATACCGAAACAATTTTGACTGCGAACAAGTGTAACAAATAAAAAAAACAAAAAATTAATTGGAGCATATTTACAATTTCCTCTTAATAATGAAGCCTCAAAGGAGGTGATCCAATTAGGTCTAGGCCATGTTAAATTGTTTAGTACTCAATCCATCATAAATTGTAAGACGTTTGACTTTTTTGACATCAAGTTTGACCACTCGTCTTATTCAAAAATTTGTGTAAAATATCACTTCTTTCGTCGTGGTTTGGTTTATTAATAAAAATTCTTCAAGAATGACTTAAATTTGACTATATTTACATAATTTTTTTGAATAAAACGAGTGGTCAAACTTGGGGCAAAAAAAATCAAACGTCTTACAATTTGAGATGGAGCTAGTATTTGTTAAAAATATTTAATTATTTATTAGAGCTGGACATACATATTCTTTTTTATCCTGTTGCAACGTACGGATAAATCTGCTAGTAATAATAATAGGAGCTAGAACCAAACAAAGTCGTGGCAACAACCCATAATTTAGGTATGGCAAAGATATTTTTGGAAGCGTGGACTGGCTGATGTCACGTAATTTGTCTTTTAGCTTGGTTCGTTTCTAGTCCGGCAACGGGTACTGTGGGCCTCATGAAAAACATTCGTACAATACTCTTTCCAACTTCCATGGACCGACCGTCTCGCGACCTCGCGCAATGGACCGACCGTGGCAGCCCACAACATAATCGTACAAGGAAGGAAGGCGGAGCAAGGCCCACCTCTCGCGACTCCGCAGGATCGCGGGCCGGCCTCCCGGGCGCAAGGCCGGCCGATAGAGGGGGTTTCGCCCCGCCGCGGCGCTCAAACTGGCTCAAGGCCCGAGACGGGGAGAGAGAATCTGCTGGCGCGCGCGTGGAATGCCTCACGCTGGCGGCCGGCCCGCCGCGAGGATGCTACGACTACAGCGACAGCGGGAGCTCCCAGGGCCCCAGCAGCGCCATGCGCCCACCAAACAAAATCCGCCCACGACCACCTTGCGGGCCTGCACGACCTCCGTGCGCCATGCCGCCATGTGGCAAGTGCTATGCTACTCCAACGAAACCAACCCCCCGGGGCCCACCCTGGCCACCAGATCTTCTGGAACTGCGGGAGCCATGTCCTCTTCGTTCCAGCCTCTCCTCTGAAGCGTGCACCACAATTCACATCTTCGGTACAGGGTGTGTGTATCTGAAATTGGCCAACCAGGCAATAATGCAAGTGAGCGTGACAAGGGCTGAAGACATCCAAGTTAGCCAACATATTGGTGGTAGTGTGGTAGTACTGTTGTGCTGCTGATCGTGGCGCGTATTTGGCTGCGCTTCAACAGTTCAATACAACAGAGCTAGCTATAGGCTATAGCCGTAGACAACCACCGTTTGGTATATACTACAAACACCGTACACAGACACATGATCCATGTTCCAATGTTGCTGTCCTCGGATCCTGCACACTCCCTGTTCGCTTGCTTATCAGCTCTACTTCTTCAGTGAAGTAACAATGTTTTTCTCTTGTGATAAATCAGCAAATAATATTTTTCAATCTAGCTTTTCAGCAAAACGAACAGAACAGCTACAGAAATATACATTCCTAAGTTCAAAAAAAGAAATATCCGCTCCTTGGGACCTGACACAGCCATACAGGAATAGTAACAGCACGCACGATCGGCACCCTGCCATGATTAAAGGTACCAGCGTGCCTGCCTGCCTGATGCATTATTAACCGAATTGCCCGATCTCTAATGCACAATTTGTGTATACTTCTTCTATAGTAAGCACAATTTGTCCATTTTGACTATTCTCGCACCAAACCCAGGTCAAACCCAGGCGATTAGTTTCCAATCCCATTCGTAGCTCTCTGTCCTTCTCCTTGCCCCTTCTCCTCCGGGCTGCGCCGGTCGGCACGAGCGCGCGTCAGTCAGAGGTGTTCGACGAGTCGCTGCGCCCCGACCGGCCACCACGGCGCGTGCCGGGAGCCGCGCTGCGGCGGCGGCGGCGGCCATGGGCGCCACGGCCTTCGACTTCGAGTACAAGAGGTTCGTCAAGTACCATACCGTACTCTTGTGTCTTCTCCAACTGAAATCCATGCAGGAGGCAGGGCAGAAGCGCGCCCCGGGCGTGCGCGACATCGTCGTGCCGCGCGCCACGTGCTCCGCGCTCTAGCGTCGACGCAAAATGACTGTTTTTTTTTCTTTCTTCTTTCTGTCTCCTCCTCGCCGTCCCCAATCTGCGCTGCCGCTTCTTCTTCTTCTTCTCCAATTCAATTCGTCTTCGTCGCCTCGCGCCTGGGCGGGCATCCCTCGGGCGCCGCGGCAGCAGCAGGGGGTGCGGTGCAGTTAACGCCAGCGCGCGTGGCTCCACCCGGTCTTGCCGCGATCCGTTGCAATCCTGATTCCCTTCCTCTCCAGAATTCCTCCTCCCATGTGCGTGGATCTCGGGGCCCGCGCGGGCTAGGGTTTATGGCTTTGGTCAATCCATGGCGTTTGGTGCCGAGGTCGCCCTGTTGCTTCTTCTTTAATGCGCGCTGATTCCCATGGACGCCGAGTCCCCACGGTAAATCCCACAAAAAGGCGGGTCTCCTTTGCCCATTTCGCCTGCCTCCTCTTCTCTCCTATCGTCTCTTGTTCCGCTCCTTGTTTTCGTATTGCCTGGGGGTGCTAATGCCGTTGTTGGGGTTCCCTCCGGGAGCTGTAGTTGATGGTCCTGAGGTTTGGCGCAGGGACGCTTATGGATTCGCGGTGCGGCCACAGCATGTGCAGCGTTTCCGCGAGTACGCCAAGATTTACAAGGTAGTAATTTACTTTGCCGTACTGGAAATGTTATGTTCATTGTCTGTTTATTGGAAAGTTTTGATTTGCTTTTGGAGGGTTGTTTGTTAGGAAGAGGAGGAGGAGAGGGCGCACAGATGGAGGGACTTCTTGGACAGGTTGGCTGAGTCAGCCAATGTGCCCGGCACACCCAGCGTTTCACCATATGCAGCTGCCAGGGATGGTGCCGCAGGAGCAGGACAGGCACAAGAGAATAACAACATCGGAATACATTGTGATGATGATGAACAAGAGGAGGGAGCTGAGAATGCAGAAGATAACAATAAATTGGAAAACCCGAAGGAAGCTGATACCAGTGGCGAATCACGAGAAGCAAATGGTAAGTCAGAAGATCTGAAAGATGTAACTGACAACTTGGATGAAGTGAAAGAGGAGACTAGTAGTAGCTCTACGGAAGCAATCAAAGCCTTAGAGGGCTTGATGGAAGCAAATGGGGACGTTGAAGAATTAAAAGATTTGAATGGAAGCTCAGAAGAATTGGAAGAAGATAGTAATGGCAACTTGGACAAGCTGGTAGAGCTCTTCTTGGATAAGGGGTTGTTGGATGAACTGAAGCCCATAAAAGTTGAGTCCCGGTGGCGGGTACGGGCAGCGCTTAGCATCATTGACAAAATGATGAGCTCTCGGGTAGTGAAGGGTGGTAATGGTGCAAATGATACTCATGGAAAGGATGGAGCACAGCTTGCTTCTATTGAAGAGGAAGGAAGGACTGCAGAAGTGAGTCATGACGGAGATCCAGCTGAGGTTGATGAGTCTTGTGTTGCAGAGAAGGTTGAACTTGGACAGGAAACACCTGATGATTCTACAGGTACTGCTTTGGAGGGAGGCAATGATGGGTCTTATTTTCCTTGGAGGAGGAGCTTGAGAGCTTGGTTCGTGGAGGCGTGCCAATGGCTCTTAGAGGAGAGGTGCAACTGCAACCACTTCTGCAAATCGCTGCTGTCTGCTTAGTGTGTGAGATTTGATGCCTTTATGCTCACATATTGTTGACTTCCCTGCAGATATGGCAAGCATTTGTTGGTGTCGGTGCTCGGAGGATTACTGGGTACTACAACAAATTGCTTGATGACAGGACTGCGACATTGGATGAAAAGGACCTCGTGGACCCAGTGGTCAACGAACAGAGAAGTGCACCGAGAAAAGTTACACAGCCTGAGAAGTGGAAAGGACAGATAGAGAAGGTTGTTTTCTGCAACAGTTTGAATTTAGAGGAAGCATACCATGGTTGACAAGCTCTAGTGTTTCTATACACTTGATTTCTGTTTTCGTTACAGGATTTACCACGAACATTTCCAGGACACCCTGCATTAGATGAGGATGGGAGGAATGCTTTGAGGCGGTTATTAACCGCATATGCAAGGCATAATCCATCAGTTGGGTACTGCCAGGTAAATTGATGCCAATTGAAGGAATTTTGTTTTTTTTTATCTAGCCTCTTGTTAGCTTAATTGTATAGAACGAGATAGATTGTAATCCTAATTGGTACATGCAAACTATGAAAGGTCATGGTTCTCATGTTCAGTTGAGCATTTGAGCAAAATTGTAATGTATGGCCTTAAATGTTGAGAGATCCATTATAAGCTATGAGCCTATGATAAGCGATACATTTTCAATCATTAGTTCTGGACTTCTGTTGAGCAAAATGTTTCTTACACCATATACCTATGGTAACTTCAGAAGGGATTTGACATAATGTAAAATCAGTGAAGTATATCTCAACATAAAGAATTTCATTGTAGCCATCTTTACCAGGTCAGAAAAACCACCACATGTACTATGAAGTTTATAGCTATATTTATCTTGCCTTCAACATGCCTCACACTTGAAGAGTTTAAACCGATTTCTGAAATAACCACTATCACCAAAGTTTATAGGTATATTTATCTTCACTTGTTTTCTCTTGCAGGCCATGAACTTCTTTGCTGGGCTATTTTTGCTTTTCATGCCTGAAGAAAATGCATTTTGGTATGTCTTCATTAAATGCACCTTGTATATGGAAAGAAAAAAAAAAGACTCAATGGCCTTTTTTTAGTGCAAGACTGTATGGCTTCTCCATTTTCACTTGCTTTTGAATTTCAGGGCTTTAGTTGGGGTTATTGATGATTATTTTGATGGATACTACACTGAAGAAATGATTGAATCTCAGGTACTTTTGAATTTGTGGATCTTGATGCATGCACTCTTTTCCATGGAACATTTGAACTATGTTGCTGCTCAATACACAGGTTGACCAACTCGTCCTTGAGGAGGTTGTACGAGAAAGGTTCCCTAAATTGGGTATGTTTTCCAATTATATCACTATATTCGTCTTTGTCATGTTTAATTCTTTGTTAAAAAATCACACATATGTTTGTGTCACTATTGCTTAATATTTTGAAGGCACTGTATGTCAAAGTATCTACACTTAATGTTTCTTCCATTGAAGGTTCTTGTTATGGTTATTACTTGGCACTTACATCAATTGCAATTTTCTTGATAAACATATGGATTTCTTGGGAGTTCAAGTGGGATGGGTGATCGGACCATGGTTTCTTTCAATTTTCATCAATATGCTTCCATGGGAAAGTGGTCAGGTTTTATACAGTGTCTTGGTTCTTTCATTATGATATGTGCTATTACAATATTTTTTCTTTGGTAGTTCACTGCTGTAAGATTGGTTAACCACTGCCGGTGTTTGAACCACCGGCTAGTAACTTTATCTCTGCTGTCTGGCCCGGATGGTGTGCTCGGAGGACACAAGGATTTATCTTGGTTGGGCGGAATGTCCCTAAATCGCCTGCTGCTTTGCTTTCGTGATACCGAAACACTAGTTTGTAGTAGGGGGGTTACAAGCGGCGAGAAAGGAAAAGGTCCCAAGTCTCTGGTGAAAAGATCGAACGGAGTTGAGTCTTGTTGAGCTCGTTCCGCCATGTGTTCGTGCCTCTCTTACGCGTCCCGCTTCCCCTTTTATAGGTGAAGGGGAAGGCGCAGGTTAAAGAGAGAGAAAAGGAGAAAAGCGAGGGAGAAGAAGGCCTCCAGGGTCGCGGCGTCCTTCATCTCCTTTATGTGGGTCCCGCCGGTCCTGTAGATGATGACGGGGACGGCTCCACGTCGCGACCTGATTAAATCCTTGCGCGCTATCGCAGCGTCGTCAGCCGGTCACGGCGCTCCACTCCGTTCCAGCAGGCGGCGTGGTCAACAAGTACACCTGTCAGAAGCCGTGACGGGATTAAGCGACACAAACAGCCGCAAGCACGCTGACATCGCTGGCGACGTGAGCCCCCAGGTATGGTCCGTCGTGGCCACGGGTCACGTCGAGATGTGCCCGCTTCCCTCCGGTGTGGAAGGTTTGACCACGGGGTCGCATACTCTTCGACCCGTAGTGGTTGGAGGCGGTATGGATCCCGTCGGGCGAGACGGGAACCCGTGCCCGAGGGTGCGCGAGACGGGCCCGTGCCCTCGGGTCGGGCGAGGCGGGGCCCGCGCCCGAGGGGTCTCGCGAGGACGGGCCCGTGCCCGAGGGGTCGTTCGAGACCTTAAATACGTCTTGGACCATCTGGGCGAATTAACGTTAAGTGGCGTTAACTTCCTTCCTCCGGTATCCCTAATATCGATACCGACAAACCCCTTCTGGTGGTTGACTAACATTTAAATCTCACTATCAGCATATGGAAAATCTTCTTATGTCTTTGTAGGTTACATATTCTTTTACCATATGTGTGCTATTGATATCTAAGTAAGACTTTACCTCTCTTGTAGTACTTGGCGTTGGGATGTCATCCTTTTTTGAAGGAAATCGTACAATGTTGTTCAGGACGACGCTTGCTTTGCTGGATTTATATGGTATTAGTTATCCCTTATTAGCCTGTTTATTAACATCCGGAAAATGTTAAATTTTCTTTTATTTGTTCTTTTTTTTTACCAATTTTGATGTGCAACCAACATTGCTGTGTTGTCTTCGTACATTAATTTGCAGGGCCTGCACTGGTGACCACAAAAGATGCCGGAGATGCAATTACACTACTGCAGTCTCTTGCTGGATCTACTTTTGACAGCAGCCAGCTTGTATTGACAGCTTGTATGGGCTTCCAATCAGTTAGAGAAATGGGATTGAAAGAGTTCAGGAAAAAGCACAGGCCTGAAATTTTAACTGCAATGGAGGAAAGATCGAAAGACCGTGGCTCCTGGAAAGATAAGAAGGGGTTAGCAACCAAACTTTATAGCTTTAAACATGATCCTTCATTCATGTGCTCACCAGTTAAGTCCAAGGAAGGGCTAGATGGTTCAAAGGTGAATGGAGAGACTGGGCCAGCAAATCTTGAGACCTATCTTAGTACTAGTTCTATACTGGATAATGATTTGGATCAGGGTGTTGATCTTCAAGATCAGGTAACAACTCCTGTGATAGTATTTATCTTTTGGATATGCTATTTCATTTCTGTGAACAATATGAAAAGTATCATATTTTTTCTGTGTTCAAATGTATTATTTAAACTCCTGGTTAAAAATCTGCTGATTCCTAATGGTTCCATGTCAATATCACAATCATTTATTTTGTAAAACTGAATGGTTCTGTTCATAATGTTCATATTTCTAGCTTAGAGTTATATCTTGACATATCTTTACAACCCAAGTATTTGAAGACTACTTTCTTATGCATATGTGGTGAATTTTACGTGTGCAATGCTGCAATGTTCATACAGGTGTCATGGCTAAAAGATTGAACTATGCAAGCTGCTCGAGGAGAAAAGATCAGCTGATCTCAGGTTTGGGTTATATTTTTTTCTTGAATACACAGGAGTTTCATTAAAGAAGAAAAGAACCAATTACAAACCCCACACCACATCACCCCACTGGACATAATTAGCGTGCCAGTAAAACAAAGTACAACGACCCAACCTAGAGAAAACACCACAAAAACTATACAAAAAGTCAGGACTGGCTCAAAGAGATGCTTTGCACCAGCCGCACACCACATTGTTGTGTTTTCCCTGATGTCTCTCCCCGACAACCCTCACAACTAGGTTTGCATTAGGGGCACTGAGTTCAAGATGCAATCTTGCAATGTTTCCAAATTTCCCAGTGGCAAGAATGATCTAAGTGTTCAAATCTTTCCTGAATTGTTTGTCAACCTGTTTGAGGGATCCACTCCATCATCCTGAGAATCTGCCAACGTCAGGAATTGGAGCCAAGAAAGGAAACCCGCACACTGGAGGGTGACACCACCAGAGGAAATGGGAAGGTGCTGCATATTTTTTTCCTCCTAATCACAAAGAGGGGAGCGAGGTGCGGTGCGGGAGACCTCACTTAGGAAGTCTATCAGCCGTACAACAATGGTTCAGAAGAGCCAGCCACAAGAAAAATTTGCAGCGCAATGGAACCCAAGATTTCCAAATCCTTTTCCAAAGGGCAAAACGAATAGTGCCCACAAAAAAAAAATGGTTTGTTGGCGGATTTCCAGGTCTATGTACCTGAGCTGGTCAACTTCCATGTATGCTGGTCCTGCACATCGGGGTGCAGAACTATTTCTTCCGCTCCAACTTCCATGACCCTGACCGTTAGAGCACCTTTGATGTCTGTCACCCAACGCCTATTTTCTAGTCCCTGAGCAACATTTCTTTGATTGATCGCTCGCTTGGGAACTAGGGCAGTTAAGTGGGAAGCCAACTCAGCAATGTACAGCCATGTAACCTATGATCATACTATAATAGTGTCTGTCCCATTAGTCCATTACTGACCAAGGTTAGAGTGGCCATAGAGAACAGAGCACAGACATTGGAATGAACATGCAGCTGGAGTCAATACCAGGGCCTACTTGGGTCTAGCAACTTATGCTCAATATAAGTATTCAGCATTTCAGCTCTAGATACAGTACAACAACAAAGCCTTTAAGTCCCAAACAAGTTGGGATAGGCTAGAGTTAAAACCAGCGGAGAAGCAATCAAGGTTCAGGCACGTGAATAGCTGTTTTCCAAGCACTCCTATCTAAGGCTAAGTCTTTGGGTATATTCTATCCTTTCAAGTCTCCTTTTATTGCCTCTACCCAAGTCAACTTCGGTCTTCCTCTGCCTCTCTTCACGTTACTATCCTAGCTTAGAATTCCACTACGCATCGGTGCCTCTGGAGGTCTCTGTTGGACATGTCCAAACCATCTCATCCGGTGTTGGACAAGCTTTTCTTCAATTGGTGCTACCCCTATTCTATCACGTATATCATCGTTCCGAACTCGATCCCTTCTCGTATGACCGCAAATCCAACGCAACATACGTATTTCCATGACATTTATCTGCTTGAACATGTCGCCTTTTAAGAGGGCCAACATTACGCACCATACAACATAGCAGGTCTAATCATTAATCCTATAAAACTTGCCTTTTAGCTTCGTGGTATCATTTTGTCACATAGGACACCGGATGCTTGGCGCCACTTCATCCACCCCGCTTTGATTCTATGGCTAACATCTTCATCAATATCCCCGTCTTTCTGTAGCATTGATCCTAAATATCGAAATGTATCCTTCCTAGGCACTACTTGACCTTCCAAACTAATACCTTCCTCCTCCCGAGTAGTAGTGCCGAAGTCACATCTCATATACTCAATTTTAGTTCTATTGAGTCTAAAACCTTTGGACTCCAAAGTCTCCCGCCATAACTCCAGTTTCTGATTCACTCATGTCCGATTTTCATCAACTAGCACTACATCGTCCGCGAAAAGCATACACCAAGGGATGTCCCCTTGTATGTCCCTTGTGGCCTCATCCATCACTAAGGCAAACAAATAAGGGCTCAAAGCTGACCCTTGATGTAGTCCTATCCTAATCGGAAAGTCATCTGTGTCTCCATCACTTGTCTGAACACTAGTCACAACATTGTTGCACATGTCCTTAATGAGCCCGACGTACTTCGTTGGGACTTTATGTTTGTTTAAAGCCCACCACATAACATTCCTTGGTATTTTATCATAAGCCTTCTCCAAGTCAATAAAAACCATATGTAGGTCCTTCTTCTTCTTCCTATACTGCTCCATAACTTGTCTTATTAAGAAAATGGCTTCCATGGTTGACCTTCCGGGCATGAAACCAAATTGGTTCATAGAGACCCGTGTTATTGCTCTCAAGCGACGCTCGATAACTCTCTCCCATAGCTTCATAGTATGGCTCATCAACTTAATTCCCCGGTAATTAGTACAACTTTGAATATCCCCTTTATTCTTGTAGATCGGTACCAATATACTTCTCCTCCACTTGGCAGGCATATTGTTCGATCGAAAAATATGGTTGAACAGCTAGGTTAGCCATACTATAGCTATGTCCCTGAGGCATCTCCACACCTCGATTGGGATACCATCCGGTCCCATCGCCTTACATCCTTTCATCCTTTTCAACGCCTCTCTAACCTCAAATTCTTGGATTCTCCGCACAAAGCGCCTATTGGTGTCATCAAAAGAGTCATCCAACTGAAAGGTTGTGTCCGTATTCTCACCATTGAACAATTTGTCAAAATACTCTTGCCATCGATATCGGATCTCATCATCCTTCACCAAGAGATGCTTCCTTTCATCCTTAATGCACTTAACTTAGTTAAAGTTCCTTGTCTTTCTCTCACGAACCCTAGCCATCCTATAAATATCCTTCTTTCCTTCCTTCGTACTCAAATGTTGGTAAATGTCCTCGTACGCTCTACCCTTTGCCATACTTACAGCTCGCTTTGCAGTCTTCTTTGCCACCTTGTACTTCTCTATGTTGTCCACACTCCTATCATGGTACAAGTGTCTATAGCATTCTTTCTTCTCCTTAATAGCCCTTTGGACTTCCTCGTTCCACCACCAGGTATCTTTAGCCTCGCCTCCACTTCCTTTGGTTACTCCACACATCTCTGAGGCCACCTTTCGAATGCCGGTTGACATCTTCTCCCACATGTTGTTTATGTCATCTTCTTCCTTCCAAGAGCCCTCTTTGATAACCCTTTCCCTGAATATCTCTCGACGTCTCCCCTTTCAGTTTCCACCACTTTGTTCTTTCAATCTTAGCTTGTTTATCCCTCACGGGCACGCATTGAAAACGAAAGTCGCCACCAAAAGCTTATGTTGAGAAACAACACATTTCCCTGGCATCACCTTGCAACCCAAGCATGCTCGTTTGTCCTTTCTTCTTGCGAGGACAAAGTCAATCTGGCTAGAAGCTCTAGATACAGTAACATAAACAATTGTACTTGGTTGAGCAGATTTAACATATCAACAATTACACTTGTCGGACCAAAATGCCCCTACCCTAGGGTTAGATTCCAAGCATATTCCCTGCATACTTGGGGCTTTTTTGGTCCTTTCAGTACATGCTTACACCGAAATCCGATTCGGATTTGACTTAGACAAGTGGCACCTTCCTCCATGTCGTGTGTTTCTCCGGAATGTTGCACCTTCACGAGTGCAGTGGGGTTCAAGGCCCACTCCTCTTTCCCATTGTGTTGCCATTTCGAACTGCCCAAGGGTTTCGTGTTCTCCTTTTGGGACCTGCTGACGGCGCACCCAGGATGCCTCCTTCAGGGCTCCTCTGAAGATGACTTTGCGCTTCCGCCAAGGCATCATTTCAGAAACCTCCTCGGATGAAGTTTGGGAGCAACCTTCGGGGTTTCTGCAAGAACAAATACCTTTGGTCCTGGGGGCTATCATTCTTGGCTCCCCCCCTCCCCAAAGTAGTTTTGTAGCCTAGAGATAGTCTAGCTTTGGTCGCCCCTATGTTTCCACAGGCGCGTATGTAATTTTGACAAGTCGGAGTGGTGTGGTGTGGTGTGTAAGGGGTCTCTTTCCCCCCTTTTTTCTTCTTAATATAATGAAGCGCAGTTCTCCTGCGTTTTCGAGAAAAAAAGGTTAAAAACATGCGAACAGAGGGGGACCCCACACGGGGGATACGGTCCCCCAACACTTCACGTATGGAGGCACCCCCTCTTTTTATAACCTAAAGGGCTGCTGCTGTCACAGAGTCACAGTGCATGCTACTACAGTGCAACTGGCAACAGCTAAGTCTATTACTACTATTGAAATGGAGGCTGTTCCATGAATCTGGACAGTGATTGTCCTCATCATCTAGTTAAAACTATTTGCAAGTTGAATTGCGACTTAATTTGTGCTAATATTTCTTTATATTTTCAAGGGGTGAGGAATTGGAAACTGCTTTGATGGAGATGGTCGAGCATGACAACAGACGTATGTTGAGTGCTAAGGTATTATGCTAACTGGAATCACTTTTTTCTGGTACCTCTCAGCGTATGGTTTCAAGAAAGTTGAATCTCCCAATAGGCCAGTACTATTATATATGATTCTGAGTTCTTTCTTAACTAACTAGTACTTCAAGAATATCTATATACTACTTTAGTCAATGAATTACCCCTTTGCCTGTTTATTTTCTTCATGCACCATTGACCTGGAAAAGATTCACAGGTTGAGAAGCTGGAAGCAGAGGTATATGAACTGCGAAAAGCTTTTTCAGACAAGCAAGAGCAAGAGCAAGTAATGCTTCAGGTGTTGTCTTACTGCATACATTCTGTGGCTATAATCTTTGGGTCTTAAGGATCATATTACCTGGTCCTCCAAAGTCCATTATACATCTGATTGTCTAAAAATATCCACACATTAACTTACCTCTACAGATCTTGTTAAGAATGGAGCAAGAACAGAAAGTGGCAGAAGATGCCCGCATAGCCGCTGAGCGAGATGCTGCTGAACAAAAACATGCTGCTCACTTGCTCCAGGTTAATTCTTGGAAAAACTTCTGCAAGCAGTTTTTTGAAAGTGCTACTTTCTTGGTGACATGCACAGTTTCTTGTGCCTAAGAAGGCAGATGCCTATTTTTTCGTACCTTCTATATGCAGGAGAAGTATGAAGCAGCAATGGCAGCACTTTCACAAATGGAGAAAAGAGCTGTAATGGCAGAAACAATGCTGGAAGCTACAAAGCAATACCAGGCTGGGCAGGTTAAAGCCAACCAATCTTTCACTTCAAGGTATGTTTGTTTTGGCTACATTTAACTTCCACTTTCCAAGCATCTAGATCACTTACGAGCTATTATTGGAAGTCTATAACTTCACACTTGGCATGACTACTTTTCATGTGTCCCGCTAACTATTGCTTGAGTTGGTTTCTTTTCCTCTCAATTTTTTTTTTCATGTGTCCCTCTAACATTTGATTGATATTTTTACTGTTAATTTAAGAAGCTTAAACTCTAACTTCATACTACAATACTTCATTTACTTGGAATCTTCTGTAGTTCACCTCGTGCGGGACCATGTTCTTGGGAAGATAAATCAAGAACCAAACCAAGATGCACCTAACAGGAGAATTGGCCTGCTTTCTAGGGGACTTGGATGGCTTGACAAAAGGCAAGGTATGCCAATAAAATCAAAATTTTACCAAAAATAACTCTCTGAGTTCATGACTTTTGGTACCAGGCCCTACATGTCATTATCAGAGCCCTTGTTTCTTACTAGCTTTATTTTTTACTTCTATGTTGTTTTGTTATTCCTAAAATATTTGATGTGCTTGGACATAATGAGTGATGTGTCCCTGCTCAACCAAGAGTCTCTTTTTATAGAATATTTGAAAAAAGGTAACTCGAAGGAACGCTGATCATCTTTATACCACGTTTGCATGGACAGCATATAAAAAAAATGAATGGTCTCATTGATCTAGAAAGATTTTACAAAGTTGAGGTGCAGTGGGTTCACTATATTTGAATTGCTTTTTTAGCAGGGAAGGCAGAATTCCACTGAAACATCTGGAGGCTAAACTCATCTAGAGACCAGGATGAAGTCATAGCTCCCAACAAGATCTGGATTGTTCATTAATGCTTGGATTGCCTGATCACCATAAGAACGTGTTGAAATCAGCAGCGATGTTTTCTCGTGAAGATTCAGCTGGTATTTTCCATGAAGTTTTGCAGGAAGTGTTTCTTGTATCATATTGAGTTCAGTTGTCAGATAAAGTTTTGTTGGTAGGTCAGAAAGGCTGCTGCAAGTCATCGGTGTAAATTTTCTTTTATTAATTTCTTTAAGATTGTCAATAGTTAGTGTTCCAAGTAGGAGAAAGAGAAGAACACAACTTCCTATACACATGAAAAGAAGACAAACTTGTGTTAGATTAGTTACAGTATCATGGAGTTGTTCTGGAGAAGAGCATGCTTTATCTCTCTTCAGAAATGTCAAAACCACAGAAGAGATGATCTCTCTGTATTTTTGTTCTTTTAATACGTGTGGCTCTGACATTCTTGACACTTGACAGTTGACATGTTTGATGTACGAAAATTATTGTCAAAATGGTCTGATTGTGAATCCAACAGCGGAAACTCCACTATAGCGAGGCATTTTGGAAAGCTAATTATCTTCAGTCCCTCACAAGATTATTGAAAAATGATTTTGGTAAAAGCATGCCGTGTTCCCTCTCAACTTGTGCAGCGTCATGCGGCATGCCCGTAAACACCTTGTTTCTGTCAACACAATACGACTAGTGTCATGCCACTTTGGTGAAGTAGATGAACTGCCCAACATAGACTGAAGTGAAAGATCAGTTGGAGAGTTGGACAATCACACTGGACATGGCAGAGGCAGTGTCAATGGGAACTAGGTACAGTGCCACGTTCCTCCACCTGTTTCAGGAATGCGGGAACAATCCCAGTCTGTGCAGTGAAAAAAAACTGTCTCAAAGAGCATTCCTCGATCCCTGTTCCACGACCCAATCATCCTAGAACTTTGTGACTAAGTTAATTAAACACTCGACACCTGAGATCAGGGATAACTTCCTTGGACACAATGTAAATCAAACCCTTTTAGGAGCAGCATCAACAGCAAAAGTAAGGAAACAAGCCATCGTCATCAATACAACATGCAAACAGAGCGTCTGATAAGACTAAGCCACAACAA